>JASPKZ010003799.1:1182500-1662500 GCA_030220185.1 Diploptera punctata | reverse complement strand
ATCATCGTTCACCGGTGTAGAAAGCAATGGGAAGCTACCACACGTATAATTCCCTAACAAAGCTGCAAAGCATAGCATGAAAATGCTATGACTGCAGTGAAATGCCTGCTCTCATGCAGAATTACTATAGATGGATATGTATAAACTTCCTTATTTTGACGGAGTGTCGCTTTGTTTCAATTTATTTTGAATATTATTGTTTTCAATAGTTTTTTTTAGTTTAATTTCACATCGCCTGTAACATAATAGAGAGAGGAGGGTAAGTGCTAGGTGATTGAGACGTTGAGTTTATTTTCAGGGAATACATTTTGCCATGAGGTAACGTTTATTGACTTTCATTACTTCGTTTTTTCAAAATACTCGAAGTGTTAATATTTTTATTCAATAACGCTTTTTAACAACTCAGGTCATTATCGACGCAGATGAAATCTGGACATGAAATAACGGACAAATTTTGTTCAGAGACCTCGTTTTTCAGGCTTGAGGTTTTTTACATGGAAATTTACGACCTGAACCCACCAGAAGAAGATATACTCGAATTTGTAAAACCTGAAAAAATCCGTCGATCCCGGCGGTGTTTTTGAAGCAAACCTTGGAATCAGAAACGAGCATGATAACCATTCTGTCTATCAATACAGACTCCAATTAATGGAAATAAATGGTGGGTGAGAGTATAAGTTAATTATAGGCTAAATGGAGGGTGAAAGTGTATATTAATTAAATAGAAAAATAAAGTTGTTATAGAGGAAATATAGACCATACAACTTAAAATAAAGAAATCATGGTTACAGATTTTAAGAAAATCGGATTTATCATTATCCCTTCAGTTAATAAGCCTAGAAGCCTGTTAAGGTCTCTTGCCATCTTCTGTGCAGTCCACCTACAGATCATCTTCCCCTTGGAATGTAAGGTAAAATACATTTATGTGATCTACAACGTGGTGTTTTATTTAATGCCACGCCGTAGCCGAGTGGTTTGGGCAAAATACCTTTGCTTAGTGCTATGGGACTTGTGCTGGTTTGGATCTCCATTGGGGAAGAAATTTTCTCATGGAATTTCGGCCAGTATGGGTCCGGTGCCCTCCCAGCATCGTGAGGCATTTGGGCAGCTAAAATAATTAGCGGCTTCAGATTAAGAACTCCAGCTTACCTTTGCTTAGTGCTATGGGACTTGTGCTGGTTCGGATCTCCATTGGGGAAGAAATTTTCTCATGGAATTTCGGCCAGTATGGGTCCGGTGCCCACCCAGCATCGTGAGGCATTTGGGCAGCTAAAATAAGTAGCGGCTTCAGATTAAGGACTCCAGCTATAACAGCTGCGTGACTCGACATTCTGACCACATGTCATCCCTAAAATGGCTGAATGATCGTCTGCTTATGTGATCGATACATGTGGATATAAGGCCTGTAGCCGACTGGTAAGCTAAGGGTATTCTGTCGCGCCATGCAGTTTTATGATATTCTATTTACGTGTTCAAATTAATAAAAAATCAGAATATAGTGAACCATATAAGATCTCTCAGAATAGGTTGGCTTGGACATTTGATAAGAATGGATGATAAGAGACTGGTCAAGAAGCTCTATAGGAGGCAGAGTAGTTGGAAGACCTAAGATCAGATGGGAGGATGACACAAAAATGAACGATCTAAAGAAAATGAAAGTGACTAATTGGAATATGGCAAGAGAGAGATTGGCATGGAGGAGAATTGTTGAGAAGACCAAAACTTTCACTTTTAAAGTTGTCGCGCCTTAAGATGATTTATGTGCTGAAGCCAATTTTGTCTATCATTTAACAGTATATTTATTTTAAGATTTTTTTTTTCGTCTTGACTTCAATTCGTTTGTGGTCTAAAGTACTGTATCCGGCCGTAGTTTATATCCGATACTCATGATTCAGTGTAGGAACGTGGAATGGCATTAGATGGCTCCAGGCTTTAATTAGGATTGATTAAACCCAACTATTAGAAACTAATAAACCATATTCCCAAAATCTAGCTATTATTATTTTTTTTGCAAATGCCCAGGTTGTCTTTCGACATTCCTGGTGTTCTCTCCTGGCATTGCGTACTTTTAACCCACTTCTGAGGTTGGGGCTCCTGAAAGGCGGGGTTACGTTGCCCTGATGATATGATGGGTGATTATGATGATAGTGGCGCGCAAGGAGAGTCCCTAATCCTAAGCTTAATCTAAGATGAATATGGATGATGATGATTGCGATATCCATATGATTTCGGGGACCGTTTAGGCTTTAAAGTTTTCCTGACATTTGTCTTACAGGTGAGGAAAACTCCCGATAAAAACCTCACCCAGAAAAACTGTCCCGACCGGGGATCGAACCCGGGCCCGCTGCGTGACGAGGCAGCACGCTACCTCGAGACCACAGCGGTGGCCAATCTAGCTATTATAGAATCTATAAAGTTGTCGGAAAATATAACGTTAATGAGTAGGCCTAATTATCAAAAACTAAATTCTGAAATAGTATATTACGATGCGAGATTGGGAAGTCGTTTTTACAGAATTGAGGAAAATGTTTAAAAACCGAGCGATAGCGAGGTTTTTAATTTCAGAGATTCTCTAAAAACTTCACAAATATGCGTTGTATATTATTTTTGCGTGATGGTGTTTTCAAAATAATAAATAATAGGAAAATAATATCTTTGTTGGAAATATTTGCGTTCATTATTATAAACAATTGACTAACGTTAATAGTGTGGGCAATGTTTATTAGTTGAAACTACATGAGGCCGTAAGACCAATTAGTAATAAAATGGTGGCAAGTACGTATTTATTTGTTTGTATTGTTTCAAATAAAGTTTAGTTCATTTAAAATTTAGTGATTTGTTTCGCGTATAATGTATATTAACACTACCTTTTGGATACTTTTTTTTTGTATACACATTGTATGTAGTATACATACAAGGCAGTGGTTTTACTTCCCACACGCGTTTTGCAATATGTAATATTACAGTATAAAGTCCACCGCTGTGACCTCGAGATAGCGTGCTGCCTTGTCACGCAGCGAGCCCGGGTTCGATGGCCGGTCGGGACAGTTTTTCTGGGTGAGGTTGTTATCGGGGTTTATCCTCACCTGTAAGACAAATGTCAGGAAAACTTTAAGGCCCAAACGGTGCCGAAATCATATGGCCATCGCAATCATCATCATTCATATTCATCTTAGATTAAGCTTAGGGTTAGGGACTCTCCTGGCGCACCACTATCATCATCACCACCACCAGCCGTCATATCATCGGGGAAACGTAACTCCGCCTTCCAGGCGCCACAACCTCAGAAGTGGGTTACAAGTACGCTATGCCAGGAGAGAACACCAGGAATGTCGGAAGACATCCTGGGGCATTTGCAAAAAAAAATACAGTATAATTATTTTATTAGAGTTATTCAGGTTGGCAATCCCGAAATGTAGGTAGTTGAACTTTCAATCATGGTCGCCATTGCTGAATGTACGACAAAACGCACTATCGCGCAAAAATACTTTATATTAGATGTTCGTAGTAACTAGGCCAAGAATGAGTGGGGAGTATCATTAATGATGATTTATAGGAAGTGAATTGGGAAATTTACTATTGGGAAATATTAGCTTAGGATAGGAATTAATGGAGAGTTAATGTTCGCGCGGCCATGAGGCTCTGGGTTCGATAGTGCCAGTGAATGGGCTACTCATATTAATAGTTGTGTTTCATCGAATCCCTAATGTAGGTATGAAACCATCCCACTGCAACTTAACCTCTATCTAATTTTTGTACTGGATTATGAATGTCATAACTTTAACAGTTGGTAACTCTTATTGTTTGCTTCACTATCTAAAAAGTGTCCACCGCTGTGGTCTCGAGGTAGCGTGCTGCCTTGTCACGCAGCGGGCCCGGGTTCGATTCCCGGTCGGGACAGGCTCCTGGGTGAAGTTTTTTCGGGGTTTTTCCTCACCTGTAAGACAAATGTCAGGAAGCTTAGGGTCCAACGGTCCCCGAAAATCATCCGGCCATCATCATTAACATCATCATCCTTCACCGGTGTGGAAAGCAACGGGAAGCTGTAACGCCTACAATTCCCTAATAAAGCTGCAAGCGTAGAATGAAAATGCTATGATTGCAGTGAAAGACTTGCCCTCGGGCAGAATTACTACGGATGGATCTAAAAAGTGTCCTTCGCCGTGGCGTAGTCGGTAGAGTCCCTACCTTCCACTCCGGCGACTCGGGTTCGATTCCCGGCCGGGTAGAGGATTTTAAATCTCCATTTGGGTGTGGGTGTGTGTCCTGTCCTTGTGTCTATATGTGAGAATACAAGGAAATTCAGGAACTTATGTAAACGAAAAAGAGAAAAATGTTATGGATGTCCGTCGTCGTGGCGTAGTCGGTAGAGTCCCTACCTTCCACTCCGGCGACCCGGGTTCGATTCGTGGCGGGGTAGGGGATTTTAAATCTCTACCTTCGGTCTGGGTGTGTGTCCTGTTCTTATGTCTATGTGAGAATTAAAGAAAGTAACAAACAGATAAAAAGAAAGGTAAAACAAGAAGGAAAACCTGTATAAGTTATATAAAAAAACTGTTTGCAAACTCCTCTTCAGCAAGGTAATCTTCTCTTTAATTCATTCACATCAGGAATTTCTATGACATCAGATATGACTCATACTTTCAATGTAAAACGAAGATGAATTGCCTAGTTTACCTCAAGTGACGAGACTAGATGTTGTAGGAGGAAATAAATTAAACTTGCGTATGTTGCATGTACTTTGTTTCCCACGTTGAATGTAGTTGTACTGGATATGTGCTCAATATGCTTACCTTTCCAGGTCTGTCGATATATTATCATTTCATATTGTTCTGCATACGGTCATTTCCCAAATCTTGATTTTCGAAACTGCTTCCTTCACTAGCAGGACAAAGCTTGGTCCCGTCTCGATAACTTGTGTTACAGAAATGAATGCTTTTAAACCAGAGAATTTTATTAACAAAAACATAATGGAATAATAATTTGTATTTAAGGAAGTTTATACAATACAGCAGTTTTTTTTTCAACCCAAGGTAACTTTATTCCTTCTGAAATTCCTTTCTTGAGCATTTTTCTTCTCTCAAATTCTTTCTATTCATACTCCTCCTGACTCGTCCGTCCGTCCATCACTTTCGTGGTTTTACTCTTTCACTTGCCTTCGACATTCAATTCTAAGATAATTTTCGTAATTCTTCCTTCCCACATCCTTTTGAGATGCAATCTAGCTCAATTTTCATTATTTAATTATCTGCAAAATATTCTGATCTACTTTCATAATACTCTAATTATTTTGTTCTTAATTTTTATCTTTTTGATTTTACTTTTTGTTCTGAACGAAAAGTCTATTTCAGTAGCCAGTTTTTTTTTTTTGCATATCATATCTAGAATTCACCTCATATGATGGGCATATAGCATTTTCAACCAAACATTTATACATTATTTTTGTTGAATTTTAAATATTCTTACACTATAGGATGGAGTTCACATACAATTTACTCTGCTATCTTAGTATACCCTATTCTCGATTTCGGCTTAATTTTCTCATTCCGTTCCTAAAATGGATCGATAAATTTCACTGTATTTACTTCTTCAATTTATTCTTGTTCAACCTCGAACTTTTCACAATCCTTCAATTAAATAAATTATATATCCATGTTTCTTAAAATTAATATAGTGTAATGTAATACATAATAATACAATTAATATACTGTAATGTAATATATAATAATAATAATAATAATAACAATAATAATAATAAAAAGCTTGAGTAACAAAAATACAAAATCGTATTAAAGAAAGAATCATTCAGGAAGGCATTTAACGACCAAGGAACAAACATTTCGTAAATTGCAAGCGAAATCTAACATTAAATCAGGCAACAAGTTGACAGAAAAACAAAAACGCACAGGGCACGAAATATATACTATTTGACCTTTTTTACAGCTGACGTCAAACGCATCCTATTCAAAACTGCGCGCGAAAATATTAACACATTTTGCTCAGAAACCTCATTTTCAGGCTTGAGATTCCCTTTAGGCCTACGTGCCGTAAATCTACGACACGGATTTAGTTTCATTCTGATGTTACCCATTTCAGAATTTTTACGCTGGATTTGAAGCCGCATAATTTGGAACGATTACCAGGACCCACACACGAAGATGAGAACATTGGAAGATATTAAAGCAAAGTAGTTGGAATAACCTGGTAAGCCGACTCCAAGAAATAATAATAATAATAAAAATAACAATAACGATAATAACAATAACGATAATAATAACAATAGCGATAACGATAATAATAATAATAACAATAGCGATAATAATAACAACGATAATAATAATAATAACGATCATAATAACGATAATAATGACAATAATGACAATAATAACAATAACAATAACAACAATGACGACAACGACAATAACAACAACAACGACCATAACAACAATAACGATCATAACAATAACGATCATAACAATAACGATCATAACAATAACGATAATAACAATAACGATAATAATGATAACGATAATAATAATAATAACGATAACGATAATAATAATAACAATAATAACGATAATAATAATAACAATAATAACGATAATAATAATAACAATAATAACGATAATAATAACAATAATAACGATAATAATAACGATAATAATATTAATAATAATAACGATAATAATATTAATAATAATAACGATAATAATAATAATAATAATAATAACGACAATAATAAGAATAACAATAATAATAACGACAATAATAATAATAACAATAATAACGACAATAATAATAATAATAATAATAATAATAACGACAATAATAATAATAATAACGACAATAATAATAATAATAATAACGACAATAATAATAATAATAATAATAATAATAATAATAATAAACGTAGATTACCAGCCTCATGGGCTAGTGGTCAGCGTTTCTGACTACTGTCGTGAAGTCCCGGGTTCGATTACCGGTCAACCCATAGGCATTTTTCCTTAAAGGGAATCATTCCTGTGGTTGCCCATGGTCTGGAATTTAAGTTAAGTTTAGGTTAAGAACTATCCTGGCGCTTCATTTTCATATATTGCTCATATGTAACTCCGCCTTCTAGGTCCCCAACTTCAAAAGTGGGTTAGGTGGGTTACAAGTAAGCCAATGCCAGGAGAGAACACCAGAAATGTCTAAATGGCAACCTGGGGCATTGAATTTAAAAAATGACTATATTGTTGTAGACGAACATAATATTGTTTATGAAATAGTTGTTTTTCAGGCACAATTATTTCCAAGATAAGGGACACCTTATGTTCATAACAATAGCCGTAAAATTATAATCCCTGATTGTACAACATGTCAAACATTTCTGTTACATCGAAGACTTAGTATTAAATTTTGCGAAACCTAGCAAGATATGACCAGGATAGGGATGTATGGAGAGCTTATGTCCGTGCGGCCATGAACCTACGGGTTCGATAGTGCCAGTGAGTAAGTAAGTAGCAAGATATGATCATTCAAACCAAAATATCGTAGGCCAAAATACGCGTTTTTGCATTATGGAGAGTTCACAACTGGGGTAATTATGCAGGTAAATAATGTAGTATGCATCGTTCCCCTATAATGTGTAATAGCATGCATCAGACATGTAACTTCAGTTTTTTTTATAAGTAATTAAAGGAGACTATAATTATTCCATAGGGATCTAGCTTTTCAAAATCAGGCATCATAGGCCCCAAATCCTTCCTTTTCAAGAATTCTCCGTCATCCTTTATATTTCTGGAGTAGAATTGTTTACTTGCGCGCGCGCGCGCGCGCACACACACACACACACACACTTTTCTCTATGTATTGTTTACTATCATTGTATCTTCTACATTTCAGAAAACTAAAGAATTTTAAAATATCCTACAGGCCCATGGCAAGATTTCTTTTCAACATTTGTTTAGAATCTTCTTGCATTATTTGGTATGATTTATTTTTAAAAAAGTATAAATATGCCAATAAAACACTATTACTTACTTTGATATGCCCAACTTTCACGATTTCGTAAGCCTTGAATGTAAATTTCACTATGGTTTCTACACAAATCGTTCGTAGTAATATTCAACGTTGGTGCAATTAATTCTTCAATCTTCTCAATAATATTTTTCGGAAGTATTTCATCACCACCAATTAAAGAAGCGAGAGTCATATCTCCTCGCCGATTTCTAAAACTTTTTCGAAAAGTTGTAATATCTCTACACAAAACACAATGTATTGTTAAAAAAGTCACTAACAGATAACCAAGCACTTTGAGGAAAATCATGTTGAAAGAATAACAGCGTTGCAGTAATGTTGTTTACCTGCGGATATGCACCAAACAACTGATTTTTCAGTCTTGTCTTTGTGCCTTTATATAACGTAGCCATAAGATAAGCGTTCATTTACTCCGTGGTTGTAACCTTGACCTAATTGTAATCAACTCATTGATTAGTAAAAATCTTCCAATAGGTCTATATTGCAGAAATTCATCTTCTTAAAAGTTCCAAAAATGTTTTCTGATAGCGTACAACCAATAGATTGACACACAACAACAACCTAATTTGTATACTGGGGATTTAATAACAAACGGACTGTATTCCGATATCTTGGTTAATATTTACTACATTATTATTCTATTGTACTTTCCATAAGAAAGGGCGAAAAACAAGTAAGTACTTTATTAGAATAAAGTGCATAGCATCTATCTAAGAATAGAATTAACAAATGAATGTTCAAATATTTTCCATAAGACACGATAATAAAAAGTAAGCACTTTATTGGAACAAGACTCATGGCCGCTCTCTAAGAATAGAATTAGCGGATAACTGTTTAATTATTTTCCAATTTATTCTGATAAGAATCTGTAATTTAGAAACTACCAAAGCTAGTTCATTTCGCAGAATCTCCCCGTTCTTTTTCTATATTAAAAACTATAAAATAATTTTATTGTGTTGCATTGAACATAGTATGGATGAAATATTCACTTGTCAGAATTAACTAATTTATTTACAGTGTTCTGCCCTAGGGCAGATCTTTCACTGCAATTACAGCATTTTCATGTTATGCTTTGCAGCTTTACTAGGGAATGATAGGTGTGGTAGCCTCCCGTTGCTTTCTACACCGTGGATGAAAATGATATGATGATGGCCACAGACCGTTTGGTACTCAAAGCTTCCTGACATTTGTCGTATAGGTGAGGAAAAACTCCGAAAAAATCTCCCCAGGAAGCTTGTCCCGACCGGGAATTGAACCCGGGCCTGCTGCGTGACAAGGTAGCATGCTACCTCGAGACCACAGCGGTGCACTAATTAACTTAAATAAGAAGAAAAGAACATATTTTGGAATTTTCAAACAATTTTAGTAAACCAATATATATATATATATATATATATATATATAGGTCAAACTTCTCCAGTTTTCTATTTTGCAGTCACTAAATATATTAGTGGTAGGACTTTATTAGACTAAAGGTAAGATACATACAATGTTATTTACAAATATGGGTAGCACGGGCAGTAAGCCGTTTGTGCTGTTGACAGTCCGTTTCAATAAAATAATCTCTAGTAATAATATAAAGTAAGAAAGTAGAACAGAATAGAAAACAATATAATTACCTTATGCATTAATTAGGTTACGTAAAAATTATTAAGTAATAATGATATTACACTACGTTTATATATTTATTTATTCACGAATGAGTGTTCTTATTTTCCGCGTTTCGTCCAGGAATTTACCCACGTTTATCCAATTTTCTGAATTTACCACTTATTCGTAGCATGCAATAAAGGTGTGCTTAGCAAAGATATAAAGGGTGTCCCATTCAAACCTCCCTCACTTTAATTAATCATAACTAACAAAGTATGCGAAATTATGAAATGAGGCCGGTATTAAACGAAACAGAAACTCAAAGAATTTCCATTGCCACACACTAAAACACCTCTATATGTGCACCGTTAGTAGCACGAACAATATCAAATCTGTATTCGATTTCGTGCCACGTTCTGTCCGACATGTGCATTGGTACTGTTGCAATTGCTTCAAAGATACGGGTTGGTAAATCATGAAGATCTTGTACTGGAGTCGCAAACACACGGTCTTTTACATACCCCCCCCAGGAAGAAGTCCAGTGGAGTGACGTCTGGCGAACGTGGTTTTATGTCATTATTGTCCAACATGCGACAGATGAATTAACTGCAACAATCAAAACAAAAATTCTTTCAATTTCTCCTTCTTTTAACACCAACCCCATTTCATAATTCCGCATACTTTGAGAGTTATGATTAATTAAAATGTGGGAGGTTTGAATGGGACACGGTGTATTATTCTAATTTATGTTTTTTTTATTCCATGTCTAAAGGAATGGGAGTAATAAATTAATAGATTGGTAATAAATACAAATAATTGTCTTAAGTATTTCGATCAACGATCTTAGTTTATTTTTACGCTGCTTTCTATTTAATATTTTTTCTATTGTATTGTACTTTGAAAATGCCTTATGTGGGTAAGGTTTTAATCAATTAATAAAAATATATTTAAAAAATTCGCTTGGCGTAAGTTTTGTTCACAAGAGTATGATAATCGAGGAATATTCATTCCATATGGAAGCGTCCATTAATAATGAAAAGTCTCTTTTAGAAATTTGACCAATGAGAGATGTTTTAACGATTTTGTGCCATGAATGATAAAAATATACATTTTAGAAATTATTAAATAATATTGAAAATTTTTATTTTAGTTTCTAAAAAATCTAACCATAACAGATAATTTCTTTTTTAGTTATTGAAACCGTATGTACAGAAGAAACTTGACCATTGGAATAATTTTTGTTTCTATAAATTTAAAATAAGAATTAGACCTTTTTTAGAGTTTGAGAAATGGGAAGTCTTTTTTTATATAAATTCGAGCCATTAGAAGTAAAAAAAACAACAAAGTTAAAAACATTTCCACTAGAGATTATTTTAACCAAGAATTTGTAAAAAAAAGTATAGGTTATTTAGCGTAAATGACTATATATACATGTTATAATGGGGAACAGGTTACAAACTATACCGATTATCCTCCATTACATCTTCGATTTCGTCTCATACGGCCAAAATATATTTTTATTGCGAGATCTACTGACATTATTCGGTACTACGTCCTACATCATTAAGTCACGTGATTTTGCACAATTTTTTCAGCATTTATCATTCAGACTATTAGGTTAAGTTACGGAAGATAGCTTAAGATAAAGTACATCGTTAGGTTGGCTATATATATATATATATAGTAATTCTGCCCGAAGGCAGGTCCTTCACTGCAATCATAGCATTTTCATGCTATGCTTGCAGCTTTACTAGGGAATTGTGAAGGTGTGGTAGCTTCCCGTTGCTTTCCACACCGGTGAAGGATGATGGTGATGATGATGATAATGATAAGGATGATGATGACCATATGATTTCGGGGACCGTTTGGGCCTTAAAGTTTTCCTGACATTTGTCTTACAGGTGAGGAAAAACCCCGATAAAAACCTCACCCAGAAAAACTGCTCCGACCGGGGATCGAACCCGGGCCCGCTGCGTGACAAGGCAGCACGCTACCTCGAGACCACAGCGGTGGACATATATATATATATATTATAACTATAATTTTGACATTTGGCAATGAAGGCAAATATGATATGAAAAGAAAAAAAATAAGTGCTATAAAGTAAATATTCTCTTTAAAATTTGCTTACCTGTTATGGTGGCAGCTAATGGCAGTTGGAACAATTTCCGCAGCCTCTCATGTAAATTGAGAATACTACGTATATAAGAAAAATAAATGTTTGTGTTAGGATATCTGAGTAGCTCAATTGGTTAGAGCTCTAAATGTACAGAGTTTATAGACTCGGGCTCAAATCCCGACTCAGGCATTTATTTTTCTTTTCATATCATATATATATATATATATATATATATATATATATAGAGAGAGAGAGAGAGAGAGAGAGAGAGAGAGAGATATCACATTCCGGAACAAAAATTCATCCCATTTCTTCTATGTTTTTAATTACGATAAGTAGTCATTTGCACTACAATCCCGTAAGATACCGGTAAGTCTATTTCACGGCTTATCTTCTAATTATATAAAAATGAATGTTTGTTTATTTGTTTGTTTGTTCGTACTTTATGCGCGGCTATACAGTTTATCCGATTGTGATGGGGCTTTTTGCAAAATGTTCAGGAGATTCCCGGGATGAACATAGGATATAAGAGAGATGTGATACTTCTACACCCTTTAAAATCGCCCTTTGTAGTGAAAAACATGAAAAAAGTAGCTCTTTGGACGCTTAAATGGCTTACGCTGCCTAAACCATAAAAAACTCACAAAATTAATGTACACAGAATTGAATATCTCAAAAATCTCTACAAAAAAGTCCGCGGCAGGATATGTTCATCTCTTACGGACAACTCACAATAACCATTTTTGTCTGTCATTGATACCAAGAATATCGAGACAAGTACGTAGATTCCTGTGCAAGCACAGCAGTACATGGCGGGTATTCTTTTACGGATAACTCACAATAACGAATTTTCTCGTTTAGCTCATTTATGCCAAGAAGATCGAGATAAGTAGATCCCGGGCAACACCGGTAATCAGCACGGGGAATCTTAAAATAATTATGATATACATTTAAAATTATTTTTCCTTTCACTTATTCAACTAAACATAAAAGCACATTAATTTTAATTTATTTAGGCGCAGCAGCGCATGCTGGGTTTTAGCTAGTGTTACATATCTTTATTGCTTAATTTTTTTTAAATCTTAATTTTTCTTAGTAAGTTATTTTCCAATCAAACTTCCTTCCTGGATTTCTTATCATTCAAGTTGATAGAGCCCATTATACAAAATTCTATCTTCCGCATTACAAACAATTGAATAATCACTTTAGATAACGGAATATTAATAATAAGAGTAAATAATACGAGGGCGGATCGGAAAGTAACGCACAATAATTTTTTTCTGCCTTGGTATTGCAGCTAGAATGTTGAAATTTCACAGAGATATAGTTTGAAGTTTTCACTACAGATGGTATTTTTTCTCAGGTGCACCTCTTGCGAGAGAAGCTTGAACTATGCAACAAAGATGGCGCGCATACTACAGTCGTCCACCTGTGAGGAACAGAGAAGTGTTGTTCGATATTTGTGGGCCAAAGGGCATAAACCCAGTGAAATTCACAGGGACATGCGTGGCGTGTATGGGGATGATTGTATGGACCGTAGCAATCTCTCCAGGTGGTGCACATTCTTCCAAGAGGGACGCGTGAACCTTAGTGATTCGCCACGCTCCGGCCAGCCGACAACAGCAGCAATCCCGCAGAATGTCAGAGGCATTGAGGCGGCAATTCTGAACGACCGGCGTGTGCAACTGCGAGCCTTATCGCAGAGGTTCAACATTTCCTATGGTGCGGTGTACGATATTGTTAATGAAAATTTGTAATTCCGTAAAGTTAGTGCTCGCTGGGTGCCTAAGAACCTGACAGACGACCACAAGGGCCAGCGAATGATGGCAAGCTTGGGCCACTTAACGCGGTACACCGCATAAGGACATGACTTTCTGGAAGGAATCGTCACAGGTGATGCGTCGTGGGCGTACCACTACACGCCCGAAACAAAGCAGGCATCAATGGAGTGGAAACATGCTGGTTCCCCAGTAAAGAAAAAATTCAAAGTGACTCAATCTGCCAGGAAAGTGCTTGTGACAGTGTTCTGGGATATGCATGTGTTTTATTGGTGGACTTTGCTGAACACGGGACCACTGTGAATGCTGCGGCCTACATTAAAACTTTGGTGAAGTTGCGTCGTGCCATTCGTGACAAACGTCACAACATTAACGTTAAACTTCTTCATGATAATGCTCGCCCCCATGTTGCTGCTGTCGTTCGTCAGAAAATCGCCGAATTTGGTTGGGAGGTGCTCCAGCATCCACCATACAGTCCGGATCTTGCACAATCGGACTTTCATCTGTTTGGTCCCATGAAGAAATTCCTGGCCGGCAAACGCTTTGAGACAGATGTGGAAGTGAAATCAGCAGTGCGCAGATGGCTACACTCCAACCAAACGGACTTCTACGAACAGGGCATATTGAAACTGGTAACACGATGGGAAAAATGTGTTGAGAAAGTTGGTGACTATGTCGAAAAGATGTAAAAGATGTAAGTTCATTTGTGATTTTTTCCTTTTTTTTACTATTAAACTTTTTTAAAAAAAAATTATTGTGCGTTACTTTCCGATCCGCCCTCGTATAATGACTCTTGTCAATATTCCAGTTGATCACCTCTATGATATAGGTTATCATCACGTTACCTCTCCGTCAAAGGATCCGGGTTCGAATTCCGGTCACGTCGAATTTCCTGTTAAGGAATTCTTTAACTGTAAAACAAAATCAGGAAAACACAGGTTCCCTAAAAATCATTTACCTGATGTTTGGCCTTATGTGTCTCGTCATAAAAATGTTACATAACAATAAAAAAGGAAAGTGAACCAATGACAGGTCTTAGGACGACTTTGTGATATAAGGATATTAAAACACTATATTTTTCAGACATTCGATACGATATATCATTCGGGTTGTCAACTCTGCGTCCCAGTCGCCTTTATCTCACAAGGGATCTGTCAACCATTGCATTTCGAAACATACTTTGAAATTTCTTCCAGAGAAGCGTTGTGCTGTACTAAGGACATGTCCAAAAAATTATCTAGCGATTTTAACTGTAAGGCACTAAAATCCAGCGCCAAATATCTCATTTAAACTATAGAGAAGTAATACGACTCCTGAGTACATTGAATGGTTATCCCTCTCTACCCGCCGTCCACGCCGCATTCTTCCTCACTCTACTCCGCACTTACTCAAATAGGGAGTCCACCTGCTACTGCTATTTTTGGATTCTGGCTTCGATTTCTGTATCTTGCAGTTAAAACGGCAATTTTTTATATGGCCTTGGTAAATCATAACACTTCTCTTGAGACATTTCAAGGTAGGTTTCGATATGCAATGGTTGACAGTTCCCTTGTAAGAACGTGCGTCTGTTACTCATTTCCATTAGATGTTGAATCGACCGCAGAGCCATGGTGCCGTTAAATTGTTTAGGCAAGAACAACTCAGAAATGCAATTCAGTATTTCCGATGGGTTTTAGAGCCTAGTGTGCATTATTTAGTGGAGTATGAATACAAATGTTTTTCCATTAAAGTCAATAATATATATATATATATATATATATATATATATATATATATATATATATAAGAATTAAACCCAATGGGTGCAACTTGAACACTACACACACCCAAGGTTGAGATTTGTTTTTTAAAAATCCCTTACCCCGCCGGGAATCGAACCCTGATCGCCGGAGTGGAAGGTAGAGACTCTATCGACTACGCCACAGCGACGGACAATGTCAATAATATTGTCCCTGTATCGCACCAGCAGTCGTGGCATTGAGATAGCGTTCCGATAAGGATACACGTTTATTTCTAGTTCTAGGTATAACCTTCTTTTCCAAAGCAAAAAGATAGCCATAATCTGCAAAAGGTAATTTTCAGCTAATTTTCAATAAATGGCAAGGCCAGTGGCGAAGAATTGATAAATGCAGGGAGCGTATGACGTCATCCCCATTACACATGTCAAACTGGACATACACCTGACTTTCATGTTTTTAGAAATGTTTGAAACTTCTTGTGTGCTTTCTAAGGATGAAATAAAGAAGCTGTTTTTTTGTGCCAATTTTGATTACCTTGAATTTTATATCAAAATTATTGAAAAATTTCACGTATTGACAGATTTAAATATTCTTTGCTCCCATTATGTATATCATATGCAATCTAAGTTAGTCTCATTTAGAAGATTAAATATCAAGCTTTTATGCTATGTATACTCACTTTCCATATTTATATATTACCATTATTTATATCACAATAATTATTAAATCAATCTTATTTTTCATAAATTCCAAACCTTATAATAACATAATACAGTAAAAGCTCCTTATTCACGGTTCCGTTATTCGCGTTTTCATTATTCGCGGGTTAAAAAATTGTGACACAGTTCCTGTATTGGCGGCTAAAAATGTCTTTATCCGCGGATCCAATCGGCATATTAGAAGGATTAGTATCCTTTATTAACACATCGGCAAATTTTTTTTTACTGCAGGCACGTGCCAACGGCTCTTACAAAGAGCGATTCAAACCAAATGAACAAATAAATATGAAAGTAAACCCTTATTGTCACTAAGCAAAGTTGGTTATTAAAAGCCGCCGCCGCCGTATTTTACGTGCCGCTATGTCCGTTGACAAGTACCGACCTCATCACGATCGGTGTTTAATTGTTTCACCTTGTCATTGTTGCAATAATTCTGATTGAATTACATGTCTCTCTTTTGCATTGTTCCCAACTTATAATTTCGAGTAAAATGAAAGAAAAATTAGTTACGAAGAGGAAAGAAAGTAGTGTTGCCGATTAAAGTAAACATAGAAATGCATGGCCGTTTACGCATTGGCGAGTCGTTTGCACCCTTATCATGCTGTTAGTGAATCAACTGTACGATTGATCAAGAAATCCGAAGACAAATAAAGAATTCTATCGCTGAATTCACAGCTGAATATGAATCTGAATTGAAAGACCTTTTAAAAGCGACAAAAAAGGAAAAAAATACTAAGTTCCTTAAGCCCTTGCCTAAGCCTGATAATAATAATTAATAGAAATTGTTCAAAATTTCTCATTAAATTGAATTTATTTTGTAGTTCCCATACCTTTATAAATATAGGGGCTTCATCTCATCTCGTTCCTCGACCCGACCCAGATTTGGAGACGAGTTGAGGATACATATATATATATATATATATATATGTATGTATATATATATATATAGGCCTATATATTATATTATATGTAAGTAGGCTATATCACTGAAGAAGATAAAACTTTTGAATCTGACTGCCCAATATTGTCTACAGCGATAATGGTAACTTACAGAGCGCATTTTCGTCCCGATACAATCTAGGAAAATTATCGATTAGTATAACGTGGAGGTTTCAGAGTTTAAACTAGTCCGTCGCCATGGCGTAGTCGGTAGAGTCCCTACCTTCCACTCCGGCGACCCGGGTTCGATTCCCGGTGGGGTAGGGGATTTTAAATCTCCATCTTGGGTGTGGGTGTGTGTCCTGTCCTTGTGTATATGTGAGAATTAAAGAAAGTTAACAAAAAAGGTAAAAGAAGATGAAAAACCAGTATAAACAAAAACAAAAAAAACTGACCCTGATTTTTACGTCAGGACGCTACCAAAGGTATAGTTCGGTACATAATAATGATAGATAACTTGGTGTTTTCTATAAACAACATTGACAATGGAACATCTGTATTTACTAAGATTATGGCTCGTCTGTACGTATCTATTTGCATTTTTAAACTGCTTATACTTTCACGTGACGTAATAAATGAACAAGAAGAAACTAGTCGATCCTCTCTACGTTCGGATATCATAATGCGCTGCCTGCTTATAGCAAACTGATTTCATACTTCCTTTTCGCTTAAATTAATACAGATTTTTCCGTTTGATTTTAACCGTTTTCGGAATCGACATATTATGAAGTGTAATTATAACAAAAACATCAGTATAATTTGGCTCGATAATTTATTTTATCAACTAATGTAGGATATTTGAAACGTTTGATTTTGTAATTTTCTTACAGTCAAGAACACAACGTCTTTATCTAAACCCAGCACGAGTGATACAAACAGAGCTAAGCGAAAGGTGTTATATTCGGATACGCAAGTACTGACATTTAGTGTAATTATTTTTTCGAATAGCTGCCGTAAGAATAGGGTTACATGTTTATTTTTCTTTGTATTATTTCAACTAGGCTCATGGCCTGTTTATATCATATCATCATACAGGAATAATTATAAGATGACGTCTGTCAATTCCATCGTTTTTTCGGTTTGCCGAAATCCCTTTTTGCCTATTGAATATAAATAACAAATTGTTCTAATTAGCCTTTTATTATCGGTTTTACCTACATGTTTTGTTAGAGTTAGCTAATATTAGACCACATCCTCATTGTGCTTTGTTTAGTCTATATTTTAATAATATCTTAGATACAGATGAATAGAGGAAGAGAATCAAAACTTAATATTAGGCACAGGAAGAATATGTATACATTAAAAACCTGTTAATCCATAAGGAGGACTGGCGAAAATGTTGAAAAATAACACAAAATGTATTTTTGTTTATTTACTTTTTAATAACTCTTATTCTTTAGAATCATTTTCATATAAACATTTTTATTGTAGGAGCAAAATTGAGTCCGTGACGTAAGAGTTTATAAAGAACTTAGGACAATTTTTGGACCAAAGAGAGATGAACAAACAGGTGAATGGAGAAGACTACATAACAATGAACTACACGGTCTTTATAGGAAGCCAGATATAATAAATACAGTTAAGTCTCGTAGACTGCGATGGGCAGGACATGTTGCACGTATGAGGAATCAAATACTTGCATGGAAGCTTCTTGTAGGAAAGCCAGAGGGAAAACGCCCAGTTGGTAGACCAAGAATGAGGTGGGTGAATAACATTAACTATGATTTGAGGGAAGTAGATTATACAGGGAATGATTGGAAAGCATTATCTCAGGATAGGATGTATGGAGAGCTTATGTCCGCGCGGCCATGAACCTACGGGTTCGATAGTGCCAGTGAGTTAGTGTGAGTGTGACGTAAGAGTTTAAATACCCTTCCACGTATGATCAGCATTATTAGTCATTCAAAATTTCTCTGCAGGCGGACAGATCGCGAACTACAATAAATTTTATAACTTTATCATCTACTCTACAGGATATTTATACCCCCTCCCCCGTGTTTGTTGATACACGTGACATCATATAAGGCAGTGTACAGTGGGAAAAGAATCGGAGTTGCCTTTTAATATCAGTTGTAGCCACATTATTCGCTCTTGAACAGTGATTTTATCTCGGTACA
Source organism: Diploptera punctata (assembly GCA_030220185.1). Taxonomy (NCBI): domain Eukaryota; kingdom Metazoa; phylum Arthropoda; class Insecta; order Blattodea; family Blaberidae; genus Diploptera; species Diploptera punctata. The sequence goes on along the minus strand of JASPKZ010003799.1, from coordinate 1,643,480 downwards.
ACAATTTGTTTTATAGAGTTCCGTTTAGGCCTATATTGTATAAGTATGGATACGCCTAAAAGTCTCCAAGAAAAGTGATTAATTCACAAGGCAGAAAGTTAATTTACAAAGTTTTGACATTTTGTAGAAAAGAAAAGAAGCGTGGGCTTATTTTACCACTGAAGAAAGCCACCGAAAGAACTGCCCTTGCCGTTGGCAAAAGTGTAAAAACTGTTCATCAAATTGCTAGCGAGTGCCAGAAAGCAGAACAGTCTGGACAGAAATTTCAACTCCTGGTAAGCGGCGACCACATAAAAAAATTCAAATTGATGAGTTTGAAATGTGTGTTGTTAGATAAACATTTTTAGAATATTACGAAGTGCATAAAGAAATTCCCACATTAAATAAACTGCTGTCGTCACTGAAAGAAAAAAATGAACTTTAAAGGAAAACGTGTTACATTGTGGCATCTAATTAAAAGCATGGGATTCAAATGGAATGTAGAAATTCGAGTTTGACTCTGATAGAGCGGAATGACATCGTTGCGCGCCGAGCGTCATATCTCCGGAAATTGAGAAGGATTGCGTCGGGACCCAAAAAATCAGTCGTCTACACAGATGAGACTTGCATCCACACACATTATACTGTTAGGAAGTGTTGGCAACATCCAGATATTACAGGTGTGCAAGAAAACACAAGTGCAGGCCAGAGAGCAACAGTAGTTCATGCGGGCGGGGAAATTTGATGTATTGAAGGGGCAGGGCTAGTATTTTATTCAAAATCGAAGGCACAAGACTACCACGAAATGAATGGTACACTGAACATCAAATGGTTACAGGAAAAGCTTATGCCAAACTTGCCACCTGGCTGTATTTTAGTTCTCGGCAATGCGTCTTACCATACAGTACAAGAAAACAAAGCACCCACTCTTTCTTGTAGAAAGGACGAAATTATGGGATGGCTACGCAACAATGGGATAAATTTCGACGAAGATGTGATAAAGAGAGAGTTACATGAGATTGTAAGACGTAATAAACCGTTGCCTCATTATACTGTCGATAGGATTTTGGAAGATAATAGGTTTACCGTGCTTCGACTCCCGCCATACAACTGCGACTTAATCCTATCGAATTGATATGGAATTTAACGAAACAGAATATATGGTCACAATGTCTCTCGCAAATCTGAAGAAAATAACTGTAGAGTGCTTGAGTGAAATTACCCAGGATGATTGGATCAAAGCCTGCTGGCATGTAAAACACGTCGAGGAAGAGTACTGGCGTCATGACGCATTAATGGAAGAGGAAATAGAACAACTTGCAATTAATTTGAACTCTGGTTGTAGCGAAGAAGAGGAAACTGACGTTGAAACAGCTCATACCAATAGCAGGACGGATACAGAGATAGTGATTGGTCAACAGACACGGCCGAAGAAGAGGAATCAGGACCATCTATACCTCGGGAATCCGCCGTCTAACATTTTAAGGTAAGTATAATGTTGAGTGATTCCGGGTTATGTGGCCGTGGTCCATAGTTGGTGTTGATACCAGACGTTTCGCCCTCAACTGCGGAGGGCATCTTCAGTGGCGAGTGCTTCTAGGCGTGTTTCCTGGTCGGAAGATCTACTTAGAGTGAGCGCTGCGGACGTTGTGGACGTTGTAATACAACAGCGCTCACTCTAAGTAGATCTTCCGACCAGGAAACACGCCTAGAAGCACTCGCCACTGAAGATGCCCTCCGCAGTTGAGGGCGAAACGTCTGGTATCAACACCAACTATAGACCACGGCCACATAACCCGGAATCACTCAACATTATGATTACCGGCCGTGAAAGCCTGCATTCAACTATTTTAAGGTAAGCTTCGTCTTATGTATTAAATCACATAGAAAGATATGTTAAGCATTTAACGGAATTTACAGCGTGACCAACGCAGAGACGCGATAGCAGGTATTCTAATTAGAGTAAATTCCTTTAAATACTGGGTCTACTCTGTGTAAAATGTCATATTGTAATGTGCACCGCTAATAAACTTTCTACTAGACTTGTACTGTCAGCGTCCCGCGTTGCACTTCATGGGTTAGAGCAGTGTCACGTGCATAAACACTACTCCAGCACCGTCCGTCAACAACAGCGCTTATTCCTTGAACGGGTAATAGGCTACTACCTAAACTTTAATATGCGTTTTTTTCCCCGTTTCCATTTTTCTAACATTTTCCAAAACTTAAAATGCTCCCTACGATGCAATTCTTATGCTACCGTAGTAAAATGTTGTGGTTAGACTCTCCAATATATGCTAATTCACATTTGCTATGCAGTTACTAGTCTAAGACACGTGTGTTCTTTTAAATCGAGATGGAAAAAATAATGAAAGTGATAAACATTTTTTTTCAATAAATGAATAATAAGCAGTATCATCTCTTTATGATTTATTTGCATAGAAAATATGTTTAATGGAATCATAAAGATTCTGAATCTCAAATTTCATTAGTAGAAAATATTTAAAAATGCATCGTAAGGAGCATTTTTTTAGAAAATATTAAAAAAACTGGTTTTAAAAAACCATAATTCTGAAACTATTGTACTTACGAACACCAAACTTCACAGAAACGTTTCTATAAGCACATAATGTATGTCATAAAAATTTCGAAACAATCAGATGAAAACTAAAAAACATTGAAATTCACCATTCGGTCCCCTTAAATTGGTAATTAATCTTATAGGATACGTTGATTAAATTAGTTTAATATTGTTTATAAAACAAACAATAGAAAAAAACTAGTGGAAATTATTTAAATCTATGTCAAATTAAGCAATAATGTGCAATAATAACTTAACAGTTTTACAATATTTGGTTTTCATTGCGGTTCGAAACATTTAAATCACTACCACAAGAAATTATGTTTTGTCAATTTAAGAGTTAAATAAAAGAAAGCTGTAATATGTATTTAACTTTTGTAATGATTTTATTTGCTGGTTGAGTAGAAGAGAAAGCCTTATGACCTTAACATTGCCAGCTTAAAAAACTATTATTATTATTATTATTATTTATTATTATTATTATTATTATTATTATCCTATCTATCTAGTATCGTCGTCTCAACATAATGGTTGTATATTTATATAATAAATAATAGTTTTAAAAAAACTAAAAGAACACGCTTTATTAGAAAACTAAAAAATGAAAAATAATTTTAATTTCCAATACGCTTGGGATAAAATAAAGTGATCAACAAAAAAAATCATCTCCAACACATATAGAATAAAATTAGAGTTATCAAGAAAAAGAAAATAATTTTACCATCAAAAGCGTGGGGTGCTCTATATCAATTAATATATTTGATAATAAACAGATATTGGTAAAAGTAAGCTAAGAAGAAAATGTAAAAATCATAAAAAGCATCCCACGCTTTTGATGGTAAAATTATTTTATTTTTCTTGATAACTCTAATTTTATTCTATATGTGTTGGAGATGATTGTTTTGTTGGCCACTTTATTTTATCCCAAGCGTATTGGAAATTAAAATTATTTTTCATTTTTTAGTTTTCTAATAAAGCGTGTTCTTTTAGTTTTTTAAAACTATTATTTATTTTTTGTTTTTTAGTTTTAATATTTTACAGAATAAGATAAAAATGTAAATATCTTTAAATTCGATACTATTGTAATATGAGCTAAAAGTAATACTCTTCTATAAAAAAAACCCTCCCAGCCAGATTTGAACCAGCGACGTATGGATTACTGAAATTATATAGGCCTACCACTAAGAGTTCACTGCTCTACCAACTGAACTCTTACAACGATTGACTAAAAACTCGACAAGTCCGCAACCTATTATACCAGTATTCATTTTTTTGATTTTCGGATGATTCTGGCCAGGACTTTTTAAACAAAATATGAAATTATTGTATTGTCACGGGTCCTCTACACGTATACAAAGTTTTAAGTCGATCCAATGTTTCTAAGTGGGTGAAAATCGCGTTGAAAGATTCCGTTACATTTATACAAAAACACTTTTTTTGATTTTCTGATGATTATGGCCAGGATTTTAAAAACTAAATATGAAATTATTGTATTGTCACGGGTCCTCTACAAGTATACAGAGTTTCAAGTCAATCCAATGTTTCTAAGTGGGTGAAAATCGCGTTGAAAGATTCCGTTACATTGATACAAAAACTTTTTTTTCTGATGATTATAGCCAGGATTTTAGAAAAAAAAAATGAAATTATTGTATTGTCACGGGTCCTCTACAGTATACAAAGTTTCAAGTCGATCCGATGATTTTAAGTGGGTGAAAATCGCGATGAAAGATTCCGTTACATAGATAGATAGATAGATAGATAGATAGATAGATAGATAGATAGATAGATAGATAGATAGATAGATAGATAGATAGATAGATAGATAGATAGATAGATAGATAGATAGATAGATAGATAGATAGATAGATAGATAGATAGATAGATAGATAGATAGATAGATAGATAGATAGATAGATAGATAGATAGATAGATAGATAGATAGATAGATAGATAGATAGATAGATAGATAGATAGATGGATAGATAGATAGATAGGTAGATAGGTAGATAGATAGATAGATAGGTAGGTAGGTAGGTAGGTAGGTAGGTGGTTAGGTAGGTGGTTAGGTAGGTAGGTAGGTAGGTAGGTAGGTAGGGTAGGTAGGTAGGTAGGTAGGTAGGTAGGTAGGTAGGTAGGTAGGTAGGTAGGTAGGTAGGTAGGTAGAGTAGATAGATAGATAGATAGATAGATAGATAGATAGATAGATAGATAGATAGATAGATAGATAGATAGATAGATAGATAGATAGATAGATAGATAGATAGATAGATAGATAGATAGATAGATAGATAGATAGATAGATAGATAGATAGATAGATAGAAGATAGATAGATAGATAGATAGATAGATAGATAGATAGATAGATAGATAGATAGATAGATAGATAGATAGATAGATAGATAGATAGATAGATAGATAGATAGATAGATAGATAGATAGATAGATAGATAGATAGATAGATAGATAGATAGATAGATAGATAGATAGATAGATAGATAGATAGATAGATAGATAGATAGATAGATAGATAGATAGATAGATAGATAGATAGATAGAGGTCAATCTAATATAAAGCTTGTAAAAAGAAGAGAATTTAATCTTGAGACACACATATTGTTTATCGACTATGAGAAGGCTTTTGATAAAATTATGCGCTCTAAATTATGAGATATACTAAATAATAAAGGATATCCACCTCATCTAATTAAAGGTATAAAAAGTTTATACGAAAATACAAAAATTCGTATAGATAAAGGAAATGGTCCTGGAGAAACTTGCGTAGAAATCAACAATGGACTTCAACAAGGTTGCCCTCTTTTGCCAATACTTTTTTAATATATATTTAGATGACATCATTAGTACAAGGCAAACTTCTTTAGATGAACATTTTATGATAAACGGTACGAAAATGAACTGTCTTTTATTCGCAGATGACCAGATCATTGTAGCTTCCTCAGAAAATCAACTACAAAGATCAGTTTATAAATTATAGAAACTAATAAACGATTATAATTTAAATATATCAACAGAGAAAACAAAGTCAATGGCATTTATTGGAACTCAGCATAAAAGGACAAAAATTGTAATTGGAGCAAACATAATTGAACAAGTAACTTGTTTCAATTATCTGGGATGCATGATATCGTACCAGCAAAATTTGGACATGGAGAAGAAATTAGGGAAATTTCAACAGATATGTGGTTCAATAAAAGATATTTGAGAAATAAGACCACAAGGGAAACTCAATTAAAATTTTACAAAATAGTAGCCGTTCCAACATTAACATACGGGTCTGAGACTTGGCCTTTAACGATCTCTGATAAAAATAAAATTGATACAATACAAATGAGATTTCTCAGATCAGTTGCAGGTGTATCTCTAAGAGATCAAAAGAGAAGTCAAGATATCTGAGATGAACTACAAATCTATAATATAAACGAGAAAATACACACAAATAAACGTAATTGGTTAGAACATATACAAAGAATGCCAAATAATCGTTTAGCAAAACAGCTGCTACATTATAGGCATCTAGGCCGAAGAAATGTAGGAAGACCAAAACGTCGTTGGAAGGACGACCTGTGCCTGCGGCATGTAGTGCGCCGGGGAGCGGAACGGGCCAACAGGCCCATACCTTGAAGATAATTATGATGATGATTGTTATTATTATTATTATTATTATTATTATTATTATTATATTATTATTATTATTATTTAATGCCACCACGTTGTCATTTCGATATTTTGGTATTCTCTCCTAGCGCGGCGTTATTGTATACCCACTTCTAAGGTTGGGGCGCTTGGAAGGCGGAGTTACGCTGCCCCGATGATGATGATGTATGATAGGTGATTTATTATTATTATTACCGTATTATTATTATTATTATTATTATTATTATTATCCTTTGTTTCTTCCTCCTACTTTCTTTGTTCCTAATACTTCTTTTGCTGTTTTATGTACGAGTCCTTTGATACTAAACTACTTATAACTAAAAATAGAGGAATTAAACTCAACAATAGAGAAATACAGAACAAACTGGAAAGAACACTTGGAAAGGATGACTGAGAATAGAATACCAAAAGCAGCATACAGCTATTCACCACGAGGAAGAAGAAGTTTGGGAAGACCAAGGAAAAGATGGAAAGAGCAGCAATTTGGAGCCGGAACAGGCTAGTAAATAAGCCTAAACCGTGAAGATTATTATTATTATTATTATTATTATTATTATTATTACTTGGGGGCACGCCATAGCGTAGTGGTTAAGACACTGAGCTACAAGCCGGAGGATCGAGGGTTCAAGTCCCGTTGGGGTCAGGATTTTTAAACTGACCCAAACCCTCTGGCGGCACTATGGCCCTGGGGTCGACTCAGCCTCTAACGGAAATGAGTACCAGACGCTTGTTCTGGGGGTAAAGGCGGCCGTCACGCAGGGCTGACAACCCGGCTGACATAAAGTGCCGATTGTCTAGAAAAAGTGGGAACCTTAACCTCCTACTACCCCAAGGGCCTCCTGAGGCCTGTAGTGGGATTACTTTACTTATTATTATTATTATTATTATTATTATTATTATTATTATTATTATTATTATTATTATTATACTGTTATTCTACCAGTTGCATGATATGGTTGCAAAACATGGATTCTTACTTTAAGGGAGGGAAGGAGATTACGAATATTTGAGAATAAAGTTCTTAGGAAAATGTTTGGACCAAAGAGAGATGAACAGACAGGTGAATGGAGAAGTCTACTTAACAGTGAAATTCATGATCTTTATGGGAAGCCAGATATAATAAGAACAGATAAGTCTCATAGACTACGATGGGCAGGATATGTGACACGAATGCAGAATGAAAGACGTGCATGGAAGCTTCTTGTAGGAAAACCAGAGGGAAAACGCCCAGTTGATAGACCAAGATTGGCGTGGGAGAATAACATTAATTATGATTTGAGGGAAGTTGATTATACAGGGATGATTGGAAAACTATAGCTCAGCATATGGATGTATGGAGAGCTTATTCCGCGCGGCCATAAACCTACGGGTTCGATAGTTCCAGTGAGTTATTATTATTATTATTATTATTATTATTATTATTATTATTATTATTATTATTATTATTATTATTATTATTATATAAGCATTCCACTCCCATTTTGTAGTTTCTTGTAAATGTTTGACGTCCACTACATTGCATTATTGTCTCACATCTTCGTTTCTCGTTCTGTCTAATCTGGTTTTACCTACTATGGCTCGCATGTACTAATTTCGGCTTATTAGTAATTTGTTGCGTGTTTTCTGTCTCCGCCCAAGTTTCAACGTAACACATCATTAGTTTTACTGTGGTTTTGTAAATTCGCATGTTACTCTCAGCATTAAGATTTTTTTTTATTATTCCACTAGCGTACCCGGCAGACGTTGTCCTGCCCGAACGTTCAATTCTCATGTCATGGGCGGACGATAAAAATATGTTACTTTTTTACCATAAAATTCAGAAATTAGGACATAATTAGATATTATTAAATAAGTTCGCAAGAAAACCTCTTACAGCATTCTGTTGTTCCTCAAGAAGTGTGAATGATGACGTCACATAGTCATGAACATTAGAATTGTACCCTCCTTTGCAGATAAGTTAAGAACCGTCATATAGCAATTATATTGGAGTGAAAAAAAAAAAAAAGCTAAATTGATGAGAGTCAAAACAATTTTTTTTTTTACCCAGCTCGATTTCATTTCTGACCCATACAGGCCGACATTCCATGAGACTCGAACCAGCGTAAGTCCCGTAGTTCTGCGCCAAGACTTCTTGCCTTAACCATGCGGCTACGGCGCGAGACTCTTGGTATCAATGAAAGACAAAAATGGTTACTGTGAGTTATCCGTAAGAGATAAGGGACTCTTGGTATCAATGAAAGACAAATATGGTTTTTGCGAGTTATCCGTAGGAGATAAACATATGCTGTCGCGGACTTTTTTGTAGAGCTTTTTGAGATATTCAATTCTGTGTACATTAATTTTGTGTATTTCTTATGGTTTAGGCAGCGTAAGCCATTTAAGCGTCCAAAGAGCTACTTTTTTCAGGTTTTCCACTACAAAGGTCGATTTTTAAGGGTGTAGGAGTTGAGTATGACAACTCTCTTATAGCCTATGTTCATCCCGGGAATCTCCTGATCATTTTGCAAAAAACCCATCACAATCGGATCAACGGCGTGGCCGAGCATAAAGTACGAACAAACAAACAAATATTAGTTTTTATATATAAGATATGACAAAAATCAAGCAACACGATATTCTGGAGGCATCAGATTCTCGGTCTCTTCACTTAATACTTTACCGAGCTCGAATAGCTCTTAAAGAGGGGCTTCTTCTGTATAATGTATAATCTTAATTTATTCTCTATTCTGGTTTACTAAATTTGATTTCAATAATGACATGAGGATTGCAGGAATGATTTTAAATTCGACAGATTTTATGTAAACATATTTCAGTCTATAAGAAGTACATGCCTCGTTATTATTATTTTTAATGATATTTAACTCGTGCCCCAAATGGTAGTCAATGACCAATCACGTTTCAACGAATTTTGTTTTACAACCAATGACAGTCGTGTTTCACCTCGCTCTTTATGGATTTCTCTTTATCAGCTCTTGTTTTTGTGTTAAGAAAGCTTCTCCTCCTTAATATTCTGAACAGATCAGATCATTATTTTTCTCCAACAAATACATTGAATATAGCAAATAATGAACAGATTCCTTGATTTTAGTGAGTTGTTTACTAAAAAAATATGAATAACCTATAATATTGACTATAATAAATGTACAGTTTGATGTGTTTCATTATTTCTCCACTAGGATGCATTCTTATATTATTGCGATCCTATTTGGCAATAAATAATATGATCAAGTTGCAGTGAATATACATAACCTCACATTTCTGATTTGTTTTCAAACATTGCCGTTTATATCAAATATATCATCATCATAGTACATTCACGAATGTAGGCCATTTGTTGACCTGTTTCGGCCTCAAGAGAAACACCATACAAAAGTCTTTTGAATAGACATCCTAGTCTTCTTCTTCGTGCACGTTGATGGCCTATCATTTGTTTGGGTTTCTTGTGATCTTTCATTCGATGAACATGTTGCATCCATCTTGACTTATAATCAGAAATTTTGTTTTCTAAAGGTTCCATGTGCAATTCTTCTAAGATGTCTTCTTCTCTTTTTTTTTTTATCTAGTAGTGTGTATCCTGCAGTCCTCGGAAGGTATCCTCATTTCAGCAGATCTAAGTCTCTGCATATCCTTCTGTTTCAGTATCCATACTTCGCTACCATACAAAAGAGTTGGAAGAGCCAGTGTTTTATACGCATTTAGTCTTGGATGTTTTTGTACTAACTGTGGCTTGAAGATAGAATTTATTAACCCTAAAATCCTTAAAAATTTTGATATTTTTTTATTTATATCCTTTTCTTCTTCATATGAAATATTGAATCCTAGATATGTAAAATTATTCACCTGCTCCAAAATTTTATTGTCAAGTACAATTTTACTTCTGACAGGATCTACACCTTGAAATGCAATACTTTTTGTTTTCTCTGTAGATATCTTCAATCCTTATGCTTCTGTAATTTTGTTAAGTTCTTATAGGCCTTTCTGCAGATTATCTTCTGAAGTTGCAATTGTTATTTGGCCATCTGCAAACAATAGGGTGTTTAATTTTGTATTTTCTGATATTCTTATTCCATATTTATATTTCTTGTTCGAACAACATATTACTTCGTTGATATAGATCGCAAAGTGTGTTGGTGATAGGAGGCAGCCTTGTCTCACACCACGATTTATAATTCCTTCTTCACAAAATCTGTTATTTAATTTAATCTTTATGGTGTTGTAAGGAGTAGTTACATGTATATAACCTCTCCTACCCAATTCTCATCCTCACCTTCTCGTGGTACAACCCGTTTTCACAAACGAGGCTCTGAGGATGGAGTCACAGCGGTATAACCGTTCCATTGGGCACTGAGTACATGCGGTATCCTGATGTCTGTCCAGAGACTAAAAGGTAGCAGCCCTACCACTGAAATACTTAGCATCGGGCCAGTAACCGGTCCTAAGGAACTTCAACTTTACTTGCAAGTCTCAACATGAAGAAATCCAGAAGGAATTGAAATATGACGACCCACATTAAATATATATATATATATTAAAATATCGGCAATAATGTTTAAATAATGATTTTTGAGTAAACAGCTTCATTTTATTCGTTAAATAGTCTTAAGAAATGCCATTCTTGATTTCCTAATCCCCTAGATAATTTGGAAATCACTCGAGACATCACTTATGATAAGTGATTTTTATCATCAGCTAACATGCAATTAATTACAGTTTTCCAGTGGCTAATGTAGGCATGTTCTTTTAACTCATACATCGTATTTTATTAAATACACATCTGAATTTAATTTATTTTCATTTAGTACTTAATATCCTTCTTCTCTATCGTAATTTGATTTCTGGCCTTATTTGTAATTTTTACATGTCATACGTCGTCCGGGCCTTACAGTAGCATTAACTGTCGGTAGAGGGATTTTAAACTTTCTGGATCGTATACATACTTTTTCGGCCATACAAGGACATAGAGTTCCTCCTCGAATGTATGTTCATATGAATCCATCTCCCCGGGACAACACCAAACACGCCGTTCATTCACACATTTGTACTAAACATGGCGAATATGATAATCATCATATCATCTTCACTTCAAGATTTTGGTAAATCGCCTGTTCCGAATTCACAATGATTCTTTCCATCTCTTCCTAGGTCTTCCTACATCCCGTAATCCCTTTGTTTATAATGATATACTATCTTGGGTAATCTAGTTTCTTTCATTCTCTGAACATGCTCTTCCCAACTGACGCGGTGTTGTTGAATTCTATCATTTATTGAATATATTTCTAACTCACTTCTTGTTTCTTCATTTCTTATGTGGTCCAATTTTGTGCATCCTTTGGCACTTCTTAGAAAAGTCATTTCTGCACTTTGTATTATACTCGAATTCCTCTTATTTGTTACCCAGGACTTACTACCAGTTCCTGGAGGCTTAAAAATGCTGGGACATGATCTTTCCAGGGGTTATAAATATGGAGGGTCCATGCCTGGGGTAACAAGGGTGAAGACAGAGTGCAAGGAAAATTCCTTCAAGTAGGACTAATATACATGATGGCAAAATGGTTTAAGCCATAAAACAGCTGCCCTGTCACCTTTAACTCCACAAGAGGCTGGTGACTCTTTGGTGCAATAATTGCATAAAGTATTCACAATTAATATGGTAATGATGATTATAATATCTAAATTATGTTCAAGGACCATTTGGACCTTAAACGTTCCTAATATTTGCCTTTTAGGTGAGGAAAAACCCCGAAAAAACCTTCAACCCAGATATGTTGCGTGCAAGACAATCACGTTACCCCAAAACCACAGCAGTGGACAGTCCTTAAAAACCAATTATTTGTATAAATATAATTCAAATAATAAATAATAGATATATAACCCTAATCTACTTAATTAGATTGCATCTTTATTATACTGGAAACCATGTTGATTGAAAATGTATTGTTACCAAAATACCAAGGAAGGCTATAATCGATTATGAATGTGAATATCAACGTTTTACCTTAATTTGGCAATCTTCAGTTGAAAATATTACACTATCCTTTGGGGAACTTTTAGCTTTCTTTCTTCGTTCTTCATTACATATTTCCAGCCGTAACTGATGACATGATTCCATTGCATAGTTAAGCTTACACTACTTGAAGATGTCTCCGTACCATGTGTTTATTACAATGGTTCTGCATTGGTGTATTTGCAGCTTATGTGTGCATTTCTTAAAATGTTGGTAACAACTTAAATTCTCTCATCCCATCAAGGTGAGTGCAAAAGATATTGCTACGAGTAGTTTTTTTAAAGATAGATATAGAGAAGGGAAAGTTGGAAAATATCTCCTAGGCCTCGAATGCTCTAATACCATCGGAGTCGAAGAAAAAACAAGAGTTAGCCAAGAGAGGCTAAATAGGAAAGATGAGAAGGAAGGGAGACTGGTACTGAAAATAAATGAATCAGTTTCGGTCAATAACTCATCGAACTGACAGAAAAAGAAAAAAAACCTAAGATCTCGAGTGCTCTAATATCATTAGGATTCAGAAGAAAACAAGAGTTTAGCCAAGGGGAGCTAGATAGGAACATTGGAAGAGAGAACTGAAATGTAAATAGGAAGAAATATTACTTTGATCGAATACCACATTAAGTCCACCGCTGTGGTCTCGAGGTAGCAGCGTGTTGCCTTGTTACGCAACGGGCCCGGGTTCGATCCTCTGTCGGGACAGTTTTTCTGGGTGAGGTTTTTATCGGGGTTTTTCCTCACCTGTAAGACAAATGTCAGGAAAACTTTAAGGCCCAAACGGTCCCCGAAATCATATGGGCATCGCAGTCATCATCATTCATATTCGTCTTAGATTAAACTTAGGATTAGGGACTCTCCTGACGCACCACTATCATCATCATCGTCCATCATATCATCGGGCAACGTAACCCCGCCTTCCAGGCGTCCCAACCTCAAAAGTGGATTACAAGTACGCCATGCCAGGAGAGAAACCAGGAATGTCGAAAGACAACCTGGGGCATTTGCAAAAAAAAAAAAAAACAAATAAAAAAACAAAAAACAAAAAACACATTGATTTTATAATTACGAGTAATAAACAGAATGATACTAATAAAATAAAAGCATATAAAATGATGTCGTTCATCTAAATTGATCACTGATATTTCCATAAAACACGAAATAGGCCACAAAAAACATTAATTTGCCATTTATAAAATCTTCTGTAAAATGTTATAGCTTTTATATTAATATAAAATTATAGAATATTCACCTGAAAGGTCCGTCTCCTCAACTTAATTATCATTTAACTGTAGCGCTTTCGGGACTTGTCCCATCATCGGCAGGATTCAAAACTGGTGTTTCACTGAAGATCTGGTAGAGGGGGTTGCATGTATTTGGTTCGTTTTCGTTTATCAGGCTGTCGTTGTGAGCTGCTTTCATGATTTCCATCTCTTCGAGTACGTTTATCTTCGCTGGATTATTTTCTCTGTGCATTACTGTTAGGGTGTTTTCAATATTTAACATGCGATGTCCTTCATGGATGACGTGTTTTGCATAGCTTGATTTACCTTCTGCATGAATGAAGTCTCGAAAATGTTCTTTGAATCTGATGTTAAAACTCCTGTTTGTCCTTCCTATATAAAATTTGTTGCAGTCCTTACATGTCAGTTTATAAACTCCTTTGCTGTTGAAAATGTTATTTTCTTCAATGTTATTGTTTATTATGTTGTTTAATTTGTTATTGGTTCTGTATGCTATTTTTACGTTTTTATTATCGGCTTTCTTTAGTGCATTGGCTAATTTTGTCGTTTCTTTTCCTGTGTATGTAAGTGTTATCCATGTTTTCTTGTTGTTGTCAGATTCTTTTTCTAGTTTAGTTATGTTGGTTATGTTGTTCTTCCTTTTTTGTTTTTTTTTACGAGTTTATCTATGAATTCTTCATTATAGCCATTGGTTTTTGCCATATACTTAATGTAGTTGAGTTCTTGGATATAATTGTCTTTGCTTAATGGGAGTTTCAACATTCTACTGACTAAGCTATTAAATGTACTAATTTTCTGTTGAAAAGGGTGTGTAGAATTTTTGTTTATGGCCAGAGCATTGTTTGTGGGTTTCCGGTAGATACCGATTTCTAGTTTATTGTTGTGTAGATTTTTGGTTATAGACAAATCTAAGTAGTTTATGCTGTTGTTAACTTCTATTTCTTCGGTGAAAGTGATTTTTTCATGCATGTTGTTTAAGTCTTGTAGTATTTCTTTTTCTTTTCTGTTTTCATTTTCATATATTACTAGTACATCATCGACATATCGTGTTATTAGTTTTATGTTGAATTTGTGTATTAGTTCCTCAAAATGTTTATATTTTCCAGTTCTTGTAGGAAGATTTCTGCCATTATTCCAGATGTAGGACTCCCCATCGGGATCCCGTCTTCTTGAATAAATAGTTCATTGTTAAATTGGAAGTAATTTTGCTTTATTGTTGTTGTTATTAGTTTGTTTAACTGATTGATATAGTTATCTTCAAGTTTACTGTCTGTTAGTTTTTGTTTTATTATGTTTGCTGTTTCGTTTATCGGGATATTAGTGTACAGGTTTTTTTATGTCGAATGACGTCATTTTAGTATTCCTATTGATTTCTAAATGCTGCAGTTTGTCTGCTAGTTCAAATGAGTTCTTAATTGTGTAACGATTTTCAAGTTTGACATCATTTTTCATTTTCTGAGCGACTAATTTGGAAATTTTATAGTTAGGAGCATTCATGCAATTAACAACTGGTCTTATGGGAATGTTGTCTTTATGGATTTTTGGAAGGGCTTTCATTACTGGTGGTGAGGGAGTATTATTTACCCATTTGGCGTTTTTGTATTTGTTATGTTCATTATTGGTTGTGTTGGTGATTAGAGGGCACGATTTTAGTGCTTCTTTTATTTGTCTGCTATACTTTCCTGTGGGATCTTTTTTCTATTTTTTTGAAATTGTTTTCTTTTATAAATTGCTTGGTTTTATTGATGTACTCTTCCTTTTCCATAATAACTATTGTATTGCCCTTGTCGGCTTTTGTGTGTATTATATTATTGTTTCTAAATTTTCTTTTTATTTTAGAGATGTTCTTGAGAGTTTGTTTATCTTTGATTGTTTATTGTTAGTGGAGTTTCTTTTATTACTTTAGCTGCTTCGTATCTAATATGATTTTTGTTATTAATGTTAAGTTTATTTATTGCAATTTCAGTTTCAGTAATTAAATTTTGTTGTGTTCTTTTTGCGTTGTGTGTAGGGAAATTGAATTTGTATCCCTTTTCTAGCAAGTCTGTTTCCTGTTTGTTGAATTTTATTTTTGTAAGGTTTGTAATTCTTTTGTCTTCAAAATTGTGTGATTTGTTATGTTTTAGATATGTGTTGTGTTGCATGGCCTTTAATTTAGTTAGCTTCTTGTTCATTGTTTCATATTTATTGCACATGTTATTATTAATGTTTTCGTGAATTTGGTTTTCTATGATTGTCCAACATTTGCCAAATAGTAAGGCGGCTTCTTGTGTGTAGTAGTATAGCTGGTTGTTGATGTTTGCTTCTTTATGTATAGGAATCTGATTTCGTTTTTTATCCATTAATTTCGGCTGGCCTGTTTTTGTACTTTGGTTGCTGTATTATTTCTGTTTTTTATTTTTATTTTAGCGTAGTTAGGTATTATATTGTGTTTTAAAGCATTCTTTATTGAAGTGTATGTTCGCGATCGTTTTGTGAAGTTGCGTTTTGAGGTTAGAATACTTGTGTTTAATTCTAGCCTGACTGGCTGCATAATCAACTTTTATAAGATTCATGATGTGTTCCGTTGAAGTTTATTCAAAATTAATATAAAATTATAGAATATTCATCTGAAAGGTCTATAATTTTATATTAATTTTGAATAAACCTCAACGGAACACATCATGAATCTTATAAAAGTTGATTAGCTTTTATATAGTTGCTAAGGTAAACAAATTTTAAACTTCTCAAACTCTTAGCTTTAGGTTCACTATACTTATCTTATAAAAACGAAATGCTACAAATTACACAAATTAACCGACATACATGCACTCCAACATGAAGGTATTTAAGAACTATAAGGTCGATTCTCGTGAACTAATGTATATACCATGCTAGCCTCTGGTTCCAAGTTTCGTGTATTCAAACCAGAGTTGATGGGATTTTAAGGATATAAAATTCTGAGTAAGGTTTTCATTGGGAAATTAAATTAAGCTTGAATCTTCTATCGTATATTCAAAGCACGCAAAACAGCCTGAAATAGGGGACTTCTGTATAAAATTTATCGCAACTTTCACGCCTAGATTTGAATTGCGGCGCATATGACATGAATTATAAAAAGCGTCATTATAATAACTTCTAACTTACGAAGTTTTATTACAAACTGATAGTCTATAAGTCTGTAGTCATTTATGTATTTTTTTAACTCATGTTGATTATTAAGATTGGTTGGACAAAACCCTCAATGATGAGGAAAATTCTCAAAAAAATGAAATGACTTACGAAGTATGATTAGGTATGAACCTGTTTGCAGAATGTTAGTGGGTATATATTAACTTATAACAATTTCAGTTTTTTTTTGCACTCGAATGAAAATAGGTGATTAGATATATATGACCTATTCTGAATTCAGATCTGCAATCCAAAATTTTCTATCACGTACCATTTCAGCAGGAAATGTGATTGAAAATTTCCATACAGATCCAAAAATAAAATGACCTAACATATCTAATTTCAGTTTGCTTGTGATTCCTTATGTTATTTTTATAAACACAAGGATTATTAAGAAATAATTGTATATATTAAATAACTTTCGGGAAGACTTAGTCACAAATTTTCTGATTTAGCATGCAAAAAAGTACAGAAATATAGAAAAAATTAATTTTACTCATATTGTAAAAATATTTTATGGAACATTTCCGCCCCTAATTAGCTGCCAACAATAGTCATCTAACATGCTGGGTGGCCATTGCCTTCTGTATATTCTTTTCATAACAGATATGTCTTGATAAAAATGTTCTCCGTGTTCATTATTGACAACCCCCAGGTTGGGAGGAAAGAAGTACAGGTGGGAATGTTGGAAATGTATTTTAAATTACATATTATACCGCAAGTTTGTATATGTCTTTAGCAATGTTCCCAAAACTTTCTTGGTAGTTTTAGATCCTTACATTTCCCAGAAAATTAGCAAACACTGTTTTGAATCCCATCCATGCTGCAATTCTTACTGTCCTCTAGCACGTCATCAAACTTCTTGTCTTGCACCTCTTCACATGGGCCAATAAAATGCCTTCCTTCAATTTACCTTCACTATAATTCTTGGAATTTTTTCTTTCAAATACAGAAACTTTTACCATTTGTGTTTAGAGCCTTAATAACATTTTTCATTAAGCCTAGCTTAATGTGAAATTGTGGCAGCAATGTTTTCTTTCTTAACTAATGGTTGGTGGTCAGTACTCTTGTCCCCTGATAGCAAAGCATCCCTTAGAGGCCACTCTCTTACTTCATAATATTTTTGTTTAGCTCGACTGTCCCGCTCGCGTAAAAAGCAACAAAACTTGGTGAAACCACTCTGCATTCCAAGGCGTAACCCTATGACTTTAAGATCTCCACATATTTTCCATTCATATTTTATGTAGTTAACAGTTTTTAAAAGTAAATTCATATTCTCGTACGTTTCTTTCATATGAATAGTATGAGCAATAGCTATAGGCACAGAAGGGTAAACATTACCATTATGTAACAACACCGCCTTTAAACTTAACTTGGAAGAATCAATGAAAATGCTCCATTCTTTTGGATTGCAAATTTTACCGTCCTTCACACACCATTACAATAGACAAACTCATTCAAAGAGTGTTCACGTTTCCTATAAGTTGTTATTTTGATATTGCGCTCAAGCAAGTACCAGTTCTGTAACCGAGAGCTTAGTAGTTCCGACTGACTTTTGTAAATTGAGATGCCTTAGATGATGAAATATATTTTTAAATTACTGCTTTTTCACTCTGCTTCAACAGTGGGGAGGTTAAGATATCTCAATGACATAACTTGTGTAAACATATAATCTGCTACACCATGCAATCGGCAATGCCATTTATAGACCTCATAAATTGAAACAGACCACCCAATAGGCTAGAAATGTATCTTTCCCAGTAATAAAGTAATGATGTGTTGTCATATGCTCCTTCTTCATGAGGGTGAGGTAACGGCAATACAATAGATTATGTATACAATAGCCCGCTACCATGCGCTCGGTCGTGCAGCTAGTATAATCATAAATCGGTGATTACTTCATAACGGTAGGTGATGACGCAAAAGGAGTTTCAGTTTAGAAATCAGGCATAAAAATATGTTAGAAACATATGTTTTTTTGTCAGGTGCAAATTTCAATGTTGTCCAGTGTTATGATATTGTATTCTTATTAATAGTACGTATATTTTACATAATACGTTTATTATGACATGACGATATTGCTGTTGGTATAATCTTTACTGTGGGCGTGTTATACTGACAATGTGTGAACTTCCAAGAGCTATTTTATTGGCGAGCCCATAGCGTAATCTGTTTATCACATATAAACTAGACGTACAACTTCATGATCAGAGCATGATGTTTCATTTTTTTAAATTAATTCTTGTAATTTTATTACTTGTCATAAGTATTATTAGTCCACCACTGTGGTCTCGAGGTAGCGTGCTGCCTTATCAGGCAGCGGACCCGGGTTCGATTCCCGGTCGGGATAGGCTCCTGGGTGAGGCTTTTTCCGGGTTTTTTCCTCGCCATTATATATATAATAACTTATTGTACTTGCGCAAAATTTTCGATTTTTAAGCCATTTTTCGAAAATGTTGTGCATTTTTTCGAATTTTCGAGTGCATCAAAATATCCTCCGCATTAAACTTAAAACAAGATATATTGTAAGACAAATGTCAGGAAGCTCTTACGGCGTAACGGTCCCCGAAAATCATCCAGCCATCATCATCATCATCCCTCACCGGTGTGGAAAACAACGGGAAACTACCACACCTATAAGTCCTTAGTAAAGCTACAAAGCATAGCATGAAAATGATGTGATTATAGTGAAAGACCTGCTCTCGGACAGAATTACTATAGAATAGACGTATTATTAAGTCCTTATAGGCATCGGTATTTTGGTGAATACTTGAATATCTCCCACTCGAATGTAACTTAGAAATAGACCTACATTATATTACGCGGTATAATCTTCAGTATAGTAGATCTGAATTAAATTTATAATATATTTTTCTCCTGGCCAATGTTTGAGAGACGCATTCTCTGAAAAAACCTTCGATCATGTCGGACCTTGAAGACAAGCTCACTGTGTTTTTATGTCACTGATTTTGACTGCGTGTATCATGCCTTAAAGAAAAATGTACAGAGTTCAGTTCTGGGAATCAAAGAGGTCAAGATACAGAACTTCTCAATTAATTCATAACCTATAAAATATTCATATTGTCAATTGAACCTCTGATGGATAATTGCGATGTTTTATTATGTGCATTAACATCTGTATACTTTGTAATATATGTTTATTGCTAAAGATATTCGATACTAATCTCGGTTACTTAGGACATATTATTTTTCAACCCTTCTCATCCTTATGCCGATCGGTGTGAACTTGGCCATGAACGGCATCGGGAGTGTCACTATTCATCTCAACAACTCAGGAAAGTATGCATTCGACGCTAATATCGTTCATTTTCGATTATTTTTACACATCACACTCTCTCTCCCCAGAAATTGTTAGTCAAACTTGGGCTTAAATGGCATCGCTTTTGTCACCGTCCCGCGCCGTAGCCGAGAGATTAAGGCAAGAAGCCTTAGCGCAGAGCTACGGGACTTGCGCTGGTTCGGGTCCGCATGGGGGAAGAAATTTTCTCATGGAATTTCGGCCAGTATGGGACCGGTGCCCATTTGGGTAGCTACAATAAGTAGCGACTCCAGGTTGAGAAGACCAGCTTTAATGGCTGGGGGACTCGATATGCTGACCATATGTCACCCCTACACTGACTAGATGAATGTCTACCTCTGTGATTAACACATGTGGATGTGAAGCCAGCAGCCGTCTGGTAGGCCAAGGGCCTTCTAGGCCTGTCGCGCTAGGAGCTACTGTCACCATCAGCTTAGTGGCCCCGAAAACCAACGATTCGACACTAATCTCAGTCATTTTTTACATTTTATTTCTCTGCCCTTCTCATCTCCTTAGAGATAATAGAATCGAATTTGGGTTTAACTGCCATCGGAACTGTCAACAATCAGCTTAGCGATCCTGAAATCTATAGATTCGAAAAATTAATCTCGGTCACTTTTGACATCTTATTTTTCAACCCCTTCACAACACCTCGCCCTCCTTAGAGGTGATAGAGTGAAACTCGGGTTTCAATTTCATTTGGACTGTTTACTAATCAGTTTATTTATCTATTTATTTATTAAATATGCAAGATTTGGAATGAGGTAAGATGCTAATATTAAGGTAATAGCACTTGTAAGGAAATTATAGAGCTTAATTAATGGAAGGGTGTTAAATTGTTAATGAGAAGTAAGTTTATTGTTTCTCGGAACCCTATTTTACAAATATGTGTGTTAGGGATGTAGTTAAAATATAAAAGAAAATTGAATATACATATAATTACAAAATTATAATAAAACAAAAACAAGAAATGAATTAAACAAGAAGTAATATAATTAAAACTTACAAAGTAAGTAGTAATAAAAATGAATTAGAATGCGGTGAAAATAGTATTTACAATTTTTTTAATGTTTTGTAACATTTCCTTTTTAAAATACCAATTATTGGATTACGCAATACTTGATTACATTCAACCAAATGACCATCCAGAATCAGTTTAGCAACCTCGAAAACTGTGGATTCGACGTTGATTTCAATCCATCTTTTACTTTTATTTTGCAACCTTTTCGCACCCATCTTAGGAGCGCTAGAGGATATATTTGGGATTAAATATCATCGGGTCTGCCGCCAAATACCTTAACGACCCCGAAAACTATTAATTCGACACTATTGTCGGTCGCTCTCGAATATATGTCACACTTTCTCACCATCCTCATAGGTTTGCTGGGGTTCTTACTCGCGAGTAGGTCGTCGTTGTCAATCTTTTTTTTTATTTCAATCTTCCTCTCATTCCCCTAGGAATTCCAGAAATTTGCTAACCCCTTGCATTCACTTTTTCATTTTGTAATTCATATGTGTATCAAGTTTGGCTGAAATTATAGTAACGGAATTTATTGACTTTTTTCTCCGAAAGAAAGGAAATACATTTTTATTTACATTGCACACGGGCTTGTTTGGCTGTACATGCATGTTCTGATCCACCCACACTCGTACATAAAAAGGCATAAAAACAATAAATATATGTAAGTCTACGTCAACAGAACATAGCAATACAATAGTACACATACATAAAAGACAATGAGTAAAAAAGTGAAATTGTTGCAGGATGTATGTTATCATTGCACATAAAGTAAGCTATTTACTACGAGTTATACACATACAGTCCACCGCTGTGGTCTCGAGGTAGCGTGCTGCCTTGTCACGCAGCGGGCCCGGGTTCGATCCCCGGTCGGGGTAGTTTTTCTGGAGTTTTTCTGGGTGAGGTTTTTATCGGGGTTTTTTCTCACCTGTAAGACAAATGTCAGGAAAACTTTAAGACCCAAACGGTCCCCGAAATCATATGGCCATCATCATCATCATCCTTACCATTATCATCATCACCATCATCCTTCACCGGTGTGGAAAGCAACGGGAAGCTACCACACCTACACAATTCCCTAGTAAAGCTGCAAACATAGCATGGAAATGCTATGATTGCAGTGAAGGACCTGCCTTCGGGCAGAATTACTATGGATGGATATACATACATTCCGATTGAGGGTCTTTCCACTTTTCAGCGGTTGCCCTTTTACCAGCCGGCTGCTGGCCCTTCACATCCACATGTGTCAATCACAGAGGTAGATGATCAACAGCCAGTGTAGGGGTGACATATGGTTAGCATGTCGAGTCCCCCAGCCGTTATAGCTGGTTCCTCAACCTGGAGCCGCTACTTATTGTAGCTACCCAATTGCCTCACGATGCTGGGTGCGCCCGGTCTTCTCCCATGGAGACTCGAACCAGCGCAAGTCCCGTAGCTCTGCGCCAAGGCTTCCTACCTTAACCGCTCGGCTACGGCGCGGGACATATACATTCATATATTTTGTAATAAGTCTGGTAGCTACAATCCAAAATGGTCCTCTTGTTTGGTTTCTTAAAATATATTTGTGACTTTTAATGTCACGGATCATCGAGTACGCCGATAGCATATTGTATAACTTATGGATTCATTCGATGTACCTACGTCATATATGTTATAGATTACTTCACTTTTTAACAACTCACTGAACCAGTGACTGAGATAATTTTTAAATCCAGAATTATCTGTTGTTGTATTTATACTTATGCAAGGCCGTTGTAAATAGGCCATTGACCTGCCTGAAGAATAATCAGTTTAACTCTCGCAACATTTATCTCAAGTAATCGCATTACTTCTGATAAGTGCGCTGTTGAATCCCATCTTTTTTCAACAATATTTGCATTAGTTACATGTTAATAGCATTTTTAAGGCCAACGGCAGGCTACACTGTTAGGACCAGAAAGCAAGTTCTGAGATAAGAGATCAATTAAATATTTCTAAATTGACGGATAAAATTGACAAACAAATACAAAATTGGTATGAACATCTACTATGAATGCCAGATGATGATGATGATGATCATCATCAACAACAAGGATTAGGCCCAATGGCCTGTTCCGACCTCATTATAGGTCGAATTAGTCCTTCCATCTCTTCAACGGTCTTCCCAACACTTCTTCTCCCTTTTGGTTTATATAATTATATATTATTCTTGGTATGCACTGTTCATCCATTCGTAATACGTGCTGAAGATAAGCATTTTGATAATATGTTTATTCTTTCACAGAGATTAAATATATTAAGTTCTGTTCTTATATCTTTGTTTTTCTTTTTATCGGTCCTTTGGTATCCTGTTATTGCTCTCAACATCTTCATTTCAGCATGCCAGATGATAGACCTCATAAAATGATTTTAAAACTACAGACCTACAGGATCTAGAAGTCAAGGAAGACCATTTGCTAGATGGAGAGACCAAATCTCTTGAAGTCGGAACGGGCCACAGGGCCTAAGCCTTGATGTTGATGATGATGACATGTTTATAGCATTTGATTTTGTATATGTTACACTCAATTATTCGAACACTATGTGTAGGGATAACAGTGACTTCTCCCACAACTAAAGTCTGGTTGTATTATCTATTTGATGTTAACAGGAATCCTGAGTACATTAATTTCATTAATACATTTGTAATTTCATTATATGAAACTGAATAAATTTCCATTATAACGCATTTGTTGGTTGGTGAATCGGTTAACCCTGGCGCCGTGTCCTACCACACTCCACTCCGCTTTACTCACACAGGGACGTGCATCTGATTCGCACAGTGGGTTGTCATTGCTCGATTCTGGCTTCGGTTTCTGTGCCTTATAGTTGAAAGCCACAGATCTTTTTTTTTTTTTTTTTTTGAAACGGCCTTTGTACTTCACAACGCTTCTCTGAGAGAAATTTCAACGTAGGTTTCCGGACAGAAATGCGAGTTACAAAAATTAGAAAAATTAGAAAAAAAAGTGAATAAAATTGTATGAATATCTTACAGGATCATGTATTGCATAAACATTTTTAACTACCTAACTAATTCAATGACTCTATTGAATCCTTAGGTCCATGGCCGCGCGGACATAAGCTCTCCATACATCCCTATCCTGAGATAATGTTTTCCAATCATCCTCTGCACAACCTACTTCTCTCAAATCACGGATAATGTTATTCTTCCACCCCATTCTTGGTCTACCAACTGGACATTCTCCTTCTGGTTTCTTACAAGAAGCTTCCATGCACCTCTTTCATCCCCCATATGTGCCACATGTCTTGCCTATCGCAGTCTACGAGACTTAACTGTTCTTATTATACCTGGCTTACTATACACACCACGTAGCTCAATATTATGTAGTTTTCTCCATTTACCTGACTTAATTTATTTTTGGCCCAAAAATTTTCCTAAGAACTTTATTCTCATAGAAATTTTACGCTAATGTTTTTCAAAGTAGCTATTCCATTTTTTAACTATTTTGAGTTACCAAAGTTGTCCTTTTTGCACGCCATTAAAACAAATTGCACTCTATTTAAATAAATTAATTATATTAAACGTAACTTCATAATTCTATTCATGTTGAAGCCCGCGAATTTTCGGGAAGCACCTCTAATACAATGTGGTTGAATAGAAGTTTAATAATGGGGTACACGGAAATTTCAATGAGGAACATATTTGTGTCTCTTCCTGGATGACCTAAGTAGCACAATGGGTTAGTGGCCAGGGCATAAAACTGGTGATCTTGGGTTCAAAATCCGGTTTAGGCAGATATTTTTCTCTTTAGTTGTATTCTCTTCCGAAATAAGTCATACTCAGGATTCTTAGTATATCTTGATCTTCTTGAAAGCCCATGTTTCCCTTAACAGAGATTTAGGCGCTCTCCCTCTACAGGGAAGAATTTGAACCATATTAATTTAGTTACACTTGTTTTCGTCTTCTTCTTCTTCTTCCTTCCAAGTATTAGGCCAAGGCCTGTTACGATCCTATAGAAAATTTTCCCTCCAGCGTTTCATAGGACGGCCCAGTGATCTTCGTCCTCTTGGTATATAATTATAAACAGCTTTGGGGATCCGATTTGAACTCATTCTTTCAAGATGGTGTTTCCAATTTAGTTGGTACTGTTTAATATATTCCAAAATTGGCGTAGTCTTCAATTCTTTTAAGATATCGGTGTTCCTTTTCCGATCCCATCTGGTGTAACCCGCTGTTCTGCGCATGAATCTCATTTCACAAGCCGTTATTCTGCTTTCATGTTGTTTTCTTAGTGTCCATGCTTCACTACCATAGGTCAACACTGGTCTAGCCAAAGTGTTATATAAACGTAATCTGGTGTTTTTTTGTACAAGGGATGGTTTCATAACTTGATTAATAATTCCTAAACTTTTATTATAACTAGTAACTTTTTCAGGGATATCCTTTTCATCCCAGATAGAGAGATAATATCCAAGATATTTAAATTGATTAGATCTCTCTAAAATTTTATTCTGGAGACAGATTTTACTTTGTATGGGGTCCTTCCCATGAAATGCCATAATTTTAGTTTTGTTAATTGATATTTCCATATTAAATTTGGCACCTATTTTTTGTAAATTATAAATTGATCGTTGCAAATCATTTTCGGAAAGTGCCAGAAGAGCTAAATCGTCTGCAAAAAGAATAGCATCGAGTTTGAGGTTCCTATTGATGGGTATATATCCTCGTTGTGTTTTCCTCCATTCATTTATTAATTTATTCATGTATATAATGAAAAGCACCGGTGAAAGTCCACATCCCTGTCTTACTCCAGTGTTGATCTTTTCCCAAGAAGATAATTTGCCATCTTGTTTAACAGAGATTTCATTATCTTTATAGATGTTGAAGATATTAGTAATATATTGTTGTGGAACGTTACCATCAGCTAAAATTTGTAGTAATATATTTCTGTCTACTTTGTCAAAAGCCTTTATGAAGTCAACGAAGGCGATATGAGTTTCTATATTGAATTCCTTGTGCTTTTCTAATAGTAGTTTTAGAGTAAAGAATCCATCTGTACAAGATCTACCCTTTCTGAATCCATTCTGCTCTTCTCCAACTATATTTTAATAAATTTTCCTCAATTTATTCTTAACTATATTAGCATAAATTTTATATCCAGAGTTCAACAAGCTAATTCCACGATAGTTATCTTTGATTTGGCGACTTCCTTTTTTGAAGATTGGTATTACAATGGATTTGTTCCAGCTTTGTGGTGGTTCTTGTCCTTCCCATATCAACTTGTTTTCGTATATATGTCATTTCAGTGGTCCGTGGTCAGCGTTCCGCCTCATACTGACATATAGGAAACCAAGGTAGTACTAGGACGGGAAAATTCGGTAAATTTTGCTTAGAGGCCTTTTCATTCAGGCTTAAGGATATTTTAAGAGCCTGAAAATCTTCAGACTCGGGACCCACGGCTTAAAGTCCCTCCCGGAGGACTTGCTCCTTGGATTTTTCCATCCTAAAAAATCCATCGACCCCAGCCGGGTTTGAACCCGCGACCCTCGGGACCAGAGGCAAGGAGCATAACCACTAGTCCACCGCGGCCGATTTCTTAGTATATAAAAAAACCTATATACCAGTCGGGTATATCAAAAGAAGGAATCATTCATCGTTCTTCACGATGTCGACACAAGTAAATATGAAAGACCAAGGACATGACGGTTGCAGGAGGGTATGAAAGATATGAGAGTTGAAAGATAATAGGATAAGACATTTGACAGATTAAAATAGAGGCAAACTGTAATGGAAGCTGGAGCCCGTACTACTCTATGATGCTGTGAATGAAGAAGAAATGGTTTTATTATTCTTAGAAACAACATTTTTTTTTTTGCGCGATAATACGTTTTGTCATACTTACAGCAATGGCGACCAGGATAGAAAGTTCAACTTCCTACATTTCTGGGTTGTCAATTTAAATAACTGTACTGTAATGTTACATATTACAAACCACTTTTATGTATATTACTTACAATGTATATACAAAAATATATTAAAAAGGTAGTATTACTATTTATTTATTTATTTATTTATTTATTTATTTATACTCGTACAAATGCAGAGGACTTGACAAAAGTCATTGTCCATAATTATGAGAAAACAAAAATATATACAATAAATTAAAACAATAGAACATTATAGCAAAACAGAAAGTTTGGCTCTTGCTTCCCAGTATCTATCCTTCAGCGTAGCAGAGTGAAGTGCCTGACACTGTAGCAGGTGGTTTCTGTACATGTTGGTGTTCGTGGAGCACAGTGGACAATGAGGACTTCTGTAGATTCCAATCCGATGTAGATGAGTGCAAGACAATCATGTCCTGTGTTTAGTCGAAAATATTCTACAGCTTCTTTTCGAGGTGCATGTGGTGTAGTGTGTATGGCGTTTTTCAACTGTTTTCTTGAATTCGGATCTGAAGATTGGTTGAGAATGTGTTTTTTATCATTTGTTTGATACAGTTTATTGCTGAGCGATAAGATGTGTTTAAATTAGGTTGCTGTAAACACATTGCTCCTCGTTTTGCCAGCACATCGGCTATTTCATTTCCATTGATTCCGCAGTGAGATGGTATCCATTGTAATAGTATTGTCTTATGTTTTTGATAAAGGTCAGTGAGTAGTTTATTGCAATCTACTACTTCCTTGCTTTGAGCTGATTTGAATTATGTTATTGCTTATATGGCAGCTTTGGAATCAGACCGAATGACGATATGGTCACTGATTTGTTGACAGCATATGATTTGTGAAAGTGCAGTATGAATTGCCTTTATTTCTCCATCAAAAGCCGTTTTATTTGGTCCAAGTGGAGTGCATAGAGAGAAGAGTGAGCAATGGATTCCACCTCTCACCGGGCCATTGTGATCGAGCTTAGAGCCATCTGTATATATATATATATATATATATATATGTAACCATTTAGGACAGGGGTATTTTGTTTCTATTGTTTCCAGGGCACATAATCTTAGTATTTCAGGGTTGGTGTTTGCTGTAATCAGTCCTTCTTCTAAGAGGTCTAGACTGTGCATAGGGATGTAGAGATTTAGAGGGTTATCTTGTACGGGTATTTTTTCTGGGTTATTTTGTATGTGATATTTACTTTGTAGCTCTACAGCATGTTGCAGAAAGCCTTGTTGCGTTTTCAATTTTCTGTCATTGTTATGATAATTGGACCAGTAATTATCATCTGGAAGTCTGATCAATTTTTCATAGAGGTTCATGGATGCCATCTCAATTTCTGTTTTGATGTCTAGGTTCTATGTAAAAAGTAGCAACGCGTCTATTGAAGTCGTCTTGATTGCACCTGTAATGAGCCGACGGATTTGATTTTGTAGTTTCAGTAGTTTCATAAGCTGCTGAGAAGAAGCAGTGATGAGTGGTTCGCAACAGTAAAGCATCATTGGTTTAATGTACATTTTATAGGTAATGTTTAAGGTTGAAGTCGCACTATCCCAAGTGCTTCCAGCTAGACGTTTAAGTACAGAAAGACGTTTTTGAGATTTTCTGATTATGGTGTCTATTTGTTTTTTCCAGGTTAGTTTGTTATCAAAAATTACACCAAGGTATTTAGAATCATGAGACTGTGAAATTGGTTGATTGTTCAGTAAGAGATTCAATTTTGGGGCATGATGACAGTGAAAATACTTGGTAAGTCGTTTTATTAAGGTTGAATGTCATTGCATGACAAGATCATCTGCATACAGAAGAGCATTGATTCCTCTTATGTTTTTTATGGCACATATGATGTCGTTGAGAAAGAGATTGAATAATGTACTGCTCAGGACAGCTCCTTGTGGGACACCAGTTCTCAGATGTTTGAATTTTGATGTTTCTTCTCCATACTTCACTCTGCAATATCGTTGTCATTTGAAGTCTTGAAGTCTAAGCATATTTTCCCTTATTCCATATTTAGCAAGTTTCAATATGAGTTTTTCTTTCCAAATGGAGGCAAATGCATTTTTAAGATCGATGAAAATGCTGCTGTTATTTCTCCTTTATCTAGACTGTCTTTGATATGTTGGCTTAAACTTACAACTTGTTGATTTGTTGAACGATTTTGTCTAAATCCAGCTTGTTCAAATACTAATATATTTTGAGCTTCGATGTATCATTTTAATCGGTTATTTAGCATTATTTCCATTGTTTTTCGACATAATGCTTGTGAGAGAGATTGGCCTATAACTTTCGATGTTTGTTGGATCTTTGTCTTTTTTAGGTATGGGAATAATTATAGCTTTCTTCCATTTGGTGGGAACGGTGGATTTCTTCCATGATACATTATATAGTTCCAATAGAGTTGATCTGGCATTTTGCCCCATGTGTTTAAGAAATTCTGCATGGATATTATCATCACCAGGCGTTTTTTTTTTTTTTTGTATCTGATTTATTGCCAAATGTAGTTCATGTTTTGTAAATGTTTTTGTAAATATGTCATTAGTTGGTGACTGGATTGTATTTGGTTGTTCAGTGTTGATAATTTTTATCTGCTTTTTTTGTTACTGAAGAGTGTTTCTTTGTGTAATTTGTTCTTTTCTGTGGATTGGAGTAATGTATTGCAAAGGCTTTCGCAATTTCATTGTCGTTGGTTAATATTTGTTGTTGATTTTTAGTGGTTTTTTTGTTGACTTTTGAGTTTTTGTTTGATAATTTGTTAACATGTTTAAAGACGCGTTGACTATCGTTCCGATAATTTATTTTGGAGATGAATTTATTAATATTAATAATTAGTGTTAATATACATTATACGAAACAAATCACAGCATTTTAAATAAACTGAACTTTGTTTGAAACAATATAAAACAATAAATACGTATTTGCCACCATTTTATAACTGATTTGTGTCACGGCCTGCGTATTGTCAACTAATAAGCATTGTCCACACTGTTAACGTTAGTCTGTTGTTTATAATGAACGCAAATATTCCCAACAAAGATATTATTTTACTATTATTTATTGTTTTGAAAACACTATCGCGCAAAACATAACGTACAATGCACGTTTGTGAAGTGTTTTGCAGAAACTCGGAAATTAAAAACCTCGCTAGCGCTCGGTTTTTAAACATTTCCTCACTTCTGTAAAATCCACTTCCCAAGCTCGCATCGTAATATACTATCTTGTTATGATAACTGTATGCTTTAACACAAAAAAATTGTTAAAACAATAACAAAAAAACTTGTGTTTTTTTTTTTACAGATGACCTTTGCCTGCGATTTACCACGAAGAAGATGGCTGGTTTCTAGGTAAATATTTATTCCAAACTGTACGTAGTTATTACTCTACAAAGGCTGGAACAGGATAGATGATGTTGATAGTATAGTGAGCGGAAAAACATAAGACCAGATAGAGCGTACCGCCCGCAAAACTCGAAAAGTGGAGCACGATACGCGAAGTAAATTTTAAAACTTTTACTTTGGAAAACTTAATCGCATTGTATATAATCTGCCTAGCTTGATTATGCAATAATTCCCTCTTCACTTGCAGGACGATACACTCAGATTCAATCCAGGAAGTTACTGTGTGTTTGGAATAGGGAACTGGGTTGCCATTTTAACAGTATTTTCTTGAGAGAAATCCTTATATAAAACTGAATATTGCAACACAGCAGGTACATAGTTTGTAAGTTGTGGCCATCCAAGCCACCCCCTCTTTAAAAAAAACAGTTACCACTTGTTACGAGCTCTTGCGGATCCGTACTATCCTGTGTGAAAGTGTCGACTCTCATATTTACTATAAAACTAGTTTGCATGCCGTAAAAGAAAAATAATGTTTTTTAAATGTATAGTACATAAATTTGGAAAAAGTACTGCTAATCTTGCCGATCCACCCCTCCTTAACAAACAAATACCGTTATTATGAGTTTGGTAACACCTATCCTCTGTAGGTAGGGGTACACTGGCATAGTACATAAGGTCTGTAGTAATTTCTTTTGACATCTATCATTAAATCAAACATTCTAAATTATTTTTCCAAATTAAAAATGTATTCATCTTTTTTCATAAATTCAATCCACTCTGCTAAGGTTTTAGGTGGTTTCCCTTAGCGCAAAGGCAAATGCCGGAGTGGATCCCTAGACTCCACCAGTAAACCTTAATTATCCCTAATTTTTACTAACTTCAAATTCAACTTATATACATTTTATTAGTTATTAAAAATTTTTTATTTGATCTTCCAAATTCTAAATTCACGTAAACCAATGATCAGCTTAGTCCGAGAATGGTCGTTTCTCATTGGAGGGTGGGGACTCTGGGGGCGTGGTCGGGTCGTCCTCGCCTCGCGGGATCGCGAGCGGCATTCGCGGTTTCTCGCGGTCTTCCTTTTGGCATGCCAGCATCAACATCATCAGCAGACCAGCAGCAGAAAGACCAGAGAAGCACTAACGCCGCGCTTCCCTATCCTGGACCCTCACACAAAGGCGAATAGTCATCTAGGCGGATGTGATAGCAACGTGAAGCTTGGATGCATACATTAAACGACAGACTTCATCAAACTCCTTCGATTTCTTAAATTATATGGGCTGAAGAGGGCATAATAAGACCCTAAAACAGTCTGAAGGTGGCAGATTACTGCGCCTTCAATCACACACACTCACTGGGTTGAATTAGAGTGTAGTTGAACCAAACGCCACCATGACTGAACTAGGTCTATTGTAGACAGAAGCTGAAGTACATGTGACGTAGACTTGATGTCACAGACCGTAGTTCCAAAACACACCTATCGCAGCACTTGTAGACTAATACACGTTTAATATTTTCTTTTGTTATAAGATAATGTAATGTTGTATTTCTTATTGTACAGGTCAGTAGTCTAGAATGACAAAAATGTTAATAAAAATTAAATTTATAAAAGTATACCAAAGTTGAAAAGAAAAACACAAAGTGGAAGTATTACAAATACGTAAATTTACTTACGAATTCCTTGCAGTAATAGGCCTATAATTAAAATATTGTGTATTTTTTACATCGGAAATATGTGGTTTTCTGGAAAAATATTGTCCATGGGAATCATCTTAGGGTCCTAAGAGTTACAAATATAGTAAGATTTATCATTTTACTATATTTAAATAATAAATTTGGATTTCAAAAATGTTATTATTTTAAATGTTATTAAAATTATTATAATATTTCTGTTACATTAAATATTATCGAAAAATGACTTAGATATGACCTTGGATTTGGGTTTTCTGAAAAAAAGTATGTAAATTTTGTTCATCCATTTTGTTATTATAGGATTGAAACATGGCTTTTATATTGCAGTATGAATTTGAAAAATTGTAAGTCTGCATGCCGAATAGGTATATCAGCATTCCTTTAAACTTGTTTTTGCATAGCATCATGTATTTGGTTTCCTTGTATAATGTAGCAAACTGGTTCCATGCAATATACAGAGTGTAACAGGACCTCTCCGACAAAATGAAAGGGATAATAGGCCATGCAGAGAGGATCATTTTTTATGAAGGAACATATACGTAGTCGCAAACACGTCGTTTATGAGTTATGTGCAGATGAAGGTGTTCACCTGTAAGGATCGGAATTAAAAACAAACAATTGTACACGTATCATTTTATTGAAATATGACATGTTTTTATAATAAGCAATTTTTTAAAATTTGCTTAACTGTTATGTTAGCCACTAGATGCCAGTCGGAACGAATTTCCGCTACCTCTTGTGTGAATTGAGAATACTACGTATATAAGAAAAATGTATGTTTGTGTTGGAATACTTGGGTAGCTCAGGTCGTTAGAGCGCTAAACGTACTCGGGTTCAAATCCCGACTCAAGCATTCATTTTTCTTTTCATATCATATTTGCCTTCATTTCCAAATGTCAAAAATATAGTTATAATCATCCATCCGTCCATAATTATTGTGCCCGAAGGCAGATCCTTCACTGCAATCATAGCATTTTCATGCTATGCTTGCAGCTTTACTAGGGAATTGTAGGTGTGGTAGCTTCCCGTTGCTTTCCACACCGGTGAAGGATGATGATGACCATATAATTTCGGGGACCATTTGGGCCTTAAAGTTTTCCTGATATTTGTCTTACAGGTGAGGAAAAACCCCGATAAAAAACCTCTCCCAGAAAAACTGCCCCGATCGGGGATCGAACCCGGGCCCGCTGCGTGACAAGGGAGCACGCTACCTCGAGACCACAGCGGTGGACATAGTTATAACATCTAAATATATATATATATATATATATATATATTATTTAACATCAGTCTTTAACAGCTGAGTGACTGCTGACGTCATTGAAATATAGGCATGAGAGAGCCGACAAATTTAGCTTAGAGGCCTCTTTATTCAGGCGTGAGATTATTTTATGTGTCGTAAATCTAAGATACGTGCCTCTACCGAAGAAACCCATGCTCAGAAGTTTTACTCCTTGAAAATACCATCGAATCCATTCAGATTTGAACTCATGAACCTCGGAATCAGAGGCGACCTTGGTAACTTCTAGTCCATGAGAACCGAAACAAATTTTCCGTTTTATGGTTTCTATTGAAGTGTATTCACCAAAAAAGTGAAAAATAGACGAAATTGACCTACTAATTATAATGAACACGGAAAATAAGGTAATATTTAAGATACTGCTAAAGAAATGAAACAGAAGGAAATAAATGATTACTCACAAAAATGAGAACATCACAATGTAAATGACTTATTATAACGAAGTCATGCATCAGTTTGTGGTCTTCATTACATCACAATGTACGTAATTTGAATTCGTAATCAGACATAATTTGCAATGTATTGGCACATATCCGTTAACTCACTAGTAGGCCTACAAAGGTTCATGGCCGCACGAGAATAATCTCTCATTTATCC
This sequence comes from Diploptera punctata, assembly GCA_030220185.1. NCBI lineage: Eukaryota > Metazoa > Arthropoda > Insecta > Blattodea > Blaberidae > Diploptera > Diploptera punctata. Next base: position 1,609,685 of record JASPKZ010003799.1, on the reverse strand, counting down.
CTACACTAAGTTAATATTTTCCGAACATCCACTGTATACCATAATTAACCTCCTTCTGAAAAGAAATAAATACAAAAACATGTAGATATGAAAATGTATCCCTGGCAAAATTTCAAAGCATAAAACTCAGATCCTGGTGCCGTAATTAAACCAACAATGTTAAACCAACAATGTTAAACCACCAAAAAGTCCGTCCAGGCAGAAACTTATTAAACGAGGCGACTTCCTTAGCAAGTAGAACTATAATTTAGCTCCACTATGGAATTTATGGTCCGATAATGCTGGTTTGCAGAATGTGTATTTATTTTGTTAATTAGACCTATATCTGTTGTTAAGATGATTGAAAATCAAACTCTTAAATTGTATGCCCATGTACAGAGAATGGAAGATGAAAGATGGCCAAAAATATATGCCAGTGGATACCCCCTGGAAGAAATAAAGTGGCAGACCAAGATGCAAATGGAAAACTTATGTCAGAACTATAATGGATGATAGTAATTTGGAAGAAGGAGATTGGAATGATAGAAATAAATGGGAACCGAAGACGGCAAACCTATAAGTGGGGAAAGCCGAAGAAGAGGAAGGTCTATATATTATAGGCCTATTCGGTTTCGTTTCGAGAAAACAAATATGACGGTTACTAGAGATATTTTAAAATTTCGGCTTTCAGTTTCGGATTTCGCTGATTTTTTTTTTTTGAGAATACCTTCTCGTTTTATTCCAATGTCATATACCGAGTTTTGTTGCGAAAAATATAAAATTCCGGTCGCTAGAGCGTTTTTAAATTTTATCTTCAAATGAACTCCCACTCATAATGATCCAATTTTACTGATTTTTTTATTATACGTTTCTCGTTTTATTTCAATGCCATATACCTAGTTTTGTTGTGAAAAATCTAAAATTCCGGCCGCTAAGAGCGTTTTTAAATACTATCTTGAATTTAATCCTCACTTTTAATGATCCGATTTTGCTGGTTAGTAACTTGATCTTACTTTCCTTAGTTTATATGACGAGTTTGATTAAAATAAAAAAAAATGCGGCCGCTGGAGCATTAACAGGCACAGGCACACACACATACAGGCCTATACATTTTAAAGTATTTATGTGTCTATTGTGCATATTTTGATTATAGGGATTGTAAGCAATCTTTCAAAGACAAAAGCACTTACAATATTTGCTACGGGACTATTATTGGCCATATGGATGGCAATGCTAATAAAGTTAATGGTAAATTGCGTTGAGGTGTTAGAGAATATAAAACATTATAATATAAAATATTATAAATTGTACATTGTTTTGCAATCTTTTCAAATGATTATATTCTGTTAATTATTTTAACAGTTGACATTGTAAAACAAAATACAATTTTATAATTTTATATCATAATAATATGGATGAGATATTACCGAGACACACTTCTTTTCACATTTTAGAGAAATGTGCAGAAAGTTATAGATTATTACCTACACAAAATACATAGAAAGGCTACATTTTAGCCCCGAAAAAAGTCTCTACAACAATTAAGAGCGTAGCAATACATTGGTGAAAAATTACACAATTTTAATAGTTATTAATATTTTTGGAAAAAAGTTGTGAATGAATTTTATCTGTTATAACGTGCTATTTTTGTTTTTCCAAATTAATTTTTCTTCAAAGCTGGAAAGTGAAAAAAAAAAAAAATGTTTATGACACTAATTTTTCCCAGCATATATGCATTGAATTCTTATGTTTTCCTGCATAATTATCGCGTTGATAAAGTAGCCAGGATTTTTTAACTCTAATTATCTTGGCCTATTATGTCCCCAACGTGTTACAGTATCACTTGCAAAAAAAATTATAATCAATATTTAGATTCGTTGATCGCTAAAGTATCATCTTTTACTTATCAGCTTCAAATTACAAGGTTATATTTAAAATAATTAATGTTTTGCCTACAAGAATAAGATTAAATGATTACGAATTATATAGCCTATATGGTAAATGGAGGAATTTAGATACTGTTCTGTCAGAATTCCTTTAGCGATTGTTTCAATTAATTTTTTATGTCAATATTTATTCTAAGTGAGACAATATAGTCCCATTATGGATCCTGTTCAATAATTCAACATTTTCCTGTTTCTATTTTCCTTCCTCGTTTCTCGTAAAACATATTTATCCTTGTAGAATCTCTGCGTTCCTAAAGTGAATCTAAAACGGATACCATTTTCTTTATAAAAAAGTATTGTTAATTTTTTTTAATTCAATGATATCAGGTTGTCAATACGACATTTCTGGTATTCTCTCCTGGTATGGCGTGCTTGTAACTCATATTTGAGGTTGTGGCGCCTGGAAGACGTTGTGTTAAAAGTATGATAGCCAGGTGGTGTTCGGAAACGGTTTGGATTTTAAAGTTTCCTGATAAATATTTTAGAGTTGAAGAAAAACCCCGAAATAACCTCATCCAGGATATTCGGTACATCGTTTGTCTACATTTTAGGTTATTTTCTAAAAGAAAATTAGTCAAGATCGTATAGGTCTATACATAAGATCTCCGATTATAATTTATAAAATTTTGTTCTTACTTTTCCTTTTCTCATTATATTAGGTCCACATACTTTTCATTCCCGAAGTTAAGATTCCCTCCATATTATTTTCGGCCTTCCAAGGCGATCTCATCCCGAGTGATGATGCACCAGGAGAGGCCTTAATCTAAACTTAATCTTATGAGAATATGATATTGAAGGCTGAAGTATAATATATATATATATATATATAATTAATTAATAACTCGATTATACATGCCTAGAAAGCCCTTAACCTACCAATCGGTTCCTGGCCTTATATCCATCGATGATATGATGGGTGATAAATGATAATGCAGTGCCAGGAGAGTTCTTAACCTAAACTTAACCTAAATTCCAGACCATTGGCAACAACCGCTGTGGTTACGTGGTTGCGTGCTGCAGGTAGATTGCCTTTTGCTTGCACGTACAGCCTTTGAAATAATTGATGGCGCACAGAAAATTTTCAAGTCTCAGAACGAAGCCACTGCGCATGATCAGAGATCAGCTATTTGGTTCACATGTATACAACTATTTGAGAAACTAAATCCGTTCTATTTCGTTGTGTGTCGTGCAATGTAAAACAATTTCGTGTAAATAAGTAGTGCGGTAAATGCTGAAAATAAAACAAAGCAAAAGAAATGAAACAAAAGAAAGAAAATTAATTGAAATAAGGACGAGAGAGAGAAAAAAAGCATGACAGCAGGATCGAACACGCGATCTTATGAATGGGAAACAGAAGCTACCTCCACCAGACCACAACCATCTCTCCTAGAAATTGTCTGTATGAAGCGATACAGTACTTCAGGACTTACGTGTATAATTAAATTAGATATTAACTTAATTTAAATTAATCAGATGCATTTTGTATTGGTAATGGAAATAAATAAATTTATTATGCCGTGTGTTTTGTAAATAAAGTAATGAGACGTTACAATCGTTATTCATTTTCTATATATGTCCACCGCTGTGGTTTCGAGGTAGCGTGCTGCCTTCTCACGCAGCGGGCCGGGTTCGATCCCCGGTCTCGCAGTTTTTCTCCGTGAGGTTTTTTCGGGGTTTTTCCTCACCTGTAAGACAAATGTCAGGAAAACTTTAAGGCCCAAACGGTCCCCGAAATCATATGGCCATCACCATCATCATCCTTATCATTACCATCATCATCATCATCATCATCATCCTTCACCGGTGTGGAAAGCAACGGGAAGCTATCACACCTACAATTCCCTAGTAAAGCTGCAAGCATATCATAAACATACTATGATTGCAGTGAAAGACCTGCCTTCGGGCAGAATTACTATGGATGGATATATATATATATGAGTTGTTTCCTTTATTTATTTATTTCCATATATTCCATTCCATAGTAATTCTGCAATCATAGTATTTTCATGCTATGCTTTGCAGTTTTATTAGGAAACTGTAGGTGTGGTAGCTTCCCGTTTCTTTTCACACTGATGAAGAATTATGATGATAATGATAAGGATGATGATGATGGCCGGATGATTTTCGGGGACCGTTGGGCCCTAAGCTTCCTGACATTTATCTTACAGGTGAGGAAAAACCCCGAAAAAATGTCACCCAGGAGCCTGTCCCGACCAGGAATACTTCGATGTATATACAAATTTATTTATATAACGAAGCCTGGTAACATGTAGGCATTATGAATATTAACGACGTTATTAAATAATAATAAATACAAAAAAAGTTCCTGACCGGAATCGAAGATGTGCCCGCGTCGTCGGAAAAAGAGCATCTTACCGACTGCTCCACTTAAGCAAATGATGCGAATACTGTATGAAGAGAGACTTTCGCCGTCAGATTTATACTTAAACGAGTCGATCATGTAACAACGTACTGGTGAATCGCTTTTCAAAACTTCCCATCATCAAGAGTATCGCCATCATTTTTTTTCAAAGGCTGTACAATTCACGTTGGCTACATTCAGTTCTTCTTCTATTCACCCAATTACTATTTACCTGTTTTCCAACATCTTCACTTCTCACCTTATGTCTTCGAGTTTTATACACAATTTTTCTTAAAATATTAACTTCATTTGTCTCTAGAATCCTGTGGGCAAGGCGGTACAAGACGATGCATTTGTTTATGCATTAAAAACAAGTTTAATGTTATGAATATTTATAAAAATTAATATTAAATATACCCTATGAAATCGACATTTCCGAAACTAATTAGAGATTCATTATTGTAAATAAGTTAAAATACCTTCTTAGGTAAAATCCGTCGTCCTCAACTTTTAAAATATGTAATCTTTATGCCTATAGGCCTTTCAGGACATCCGTCCCATCTTCAGCAGTTCATTCTTCGCTACAGCATCAAACATCATACTGGACGCTGTAGCTGAGAAGGACCTGCTGAAGATGGGACGTATGTCCTGAAAGGCCTACAGGCATAAAGATTACATATTTTAAAAGTTGAGGACGACGGATTTTACCTAAGAAGGTATTTTAACTTATTTTATTCTATCACTATTGTAAGTTTCACATAATTTTTACTCACACGCAATTTATGTGCATTATAATTAGTAAAAGGCACACCAGCTAAAATACTGGATATATTATTCTTCGATGGCATACCATATTCTGCTACCGATGTACTTTTCCATCCAAATGCCGCTTTAGAGTTGTAATGCTAGTCTCTGTATTCGCCAGACTACGTCTTAAGCAGTCTACATCTCTTTGTTCAGAAGCAAAAAAATGTAGCGATTATTCAGGTCCTGGAAGTGAGGCAAAATACTCGTAATTGGTTCATTTATAATTTACTCATGTTTTTTTATCCAACACACAGATAAATACTTCTTAGAGTAACTCTCTTTAGACTTTATGGGTAGCAATTTTTCTGTAGATACTGCTGCCTTTTCAATTATTTCATTAGGCAAATCTTCAAATGTATACATTATGTATGGACTATTCATACAATTAGTAACAATCTTGTTCATACAGCTTATATTTTTGTTAATTTTAGGCCTATTTAAGTTTTAAAATTGATACTTAGCCGCGGATAGTATTAGCTGTGTTACGGAAATATATGACAATTAATTTTATGTTTAGCACGTTTAATTAATTTGGAAAACCAATAATTACTTTAGCATAGCAATGTGGATGGAACTAGAATGCAACAGTCTTGTTCATACACTCAAAGAATATTGTGTCCCTCCTGTGTGTTTGTAAATAAATATTGCGCTACCCACTCAAGTAAACGAGTAGAGAGGGTTGTTTCATAGCATTGACGTACTTGCTTCATTTGTGTACACAATGGAGAAGAGAATGCAGTTAAGTTCAGACTTAAAGATAACTATTGTCAACCTTGCTTTAAGAGGTAAATCACAGAGGGAAATAGCCAATATAGTAGTCAAATCACATGTAACTATACAGTACATAGTTAACAAGTTCAAGTATGAAGGTATCATAGAAGATTTTTAGCATAAAGTTAGAGAAAAAAATAATAAACGAAAGAGAACGTTTTATACACAAACATGTTAGAGCACATCCTCAGATTAGTGTCCCGGAACTTAGGCTCTTGGTGGAAGAAGTGTCCGGAAAGGAAAAAGAGCAATCAGACAGTTCATCGTTGTACTATGATCGCATAATTATCAAGGCCGCAGACCGCGAAAAAGACCATTTGTAACTGAACAAAATTGTGCTGCAAGATTACTCTTTGCAAAGAGCATCTAAACAAATCACAGGAATTTTGGGATCGTGTAATTTGGTCCAATGAAAGGAAAATAAATCCTTTCGGATCAGATGGTATGATAAAGGTTTGGAGGAAACACGACACTACTGATGATAAGGTGAATAATCTTCCGACTGTGAAAAATAAAGGAGGTTCAGTTATGATCTAGGCCTGTATGCCTTCCAGCGGGGTTAGAAACCTGCACTTCATTGACAGAATAACGGATTGGTGGCATTACAACACGACATTGAAGGAACATGTAAAACTAAGTGCTATAAAAATGACACTGGAACAGAATTACATATTCCAACAAGGCAATGACGGTAAATATACTGCAGACATTAACAAGTTTTGGTTGATCTGGAACGTTCCGAAGCACTGAGAACACTTGCACAGACAGCTGATATAAATCCAATAGAGATTCTTTGAGCTGAGTTGAAGAAAAATGTCCGTAAAAGGAAAGGGATCAAAAGAAGAGGTAAAACGTTTCATTGGAGATGAATGGGATAAAATCACACCGGAGACAATAAAAAATGGTTAATTCAACGACGATGTCAAGTAGTGATTAAAGCTAAGGGGTACTCTACTGAGTATTATATCAATATATTGTTTTGTGTTTTAGTTTTGTGTTTTAAGTGTATGAACAGAAATGTTGCAAAAAAGTGAATGTTTAATTTCATTGGTTTTTTAGTTTTAATTATATTTTGAGGGGTGTAAGAGGTAGTGATGTGCATTCTATAACCTCTCCTACCTAATTCTCAACCTCACCTGCACGTGGTACACCCTGCTTTTAAATAACGAGGTAATGGGGACCGAGTCACGGCGGTATAACCGTTCCATCGAATATGGAGGAAATTCCATATTTTGAACGCCTGAGTAGAGGCTATAAGGTAGCAGCCCTACCACTAGTCTTGCTCTGTGGATGGCTGGTAACCAACCCAGGGGACTTCCTACTACTCGAAGAAACTTAAGCAAAGACCGTACAGGCCACATGGCCTAAAACGTTATGATACTCTGAAATGATAATCAGAAATAAATCACATTTAGGAAGATAGAACATTTATTTTATATCACAAAATCTCAGCCGTATTAACAATAATGCAAGAATGTTACTAACTATACAACATAGATAGGCCTACCGTTACCAAGACAATGTTTAACGAACAGTTTTGCGGAATGGAGAAATTTCATGATTTAGACATTAATTTCTCAATTGAATAGTTGCCCCGAAAGAGATCTAACCCACAAACTACACATTGTTGGAAAATCTAAAAAAAAAAAAAGTATAATGTTCATTTTGAAGCTATTACCTTTATTATATCATATACATTTAATCTCTCATCCTATTGTAATCACATACAGCCAATTTCAATGCCAAATAACATGCTAATAACTGAATATTAACAACTTAATACAGAATTGAGTGCAAAAGTGATCTATCTTTATAGAGTGGAAAAATTATCTAACCCATATTTAACTAAAAATGATGTAATAAGAAATAAAAAATACATATTGAACATTGATTCAGTTAGAAAATATCTAACTTAATCAGTTTTCAGTATTTATTTTCCATTTAATGTTATTTCGTTACATTCTTTGTGTCTTTCGTATTTTCACTCAATTTCTCTAAGATTCTGATTAGAATTCACGAACTGTGGTGGGATGAAAGTGCAATAACTGTTTTTCTGCACTGCTACTCATGACTTGACTAACTGCTTCTGACATTTTGTTACAGATAGATCACTACTTGCTTGAAAGCCAACTTTTAAAATAAATAAAACAGGCCTGGAAGAGAGTGCGGATAATTTTACATACTCTCCGGATAGATCACTAATCCACTGAAAACTCAACTTTCGAATTTTTGTGCGCTAGATCTCTTTTTCGGGACAACTATTCAATTTATGATTGAAAGTTTTATTTTCTTCAGAAATAAAGGACTTCTTCTCCTTCTTCTTTAACTCAGTTTAACGTTTTACCTTATAGGTACTTTTACATGCGACACACCACCCGGGACTTACAGTGGCACGACCTGTTGATTGCACACTTATCGGTACTTTTCTTTTTTGACCACACAAGGATATGGAGAGCCTCCCCGAATAGGTGATCAGCTCAATGTCAGGGCTTTCTCCGAGACAGCACAACATTAAGACAAAACACACACACACACACACACACAATCATTCCAATGTGCGAGAGCTTTGAAGACGAGATGCGTATAATAGGAAAATATAACGATTTAGAATACTGGAGGCGTCAGTTATTACCGGAAAGATTTCTAAATTCAAATCGTGAAAGATTGGTTTACTACGAGTTAATGGTAAATCCAGAAAATTAACTTGGGTAAATAACGCGGAAAATAAGAACATGTCATGAATAAATACATGTTATCAAAATGCAATACCATTATTTCTTAATAATTTAATTAATGTATAATATTATTGTATTTTTATGTAATTGTAATATTACTGTTTTCTTTATGTAATTGTAATATTATTGTTTTCTTTTTGTTTTTCTTTGTACTATTACCATATATTACTTTATTGTAACGGACTGTCAACAGCACGTACGACTTACTGCCCGCGCGACCCATATTTGTAAATAACATTGCATATATCTTACTTTCAGTCTAATAAAGTCCTATTACTACTACTAAACATGGCGAGTATGATAATGATGACTATGATGTCTAGATGATGTTCTGGACCGTTTGGGACTTAAAGTTTCCTGACATTTGTCTTACAGGTGAGGAAAAGCACTGAAAAAAATCATCACCCAGGAAACATGTTCCGGCTGGGGATCGAACTTGGGCCCACTGCGTATGAGACAGCGATGCTATCCTGATACCACATAATAAAGAACAAAACATAAAATATAGTATGCACCACTTACTTACTTACTCACTGGCACTATCGAACCTGTAGGTTCACGGCTACGTTGATATAATCTATCCATACATTCCTATCCTAAGCCAATGCTTTCCAATCATTCCGTGTATAATCTGCTTCCCTCAAATCATAGTAATGTTATTCTCCCACCTCATTCTAGGTCTACCAACTGGGCGTTTTCCCTCTGGCTTTTCTACAAGAAGCTTCCATGCACGTCTTTCATTCCCCATACGCGCAACATGTCCTGCCCATCGCAGTCTACGAGACTTAACTGTTCTTATTATATCTGGCTTCCTATAAAGACCATGTAGTTCATTGTTATGTAGTCTTCTCCATTCACCTGTCTGTTCATCTCTCTTTGGTCCAAAAATTTTCCTAAGAACTTTATTCTCAAAAACTCGTAATGTCATTTCCTCCCTTAAAGTAAGGGCCCATGTTTCGCACCCATATAATATAACTGGTAGAATAATAGTTTTATATATTTTCAGTTTAACGTTTTTTTTAAGGAGTTAGGACATCAAAAGTCTCTGCAATGTATAATAGCACGCATTTCCAGAATTGAGCCTATTTTAATTTCTTTGTGCATCTCATTCCTATTTGTGATTATTGTTCCTAGGTATTTGAATTCAGCCACCTCCTCAAAATTTCCCTTATTTGTCATTAGCTGTCCATTTCCATTATATAATGTATTTCTTCGTGTGACCATTTAGTTTTTTGATATTTACTCCCAGTCCAAATTTCTTAGTGTTACTCAATAGTGTGTGCGTGTTGTCCTTCAGTATCTCCTCGCTATCGGCCAATAGTACTACATCATCAGCATAAACTAACAGCTTGTTAATACCATTGAGTTGTAGGCCTTCTTCTTCCTCTAGACATTTGATGGCATCCTCTAGTACAAAATTAAATAGTTGAGGAGATAGTGCATCTGCTTACTTCAACCCATTCTGGATTTCAAAAGTGTCCGAAAACTGTTTGCCAACACGCACCCTACATTTTTCACTTCTAGACACATTCGTATAAGTCTAACTAACTTTTAGGAATTCCGAACTCCAGCAGGATATTAGGCCTATATATCTTCTCCAAAAACGCTCGAGTAACTGAAGTAAATATGTATACCGTATAATTCAATTAACTCTTAATTGGGAATGTTTCCTATTAGATACATTAGTTTAATTCATTTGATATCTTAAATAAAGACTAGATGTCAGTGTGAGGCAGAACGCTAACCACGGACCACTCAAAATGACATCTACACGAAAACAAGTGTAACTAAATTAGTATGGTTCAAATTCTTCCCTGTAGGGGGAGAGCGCCTAAATCTCTGTTAAGGGAAACATGGGCTTACAAGAAGAAGAAGAAGAAATATAAAGGCTGGAAAAATGAATCAACGGAAATTATATAATATGTGTTAAATTATACAACAACATGCAATAGTAGTAACTTAAAGTAATGTATGAGTTCCATGCAGTCGGACAAAATTAAATATGATTTCATATGAAAAGTTTAAGGGTTAACAGCAGAAATAGGCGTATATATTACGTAAACCATAAAAATCATGCCGTAAATTCGACTTGCTGTAAAATTAGCTTATTAAAGCAGTTCCTGCGTAAATAACTTTTATTTTAATGAATTAAAAAAATATTGGCATTATGAAAACATGATTTGGAAGCCTGGAGCTCGGACTTTGATTAGTTGAGTCAGTAAGTATTAATTGTTTACGTTGAAACATTTAATTAGCATGTCTGTTGACTCACATGAAACCATGATATGCGTTTACTGTCAATAATTTGTAAATAATGTTTACAGATAGTAGCTTTTTGTAGACAGTATTCGCGAGTCAATATTTACAAGGAAACTGAGTACCACTTCAATTGAAATTTCTTCCAGATAAGCGTTGTGATATACAAAGGCCGTGTCCAAAAATATCTGCCGTTTTTAATGCAAGGCATTAAAATCCACCGCTAGATCTCTCATTTAAACTATAGAGATGTATTTTTATTATTGATTTCGTACATCTCAATGATGGATAAATCATATTTGAAGAGAAAAATTATACGCTCAGACCGGGACTTGAACCCGGGACCCTTGGTTCTCTAGACCAAGTGCTCTACCAACTGAGCTACCTGAGCAAGTACCGATCTAAACGCAAATCTTTCTCTATATACATTGTAATTCCCATCCACCAAATGCTGTGAAGCCATGCTTCTATCTTGCAAATGGCGGCTCCTTTATTAAGAAGACATATTTGGAAATTATACATTACAGCCAGTACGGCTTTTTCCAAGTTTTATTATTGATTTCGTACATCTCAATGATGGATAAATCATATTTGAAGAGAAAAATTATACGCTCAGACCGGGACTTGAACCCGGGACCCTTGGTTCTCTAGACCAAGTGCTCTACCAAATATGATTTATCCATCATTGAGATGTACGAAATCAATAATAAAAACTTGGAAAAAGCCGTACTGGCTGTAATGTATAATTCCCAAATATGTCTTCTTAATAAAGGAGCCGCCATTTGCAAGATAGAAGCATGGCTTCACAGCATTTGGTGGATGGGAATTACAATGTATATAGAGAAAGATTTGCGTTTAGATCGGTACTTGCTCAGGTAGCTCAGTTGGTAGATCACTTGGTCTAGAGAACCAAGGGTCCCGGGTTCAAGTCCCGGTCTGAGCGTATAATTTTTCTCTTCAAATATAGAGATGTAATATACCTCTAAATTGCTAGATCGGAAACCATTTCTACTTGCCGCCCGCACTGCGTTCCGCCTCATTTCACACATCTCTTATTCATGCAGGGAGACCAACTGCTTCGTACAGTGGATTGACATTGCTGGATTCTGGCTTCGATTTATTACAAACCAAGAGGAGACAGGAACATTGGTAAACCGAAAAAGAGATGGATTCAACTTTTGAATGAGAACCTATGAAATCGGAGCAAGTCACATGGGCTTAATCCGTGATTGTTGATGATGATAATGATGGATTCTGGTTTCGATTTATGTGCCTTGCAATTAAAAACGGTAGTTTTTGACCCGGCCTTGGTACATCACAACGCTTCTCTGGGAGAAATTTCAAGGTTGGTTTCGGCATGCAATAGTTGAAGAACTCCATTGTTAGTACAGTAAAAGCTCCTTATTCGCTGTTTCATTATTCGCGGGTTAAAAAATTGCGACACAGTTTCTGTATTCGCTGCTAAAAAGTCTTTATTCGCGGATTCAGCCGGTATATTAAAGGATTTATTAACTCATCAGCAACTCTTTTTCTTTTTTTTTCTTTTTTTTTTTTAGTGCAGGCACGTGCCAAGGCGGTTTTTACAATGAGTGATTCTAACCAAATGAACAAATAAGTAGCCTATCAGAGTAAACTATTCTTATTGTCACTAAGCCTAAAGTTCGTTGTTAAAAGCCGCCGCCGTATTTCACGTGCCGACATATCCTTAGATAAATGCCGCCCTCGCCACAATCGGTGTTTTATTGTTTCGACACGTCATTCGTTACAATAATTTTGATTGAATAATACGTGTCTCTTCTGCTTTGTTCCCAATTTATAATGTTGAATAAATGGGAAGAAAGATTAGTTGCGAAGAAGTGGCTTCTACGAGCACTGAAAAGGCGACCTTTAATTTGAAAAAATTGAGTTAAATATTACAGATGACAAATGAGCTTTATGATTTCTTCATGAACATTGATCCGTCTATGGAAAGAAGTCTTATTTTAAAAAAAATAAATTGTTAATGCCACAACTGAATATCGATCTGAGTTAAAATAACTCTTAAAAGCGGCAAAACAGGAAAATAATTACTAAGGGTCAGTTTCACCAACAGAGGTAACTCTATTACGCCACTTTTCCCCATGTATAAAGCATAGCTTAAACTGGCGTAATACAGTTAGTGAAACCGACCCTAAGTTATTTAAGCCCTTGACTAAGCCTGACAGTATTAATTAATATAAATTGTTCAAAATCTCTCATTAATTGATTTTACACACACACATCTAGGCCCAGCCGTCCACCCCTTGGGATACCTCGGTCGTCATGACCATACTCCCAAGTCCTAGTTCTAGTCCTCCCTATCATATGTTCGCGTCCACGTTCAAGTTCTCGGTCCTTAAACCAACACCCCAGGGAGAGAGTGTTGGAGTTCGCAGTTCTGGGAATTGCTGAGCTACATAGTACATCAGGTCACTCAATCCTGACGACCCCACAGTTGGTCCACGGGCTCCATGAGCCTAGCCGGGAGGACTGCTGTCGCAGATCCACCGACCATTCCCCTGTTCTGCCTCCAGGGACGTGTCCTGCAGCCGTTGTGAGACCGGCTAGGGCTACAAGCCCAACAATGTGAGACTTTTAGTACATCCAGGTGCTCATCTCCTGGCGACCCCACAGTTTGTCGACGGGCCCGTAGGCCAAGCCAGGAACCAGTACAGTAGCTCCCCGCTGGACTGGTCCGAGCCGAGCCCTGGTGTGCCCCCAGGGACGCCTTCTGCAGCTGTTGTGGGCCAGCACGGAGCTCGCAAGCTCCAACAGATGAGCAACTAGTACGACAAGGCGCTCAACTCTTGCCTACCCCACTAATGGTTCACGAGTCCCTTGGACTTAACCGGGAGGACTGTCTAGCAGATCCACCGATCTTTCCCCCAGTGCACCAGCTGGGGACGTGTTTGGTTGCTGAAGTGGGTCCAGCCTGAGCTATAGTACGTCAGGTCGCTCAACTCCTGACGACCTCACAGATTGTCCTTGGGTCACTCGGTTCCAGAGTCGGCGCTAAGTCCCAGACCCAAAAGACCGCGCTTCCTCCTTCCCGAGCTTATCGACCTGGTGGTAATTCCCAGCATTACGCCCGGTATTGTCCCAACCAGCCCGTTCGCAAGACTAAGCCTAGTCGTGCCGCTGCTGTGAGTCAGCCCACTGAGCAATGTAGGCATCGAGGGAGCTCATCGCCCATGGTGCCCCCACAAAGGTCCTCGGGATTAACCAAGAGAAGGGAGCTTCTGATCTCCACAATCTCCCACCGCCTCGCCACGACGGCCGCTGCTCCCGTTGTGGGCCGGGACATTTGAGCTTTAGTAAAACAGGGCGCTCGTCTCCTGTTGACCCCACTTATGGTCCGCGAGTCCATCGGACTTGGAAGGGAGGACTGACTAGCAGATCCACCGACCTTTTCCCCACTACGCCACCGAGGGGACGCGATTTGCTGCTGAAGTGGGCGCAGCACGAGCTATGTAGTGCATCAGGTCGCTCGAGTCCTGACGAGCTCACAAATGGCCCGCGGGTCCGGTCTGGACCTAGCCGGGAGGAGTGGCAAGCAAACCATCGACCGTTCCCCTATCCGCCACCCGGGGACGCGCCCTGTTGCTGTTGTGAGCACAGCTGGGGCCCGATAAACGGACCCCCAGGGCACACACACACACACATATATATATATATATATATATATATATATATATATATATATATATATATATATCAGTAATCCATATTTCAGAAGTTATCTATTACGTCCCGCGCCGTAGCCGAGCGGTTAAGGTAGGAAGCCTTGGCGCAGAGCTACGGGACTTGCGCTGGTTCGAGTCTCCATGGGGGAAGAAATTTTCTCATGGTATTTCGGCCAGTATGGGACCGGTGCCCACCCAGCATCGTGAGGCAATTGGGTAGCTACAATAAGTAGCGGCTCCAGGTTGAGGAACCAGCTATAACGGCTGGGGGACTCGACATGCTAACCATATGTTACCCCTACACTGGCTGTTGATCATCTACATCTGTGATTGACACATGTGGATGTGAAGGGCCAGCAGCCGGCTGGTAAAAGGGCAACCGCTAAAAAGTGTGAAGACCCTCAATCGGAATCTATTACGAACCCATGATTATCGGATTTTACTACTTGTAATGCAAATTATCGGCGATCTACGTTTATTTAATTATTCAGAATACTTTTAATGTATCTACAAAATGTATTTCATCAATTTCGAATATTAATTGTCTGTATCACTTTGTGCTTGAGGCAATTCTCTAATGAGGAAAGTTGAATATAATAATAAAGTAAAGTGATCCCACTACAGGCCTCAGAAGGCCTTGGGGTAGTAAGAGATTAAGGCTCCCATATTTTCTGGACAATCGGCACTTGATGTCAGCCCTGCACGACGGCCGCCTTTACCCCCAGAACAAGCGTCTGGTACTCATTTCCGTTAGAGGCTGAGTCGACCCCAGGGTCAAGTGCCGCCAGAAGGTTTGGGTCAGTTTAAAAAAATCTTGACCCCACCGGGACTCGAATCCTCGACCTTCCGGCTTGTAGCGCAGTGCCGTAACCACTACGCTACGGCGTGCCATTATGTAATATATTACGCATCGATGAGGATTATGACTAATTCTATATTTAGATTCTTTCAACGTGACAGTACTTAATGCTTAATGCAATCTCTATTAATGACAAATTCATCAAGAATCCAACAGTGCTTGCCATATCATTTTAATTTTATCTGATGTAAGATAAAAATACACAGTGTGAACAAAATTGAATGATTCATACATTTGTGTTTGTGTAGTGAAGTATAAAGGAAAGAATTTATGATCATTTTTCTATTCATAATTTTCTGATAATAGTGATTAGGTGGGAGAATAACATTAACTATGATTTGAGGGAAGTAGATTATACAGGGAATGATTGGAAAGCATTAGCTCAGGATAGGGATGTATGGAGAGCTTATGGTCTGCGCGGCCATGAACCTACGGGTTCGATAGTGCCAGTGAGTAAGTAAGTGATATATTTCACAAAGATATACTGTTTAAGAAAAACTGTAATTCTCCCAGTTATATGGACGCGAAACATGTTATCTTACTGTAAGGAAGGAGAGAAGATTACGAGTAAATGGAAATAAAATTCTTAGGAAGCTTTTTGGCCAAAGAGAGTGAACAGACAGGCGAATGGAGAAGACTTCTACATAATAGTGAGCTACGTGGTCTTTATAGGAAAGCGGATTTAATAAGAACATTTAAGTCTCGTAGACCGCGATGAGAAGGAAACGTAGCACGAATGAGAAATGAAAGAGGTGCATGAAAGCATCATGTAGGAAACACAGAGGTAAAACGTCCACTTGGTAGACCAAGAATGAGGTAGGAGAATAATATTAACCACAATTCGAGGGAAGTAGATTATACAAGGGTTGACTAAAAAAATCAGGAAAGCATCTTGTAGGAAACCCAGAGGTAAAACGTCCACTTGGTAGACCAAGAATGAGGTAGGAGAATAACATTAACCACAATTCGAGGGAAGTAGATTATACAAGGGTTGACTGGAAAAAAATCATGATAGGGTTGTGTGGAGAGCTTATGTCCGCGCGGCCATGAATACGAGTTCGATAGTGCCAGTGAGTTAGTTAATATAAGAAGATAGAATACCGCAGTAAGATTGTTCAAACCATAATATTGCATTAGAGGTTTAACCCACCGCTATTAGATCGGAGAAATAACGTAAACAATAGGATCAGCATCCTTGAATATATCCATCCATAGTAATTCTGCCCCGAAGGCAGGTCCTTCACCGCAATCATAGCATTTTCATGCTATGCCTGCAGCTTTACTAGGGAATTGCAGGTGTGGTAGCTTCCAGTTGCTTTCCACACCGGTGAAGGATGATGATGATGATGATGATGATAATGATAAGGATGATGATGATGTTAATAGCCATATGATTTCGGGGACCATTTGGGCCTTAAAGTTTTCCTGACATTTGTCTTACAGGTGAAGAAAAACCCCGATAAAAACCTCACCCAGAAAAACTGCCCCGACCGGTGATCGAACCCGGGTCCGCCGCGTGACAAGGCAGCACGCCACCTCGGGACCACAGCGGTGGACCCTTGAATATATAGAGATTCTAAAAGAAGCAAAGAATACAGATCTACTCAATGAGAACACACCCGCAGACCTAAACCCGTTGTACAACTTGTACAACAACATCAGTACCAGTTAAAATGCAGAAGATGGAACATTGTTTTTGGAAGGCCTCCATATTGGAACTACTTGATGAAGTTTAATAATTTAGTTGAGGACGACTGACTTACTAGGTACCAATTTTATATTTAATTTCTGACTTTGAAATACTTCTCAACTTTTATAAGTAAGAAGAAGAAGAATTTTTAAACCTGATAATTATTTGCCGACAATTTCACAGATTCCATATAACCGAAATTTGAAAAACAGGCCATGTTTTATTTATCCTTAATAGTTGGAGTTTATTCAATTCCCAATGAAGAACTAATGGCATCCCATAACATCCCATACCTATTTTTTGACGGTTTATGAGTATCAAAATCAAATAATTATTTTAACATAGGCCTATATCAATAAATTTAGCAATTTTTCGTTTTTGAGACCCCAAGTACCTATCTCCTCTATAACTAGATAAATGTAATTTAGAGTTTTAGACTCTAGATATAAAACAATAATAAAATATTTTACCCATGAGTGGCCTGTCATCGGAAATACGTATTCTCATAGTTTTTCTTGCGACGGGTGTGAATGCACGTTTCTTAATTATTCTAAGTAATCGGGGAATCCCATGTATTACACTGACACTCCTGTTTACTTTCTATCGTGTTCGCATCCTCCAAAGAACTAAGGAGAGTAATATTATCATGGAGAATGGGAAATGTTCTCTTCCTCTGATCCAAAAATAATATTTCCTGTAGAGTACCAGGATAATTTTATATCCGTCGCCTTTCATTCGTGTTGGCGGATCTGGCCTGTTTATATAAAACAAAGCTCGGCAACCTTTCTATGAAAGGAGAGTATTATATATATTTTGTTCAATGCCACCTGTTTGCCATTCGACACTTCAGGTATTCTCTCCTGGCATTGGCGTATTGTAACGCACTTCTGAGGTTGGGGCGCCTGGAAGGCGGGGTTACGCTGCCCATATATATATATATATATATATATATATATATCCATAGTAATTCTGCCCTAGGACAGGTCTTTCACTGCAATCATAGCATTTTCATGCTATGCTTTGCAGCTTTACTAGGGAATTATAGGTGTGGTAGTTTCCCGTTGCTTTCCACACCGGTGAAGGATGATGATGATGATGATGATGGCCGGATGATTTTCGGGAACCGTTGAGCCCTAAGCTTCCTGACATTTGTCTTACAAGTGTGGAAAACCCCCGAAAAAGAAACCTCACCCAAGTGCCTGTCCCGATCGGGAGTCGAACCCGGGCCCGCTGCGTGACACCTCGAGACCACAGCGGTGGACTATATATATATATTTATAAAGTTAAGGACATAATTATAAGAAGCACAGAGACAATTTAAGCAAAACAACTTTCGTTATTTACGTACTGTAGGGAAAACTCGGCTAATTTCGTGACACGGATAATTACGTTATATTTTTTTCTTCGTTTGTAACGAAGTTGTATTGGTAAAAACAATTATGTCTCTAGTAGATGGCAGAACGTTTACTTTCTTGCTGTGTTTTCATAATTGTGATAACAGACTTCCTTGGGTGTATTTTATGTTAACTTGTAGAGGAAGTGTTTTCATACATGTTAGCAGTTGTTAGATTTAATACTTGTCTGTGTTTGAAGAACATTTTTCTTCTCATTGTAAGTGAACTCTTTGTAAGTGGGATTTTAAACGCATTGGATGTAACATGGAGAGTGATTAATAAGTTTGTCACGAATTTACTCAAATAAAATAATGTTAAAAATAATTCCATAGCGCGACAGGCCTAGAAGGCCCTTAGCCTACCAGCCGGCTTGTGGCCTCACATCCACATATGTCAATCACAGAGGTAGGTAATCATCTAACCAGTGTGGAGGTGGCATGTGGTCAACATGTCAAGTCCCCAGCCGTTATAGCTGGTTTTCTCAACCTGGAACCGCTATTTATTGTAGCTACCCAAATGCCTCACGATGCTGGATAGGCACCGGTCCCATACTGGCCGAAATATCATGAGACAATTCCTTCCCTCATGGAGATCCAAACCAGCGCAAGTAACGTAGCTCTGCGCCAAGGCTTCCTGCCTTAACCACTCAACTAGGGCGCGGGACGAATTTACTCAAATACTATCACGAAATTACCTGAGTTCTTCAAACCTCCAGAAAATTTATAGTCCACCGCTGTGGTCTCGTGGTAGCGTGCTGCCTTGTCAAGCAGCGGGCCCGGGTTCGATCCCCGGTCGGGACAGTTTTTCTGGGTGAGGTTTTTATCGGGGTTTTTCCTCACCTGTAAGACAAATGTCAGGAAAACTTTAAGGCCCAAACGATCCCCGAAATCATATGGCCATCGCAATCATCATCATTCATATTCAGCTTAGGTTAGGATTAGGATTAGGATTAGGGACTCTCCTGGCGCACCGCTATCATCATCATCATTCATCATATCATCGGGGCAACATTACCACGCCTTCCAGGCGCCCAACCTCAGAAGTGGGTTACAAGTACGCCATGCCAGGAGAGAAACCAGGAATGTCGAAAGACAAATCTGGCATTAGAAAAAAAAATATATATATATAATTTATGTCATATTGCTAATAACAAAATGTACATTCGACAACTCAGCATGTGCATTTCATTCATATATCCATAACTTCAATATTCTTAAGACTCTAACCGGAAATTTTCATAATATTAAGGTATGCATCCATCCAAATTAATTCTGCCCGATGGCAGGTCTTTCACTGCAATCATAGCATTTCCATGCTACACTTTGCAGCTTTACTAGGGAATTATAGGTATGGCAGCTTCCCGTTGCTTTGCACACCGGTGAAGGATGATGATAATGATAAGGATGATGCTGATGATGACCGGATGATTCCTGACATTTGTCTTACAGGTGAGGAAAACCCCGAAAAAAACCTCACCCAGGAGATAGTCCCGACCGGGAATCGAACCCGGGCCCGCTGCGTAATAGTCTAAAAAGCTTAGTATCACAAAATTAGCCGAGTTTGTTATATATATTAACTCACCGGCACTCTCAAATCCGTAAGTTCGTGGCTGCGCAGACATAAGCTCTCCATACATCCCTATCCTGAACTAATGTTCTCCCATCATCTCCAATGCAAATCATGGTTACTGTTATTTTTGCACCTCATTCTTACCCTATCTACTGGACGCTTTCCTCTGGTTTTCCTACAAGCAGTTTTCGTGCCCCCCCCCCCTGTTACATTCTCCATACATGTCACATGTACTACCCATCTCAGTCTACGAGACTTAATGTTCTTATTACAATTACATCTGGTTTCCTATAAAAGTCACGTAGCTCACTGTTGAGTAATATTCTCCATTCACCTGTCTGTTCGTCACACACGGACACACTGCATAATAAATTCGGAAGCAAAAGTTGTAATGTTATAATTAACTTAAAGGTTAAAATTGAATTGTAATCTGATGATTACAGTTTTACTGCTGACCAAAATAAATTTACCACTGTGATTCTAATTTACGTCTCATGAAAAGGAACTCCTTTAGGATATTTTAATACACTATTTACTGGTTTTTTTCTTTTCTTAATTTGTTTTCTCTGTGAGCAGTACTTTATATTGCATAATGTAAGATACTTAAATAATTGTCTCATATTCGCATAGACAAAGAAGGCGTAGACATGTGTGACTAGACAGGTCGAGGAGGAGAATCCCATGGCCTCCGAGATCACCTGACTTTAACCCTCTCGACTACTTCTTGTGGTGGGACATGAAGACTCCAGTAGAGTCACATATGGATCTTATAGCCCGAATCCACGCTGCTAGACAAATAAGTCAAACGAGGCCATGCGTATTTGAACGTGTGCGCTAATCACTATAACGCCGATGTATGCTCTGCAATGAGATGGGAGGTGAATATTTTAAAAATTTGATGTGACTGTGACAGTAATGTTAAGTATTGAGTCTTGAAATCCAACTAACGGAACTCTTGAGAAGTTGCTTACGCATTTCCGGACATTTGTACCTCATTAAAAAATATTCAGCATGTCTCAATATAC
Source organism: Diploptera punctata (assembly GCA_030220185.1). Taxonomy (NCBI): domain Eukaryota; kingdom Metazoa; phylum Arthropoda; class Insecta; order Blattodea; family Blaberidae; genus Diploptera; species Diploptera punctata. The sequence continues at coordinate 1,588,591 of JASPKZ010003799.1, read as the reverse complement.
CACCTCACATCCTCCGTTGTCGGTGATTTTTTTTTTTTGCAATACCTTGTATATTTCTGTTTTAATGTGTTCTCTCTTTTAGACATTGAGTATATGATGTCTTAATGGTCATACAAAATAAAGCTCCATTGGCTCACTCCTATGAATAATACCCGTGGCGAATACAAAACTTTATGACAGGTACTTTGTTAGGAAAAATAAATAAATTCATTCAACATGAGATTTGTATAAGGATATCTGAAGTATGGCCATCGCTGTGGTCTCGAGGTAGCGTGCTGCCTTGTCACGCAGCGGGCCCGGGTTCGGTGAGGTGAGGTTTTTATCGGGGTTTTTCCTCACCTGTAAGACAAATGTCAGGAAAACTTTAAGGCCCAAACGGTCCCCGAAATCATATGGCCATCGCAATCATCATCAATCATATTCATCTTAGATTAAGTTTAGGATTAGGGGCTCTCCTGGCGCACCACTATAATCACCCATCATATCATCGGGGCAACGTAACCCCGCCTTCCAGGCGCCCCAACCTCAGAAGTGGGTTACAAGAACGCCATGCCAGGAGAGTAACCAGGAATGTCGAAAGACAACCTGGGGTATTTGCAAAACAAATCTGAAGTATCCTCAGTTTTTAATAAGAAACTATCAATGACAATGAATGGTATTTGGGGAATTTATTTGCAAATTCCATTCATTTCTTCCAACAATTATTCTGCCTTTACCATAGTTTAGTCTCTCCCTTATAGATACGTATAGGCCTATGTAGCCGGGCCTTAGAGTGACACGACCTGTCTGGAGAGGAGGTGAACATCTGGATCAAGCACTTCATTTTTTGACCTCTCAAGGACATGGAGGGCCTCCCAGGATGAGTAATCAGCTTAATGCCAGGACAACGTGAACATTTAAGACAGAGACACACCCACCATTCACTCACACATTCATACGAAACAAGGCGAATATGATTATTTCTTCTTCTTCTTCTTGTTCCTTCCAAGTATTAGGCCAAGACCTGTTACGGTCCTATAAAAAATTTTCCCTCCAGCGTTTCATAGGACGGCCCCCAGTGATATTCGTCCTCTTGGTATATAATTATAAACAGCTTTGGGGATCCGATTTCAACTCTTTCTTTCTAGATGGTGTTTCCAATTTAGTTGGTACTGTTTAATATATTCCAAAATTGGCATAGCCTTCAATTCTTTTAAGATATCGGTGTTCTTTTCCGATCCCATCTGGTGTAACCCGCTGTTCTGCGCATGAATCTCATTTCACAAGCCGTTATTCTGCTTAAATGCTGTCTTTTGCTATTGATGATTATGATGCTCAGTTGATATTCGGGGATCAGTTGGGCCTTAAAGGCTCCTGACATGTCTCACAGGTGAGGAAGAAATCTGAGGAAAACCTTCAACCAGGATACTTGTCCCGATCGGGGTTCGAACTTGAGCCTGCTGCATATGAGGCAGCAATACTACTCCATAGTCTACTGTATTATATACCGTAGGTCTTATTGGTCATAAACCAATCACTATACTAATTCCGAGCTAACAAGGGAAGTACTTATGTTGGACCAGTTGGATTGTAACAAAAATTGAGGATATGTTGTAAGAAGGATATTGAACACCGTGATATTAGTAATTTCACTGCAAATTCAATAGTATGCATAATATTTCACACGAAATAAGGAACAAGGAAATAGAAAAAAAGGCTTAACATCGGTACATGACAAAATAAATAAGTAAAACATTTGGAAAAAATAAAATAAACAAATAAAAATAGAAAATGATAGTGTGGTGAAAGCGGGAAGAACAATAAGGGACAAGGAGAGAGATATAAAGTAACGAAATAAATATAGTAACGGAGCGGCACGGTTACTTGAAGTGCAGCGCACCGGAGTGTGAATGTTTTTCCACTCCCGCAGTCGAGTATTCGACAGAATATACTAATTATTTCTATTTAAACATAAAAATCTCAATACATTGTACTTGTACAATTTCAAGTAACAAAACATAGGCCGTACACAGTGCTCTGCTATCTGTATAAGGTATTCAAAAATAGTTATTGATGTTAACAAGGTGGGAAACTAATATTTACGTTCTTCGTCCCCCTAGCTGTACTTGTTCTTGAAACCAGTTGCAATGAACAACCGTGCCGTTACGATCCGGTCAATGACACGATTGAAATTTAATGACAAATAACACGAGTTTTACTAATTTTGCAGCAAAATGACTAACATCATCATATTTAATGTCAATCAATTAACATATCCTCCAATTTTTTTTAAATCCAACTGGTCCAACGTAAATACTTTCCTTGTAAGTTATAGTAAGTAAACAAAGCAGATGTATGATTACATTTCCATTGGTCGAAAAAGATTTTGCCTTTGAGCGGGTAAGAAAATACTGTTCCCTCTCTAACACTCGATATAAAGAAAATAAAAATAATTAAAATATGTATTATATAGCACATGCCTATATACGTTACATAAGCGAATCTTAAACATGTAAATACAATTTTGTAGAATAAATTAGCATTATTTTCTTCTTACGCATGCACAATGCTGCATACGTTGGAATTTCAGTTCTTCAAATGACCGCTTCTGTGTAACTTTATGACATTGGGAGAAAAGAAACATTTGAAAAGCAGAGATAAACAAATTATTTTGAATGTTTTCAAACAAGTTTAGTGAAAAATGCGTAGGCCATTGAGGATGTGATGAAAATAAAACATAATTTACAGGTGAGTCAGTATGAACCATAATTTCTGCTCATAACGAAAATGTAATTAAAGGATATATATCGACATAATTGAAAAACGTAAACGTCTGAACAGGTATACCCATACATCCTTTTTTGTCATAAATAAATAAATAAGAAATGGAATTTCCTAATTATTGGTACTATTTTACCTTGTAATCAGTCTTATTTCCCATAAAATTCTATGTTGCATAAGAACAGTGTTTCTATTGATGACAGTTTCGTTCACAATTCAGTCATATAGCGGGTAAAAGTAGCACCACGGTTTCCCCAACGGTGTTGGCGAAGTAATACATTATGCAAGTTTGTTTACAGTACAATTGCATCATAGCTCGGAATTGGTATAACATACTACCGCGCCATAAAAAAATATATATAATTTTAAATCTGTGAAGTAAGATGAAGCATAAACAGCAAAACTAATGCAAATTTAATATTATTCAATCTCATTTAAAATATTAAATAAACATAAATTATCAGTACAAATAATTATGATTCTAGTTTCCCTATTGTGGTAAGAATCCCTCACAGAAATAGAATGCCTATCGCGTGTTCTTCACTTACCGGAAATAAAGCGGAAATTACTTACATGTGCAATATTGGAATGTACACATGAAATACGTCGGCAATTAAACAATGACGTTAATTTTTTTCGCATTTGACGTCAATTTAATGCAACATATAAAAAAGCGAACATTGGACACGTTACTATCAGTTGTTAAATATCTGATTACTAAGTGGCAGCAATGGAGTTGTTTCACAAGTCCTCACAATACATTAACATTGAAGTTGAATCATCAGTTTATACTTACGCAGAATCAGCTTCCATGCATCTCACATTCCATTCAGGTGAGATAGAACTTTCAGCAAAACTAATAATAATGAAGGCGTTGTTGGAAATATCAGAGAAAAGTAAATCGACATTGTATGTTTCATCGATAAACTGTGACATGGAGACGGAATCCACGCGCGAGTTAGTTATGGTAAAGACATTGTTTTGTGCATCTGCTGTAATGACCATAAAAACGCCTAGAGGATCATCAAGTTTGTCAACAACATCCACATTATCATCTTGCCAGGTGACGTGTAAAACATCTGTATCTACAGTAATAACGGAAAAATGTTATGGATCATCGCAGATTTTTGGAATAATCGCGTTGAAACCAAAAAGTCTTAAATACGAAAAGCAAAAGTTTAAGAGGAGAAGATTAATAACTAGTGGTGCGTAAAGACCGTGGCTAAAAAAAAAGTCTACAATTTACTGGAACTTATAATATTTGTCATGTCAGAAATTATCCATTATTCGCTGTTATCCATTTTGGAGTTGGATATTCGTGTGGAATGTTACTCCTCCACAAACGATTATTTTGACACGATTTGTGTAGGTCAGACGTTCTGATCTCTTGTCACCGTTTTGCATAAACATGATTAATCTTCACGTAGATCAACAACTGTGCACATAAACGTAATTGCGTTGTGAAATAAACAACAAATGTTAAACCTGAATACAATGCAGGGTAGAGGAATGACACTACAATATAATTGGAGTATACTGGTATCGTTTTTCTTCTGATTGAAAAGCATATATTCAGTTTGCAATCTAAAATTACATGATCTGTTAGGGAAACATCTATGTTATCATTATCGAAACCTAACTTCAAACTTTGTTGACTAAGTGATTATGTAGAAGAATCCTATCTACGAAAAATCAGCTGCAGTTCTAAATGCAAGGTTCTGAGATGGAGTTCGAAATATTTTGTAGCGTGCCAGCTCGACATCTTGGACAACCGCACTTACTCCCACCTGCAAGTAAGGACTACCCAAGCGTAAAGTTTAAATTACAGTTTTTCCCCCCAAGAAATTGGTGTTGCTTACAGTTTTAACTCGCAGTTTTTTTTTGTGCCGAATCAGAAATGAAATGCTGTCAAAATGTCAAATTTCGAGGTAAGTTTCGACATAAGAACATTGATATATGGTTTGTGAGTAGGACATCGAACAAGGCAAGTTGTCTTTCCATAAAGGAAGATATTTAATTATTTATTTAGAGCTACTTATTGTATTCATTAAAAAAGTCTTGCTTTATTTAGAAACTTAGTACAGATTTTCTAACATCGCTTCAAGTTATTGAACGTGAGAAAGAAATATTCTGAATGGCAAGAAATTAGTTTTCACGATACTCGAAAAAGGGTGTGAACTTAATTGTTGTAGGGTTTTAACTTAATTGTACATTGTACAAGTAGATGTTATTGAGAGGAATTTCAATGTTTCTAACCAATATGTTGTATTGGAGAGGAATATAAATATTTATAAGATCATAATTACTTCATTTTAGCGACGTTTATGTATTATGTTTTCATTGAGTTCAAAGGCAGCTTGCTTGACTTTGTATTACCGAATGATCTGAAGTTAATGATATTCATTAAATATTTTCAGATTTTTATATTAAGTTCATCCACTTATATTGTCAATTTGTTTCTCTCTCTTATAGTTATTATCCCTCCCTATACGTTTTATATAAAGAAATCACTATAGGTAGCAATACTGTAGTGTTAATTCCTTTCTACAACATTTATGTAATAATATATCTCCCTAGATCTGCCACTCTCTATTAATATTATAATACCGATCATTGCTATAATTTAATTTTATACAAATGTCTACAAATAAGTCTATATTATTAATCTTTCTTTAGGTAAAAATATCATCAGAAGCATCATTGTAAAAGGTACAACCATAACTTCTTGTTTTAGTATATTACGATGCGAGGCTGGGAAGTGGTTTTGACAGAATCGAGGAAAATGTTTAAAAACCGAGCGACAGGAAGGATTTTAATTTGCGATATTCTGTAAAACACTTCACAAACGTGCGTTGTACATTATTTTTTGCGCGATGGTGTTTTCAAAATAACAAATAATAGTAAAATAATAACATATTTATCTGAAATATTTGCGTACATTATAAACTATTGACTAAAGTAAACAGTGTGGGCAATGTTTATTAGTTGAAAAGCAGGAGGTCATGAGACCAATTAGTGATAAATTAACAGGAGGCCGTGAAACCAATTAGCGGTAAAATGGCGGGAAGAATATATTTATTGTTTTTTATTGTTTCAAATAAAGTTAAATTCATTTAAAATGTAATGATTTACTTAGTATAATGTATATTAACGCTACCTTTTGAATTTTTTGTATATACATTGTACGTAGCATACATAGAGGGCAGTGGTTTTACTTCCCACACGCGTGTTTGTAATATGTAATATTACAGTGTAGTTATTTTAATACAGTATAGTTATCTAGGTTGGCAACCCCGAAATGTGGAAAGTTGAACTTTCAATCATGGTCGCCATTGCTATAAGTACGACAAAACGCACTATCGCGCAAAAAAATAAGTTTGCATGAAAGTTTGAAGTCTAATTTCCAAAATTCACTTGTCGGGAATATGACATCAATTTATTTGTCTTGTTTTATTATTTATTTCAGTAATTAAAAAAACAAGGGAATAAAAACTAAAGTGCTATTAAATATGAAAATTGAACATAATGAGATGAAAATAAGTTTTCTTCCTCTATCAATACTTTAATACTTTTATAAAAACACAATGTAAAACATAGATTCTTGATTTTCAAAAATAAGCAAGTTTTATCACAGCAGAATTCACTAGAATTGATTGCCATAAAAATGTTTCAGTTAGTCTTATTTTAAACGAATATAAATATATATTCACGTAGACTCTCACGGCCGGAGTTGCTATGATGATCTTGAAGAAGATTTTCGGGCTTTAGGCCGTGGTCATGAGGCTTGTAGTTCCCCTACAACTACAAGCCTCACGAACACGGCCTACAGCCCGAAAATCTTCTTCAAGATCATCGTAAATATAAATATGATCTGGTTTGCCTAATTAATTTTAGAATATACGCAATCTGTTATCAATTAGTATTATAATTTTAAGTATTTCCTTAAATTTGTTTTTGGAACTGATGTAAGTGCTATGCACTAGATTATTTTCAACACATCCTCAGTTTGCCATTAAATGGCACTCAAGTTAAGTAGGTCTTTTATTACCTACAACAAAGTAGTTGTAATGCAACTCTAAGTGTAAAAAAATGTTGTGCATGTTAAGAATATATGTATATTAACAATGTAATATATTTTAAAACGAAATTAAATAAATATTTAATGTGTTAAATTATAAAGTAAATTATTTTTTCATCAATTTTAATAGTCTTGAATCTCCCAGTTGGCAGACCAAGAATCAGGTAAGAGAATAACATTAACCATGATTTAAGGGCAACCGATACTAATTTCCTTGCAATTTGGTTTAAATATATGCAATATACAAAAATGATTTATTCAGCTTATTCTTAACTTATGTGCATGAAAACTATCTCATTAATTAAACAAGTCTTCCTAAACATAATGACACTCTGGTTAAGTTTTTAGAAATATTTCTTCATGAGTAATTTAAAATACAAAAAAAAATGAAAATAAAAATCCAATTTTTTAAAAGTATTGCCTCAGTACAATTTTCTCAAAAACTACTTATCCAATTGTTTCGAAATTAGTATGTTATTGCCATAGTTCATTTGACAATAATAAGTTTTGCGTTTGTTCAGATATGAATTTTGATTTATTTTTAAAAAATTCGAAGACCAAACATTTTTCTTTGTTAAAAATGTTGCATACTTTCTTTTTAATTTCAAACACTGTCAGTATCACAAAGACAAATTTACCTTATCATTGTAGAGCTCATTAAACTGCATATCCATGCCAAAAATTATTCTCCTATCTTTAATAGTTTCAGAGAAAAGTGTACCAAAATATTAACAAATACAAGTTACGGGAAAATGCAAAAAAAAAATGTATGGGTTTAAATGTCCAAAATGGACAAAATAATATTACACATCGATAAAACATTCCTTCCTGGATTTTTTGAGCAAAAAGAAAAAAAAATATTTTTTAAAACCCAAATAAATCTGGATGCCCATAAGGGGAATTGATATACAGGGGATAATTGGAAAACGGTTGCGGATAGGGATGTATGGAGAGATTGTGTACGCGCGGCTATGAACCTCCGGGTTCGATACAGCCAGCGAGTTAGCTAGTTAGTTAACAGAAGACTGAATATCGAATCGAGTGACATTCGGGGAACACATATTTAAATATAGATTATTTATTTTTTATTCCTATTTATAGATTATTTAGGTGTAGTCTGTTAAGCTATGTATTTGTATTGTTGAATGTGTTGTGTTAGCTTCTTCACTGATTATAATTTTAATGATATTATGAGATGATGAATGTGACGAAATGGGCTCTTGTAATGAAATTCCAACACGGCATTTGCCTTAGCGACTGAGGAAGACCATGAAAATAACCCTATCAGTTGGTCGGCACCGGGATGTAAACTCGGATCCTTCGGAATACGAGTCTCAAACTCTTCCATCTAAGCCAACTCGTCCGGTTTATTCAGTAATGTTACTCTTTATTCTGTATTTTAATAATTTAATTTTCTAATATATATATATATATATATATATATATATATACCTATGTTGTCCACCGCTGTGGTCTCGAGGTAGCGTGCTGCCTTGTCACGCAGCGGGCCCTGGTTCGATTCCCGGTCGGGACAGGCTCCTGGGTGAGGTTTTTTCGGGGTTTTTCCTCACCTGTAAGACAAATGTCAGGAAGCTTAAGGTCCAACTGTCCCCGAAAATCATCCGGCCAGCATCATCATCATTTCCTTCACCGGTGTGGAAAGCAACGGGAAGCTACCACACCTATTATACCCTAGTAAAGCTGCAAAGCATAGCATTAAAATGCTATGATTGCAGTGAAAGACCTGCCCTCGGGCAGAATTACTATGGATGGATACCTATGTTAATAAATAAATCAAATATCCTCAACTCGTGTCGGAATGATATGAGATGAAGTCCCTATATTTATAGAGGTCTGTGAACTACAAGGGTACCGACCGGCCACTACTGCCGCACCGTTACAGGGGCGGATGAATGAAATGAAACGAAATGGATGAGATGAGTATGGAGAAATGGTGGGATGAAATTTGTGGCAGGGGAAAACGAGAGAAATCCCGAGAAAAACCTGCCCAAGCTCCATTTCGTCCACCACGAAACCCATTTGGAGTGACCGAGACTCAATCTTGGGACCCCAGCGGTGAGAGGCGAGTGTCTAACCGCTTGCCCCCAGAGCCGCCTTCAATGAATAAATTTATTTATTTATATACAGATTTTTAATGTTTACACATCTTTCTGTGCCTAAAGTTTTATTTTTCTTCTCCACTCGTCCCTCTCCATCCAATCCATGTCCTCCAGTCCTCTTGCTCTCATTCCAGTTCTTATTTCCTGCATCCACGAGTTTCGAAGTCTTCCTCTCCTCCTTCTTTCAGGAGGACACCATTCCAATGTTTTCCTGGGTAATCTATCTTCTTGCATTCGTCGTACGTGCCCATACCAATTTAATTGCTTATACCGTATATAATCTACTATTGAATAACCAATATTCATTTTTTCTCTTATGACAGTATTTCTTATTTTGTCTAATTTTGAACACCTTGCTGCTCTCCTCAAGAAATCCATTTTCATCGACATAAGTTTTTGTTCTAAGTTTTTGTTGAATTTCCAAACTTCAGCTCCATATATGACAGTACTTCTTACTATTGAATTATATATTTGTAACTTATTTTTCCTGGTTATATGTCTGTTCCATAAGACTCCATTCATAATTGCTGTTATTTCTCTACCTTTATTTATTCTGTTCTTAATATCACTTTCTTGTTTATCCTCTTTATCTAATTTTACTACCAGATACTCAGTTTAATAAATAAATAAATAAAATAAATGTTAATAAATAAGAGATGTTAATACATAAATAAATACCATTCATTTTTATTAACTCAGTTTAACCTCTTACCTTATAGGTACATTTATGTCATACACCACCCCGACCTGTTGATAGAGAGATTGTAAAATATAGATCACACACTTATTTTTTTGACCAGACAAGGGAATAGAGCGCTTCCCCGAAAAATTGATCAGCTCAATGTCAAGACCTCCTCCGAGACAACACAGCATTAAAACGAAACACACCAATCACACACACATTCTTACTAAACATGGAGCATATAATAATGATGATTATGGTGGCTAGATGATGATCGGGAACTGTTTGGGTCATAAAGTATCCTGACATTTATTTTACAGGCGAGGAAAAATTCCGAAAAAGAAAAGTTACCCAGGAAAACTTATCCTAACCTGGGATCGAACTCGGGCTTGCTGCGACGTTTACCCCGAAACCACAGCAGTGGACAATAATTAAATAGATTGTTCAATTATATTGACTATTTAACTCATGCCCCAAATAGTTGTTAATAACCAATCACGTTTCAATGAATTTTGTTTTACAACCAATGAGTCATGTTTCACTTCGATATTTATTGAATTCTGTTTACCAAAATAAAGAAAGCTCCTCCTTTTCAATATTCTGAACAGGTCAGAACATTATTTTGCAACTCTCCAACAAATACGTTAAATAGGCCTATAGCAAATAATAAACACATTCCTTCGAACTACACATTTGATAATTGTATGTTCAATAATTCTGTTTTTAAATAAGATTTTACTGAGTTGTTTCCTAAAAAAGTTATTTAATAACATATAATGTACGTTATAACATACAGTTTGATATGTTTCATTTTTTCTCCACTAGGATGCATTCTTACAGTATTGCGATCCTATTTGTCAATAAATAATATGAACAAGTTGCATTGGATGAACAAATGAAACATAACCAAACATTTCTCATTTATTTTCAAACATCGCGGTTTACATTAAATATAAATAAGTAGGCCTACTTTAATATAACTATATTTAAATAATGATTTATGAGTAAACAGCTTAATTTTATTCGTTAAATAGTCCTAACAAATGCCACTCTTGATTTCCAAATTCTCTAGATAAATTGGAAATCACTCGACTCGTGGCATTTTTTTTGTATTGCAAGCCTATGTTTTCCCTTTACAGAGATTTAGGCGCTCTCCCCCTACAGGGAAGAATTTGAACCATACTAATTTAGTTACACTTGTTTTCGTATATATGTTTTGAGTGGTCCGTGGTCACCGTTCCGCCTCATACTGACATATAGGAAACCAAGGCATTACTAGGACGGGGAAATTCGGTAAATTTTGCTTAGAGGCCTTTTCATTCAGGCTTAAGGATTTTTACGAGCCTGAAAATCTTCAGACTCGGGACCCACGGCTTAAAGTCCCTCCCGGAGGACAAGCTCCTTGGATTTTTCCGTCCTAAAAAATCCATCGACTCCGGCCGGGTTTGAACCCGCGACCCTCGGAACTAGAGGCAAGGAGCATAACCACTAGTCCACCGCGGCCGTGCCATTAATTATGATAAATACACAAGAATGTAAATTGACAGAAAAAAAAGTAATATTTTTGTTTCGAAATCAGTAATTAAAATATGTGGAAAATTGTAATAACAATTTTTTAAGTAATCAGTAAAAGTTTTAAATGCACATTCGAGGTAACTTTTGTTATTATTATTATTATTATTATTATTATTATTATTATTATTATTATTATTATTATTCAATTGTTATCCTCATTCCATTCATATGTTCTAAGAACCAAATTATATTTAACATTATATTTAACATACAGGCCACATGGCCTAAAACGAATTTGTTCATGATGATGATGATGATAGTCATAGGTCCCATTAAATATTTAGGGCTTTTATCTATGTACGAGTATATACATTTTTGCGCGATAGTGCGTTTTGTCGGATTTACAGCAATGGCGACCATGATTGAAAGTTTGACTTCCAACATTTCAGGGTTGCCAACCTACTATACCGGTACTGCAATATTACACATTATAAACGTCGTGCGGGAAGTAAAACCACTGCACTTTATGTATACTACATACGATGTATATACAACAATATATTCAAGTGTTAATATACCATTATACAAAACAAACACTGCATCATATTTAATGAACTGAACTTTATTTGTAACAATATAAAACAATAAATACGTACTTGCCGCCATTTTATCAATGATTGGTGTCTCAACTAATAAACATTGCCCATACCATTAACGTTAGTTAGTTGTTTATAATGATCGCAAATATTTCCAACAAAGATGTTATCATTTTACTATTATTTATTATTTTGAAAACTCATCGCGCAAAAAATGAATGTACAACGCACGTTTGTGAAGTGTTTTACAGAATCTAGGAAATTAAAAACCTCGCTATCACTCGGTTTTGAAACATTTCCTCGCCTTCTGTGAAAACCATTTCCCAACCTCGCTTCGTAATATACACCGTGTCCACAAATATAATATACTTTAAACTACTACTACGTCGCTTTGGATAATCGTATCTAAATGAAATTGGTGACAATCAAAAGAAAAACTCAAAAAGGTTTGTGCATGTTAACAATGTCAACAGTGGAAAATAATGCACAACAATATAGAAACTAAAATAAATTTAATCATGTTTTTTGTGGTCGATATGGCTTCATTGTTGGATATTTAGATGTCTGCAAGCGTCACTCGTGGGGGTCACATTCAATGTATATTAGGTAGCTATAGCAAAAACGTTTTGAGTTTCTCTTTTGATTGTCACCAATTTAATTTAGATACGATTATCCGAAACGACGTAGTAGTAGTTTAAAATATTATACTAGATTTGTGAAGCGGGCACGCGGTAGCATACTTGTTAAAGCACTGCGCTACAAGCCGGAAGGTCGAGAGTTCAACTCCCGGTGGGGTCAGGATTTTTAAACTGACCCAAAACTTCTGGCGGCATTGGGGCCCTGGAGTCGACTCAGCCTCTAACGAAAATGAGTACCATACGCTTGTTCTGGGAGTTAAGGTGGCCGTCACGCTGGGCTGACAACCCTGCTGACATCAAGTGCCGATTGTCCAGAAAAAGTGGGAGCCTTAACTTCCCACTACCCCAAGGGCCTCCTAAGACCTGTAGTGGGAATACTTTAAACTGAACATATAGTTAAAAGAGTAGTGGCGCAAATCGGGATTGATTTGGTGGACAGTGATATTGAAAGAGCGCACAGATTAGGTCGTGGGAATAGTGGAAAGAGACCGATTGTATGCAAATTATCACACTACAAAATATAATGTTGGATCCTTAGAGACAGTAAATATCTTAAAGGGACCGGAATCAATATTGCCGAAGACTTTAGTGAGAAGGTGCGCCGCGAAAGAGACTTTCTTAAGCGACACATGCTCGTGGCGAGGAGGCAGGGCTGCCATGCAATCATGCAATTTAATAAATTGATTATAAATGGACGAATCTGGAGCAGGGTAAACTACAAAATATGGACAACTCTGAAAATGAATTTGAAGAGGTCATTGACAGCGAGTCCCCAAAACATATAGGGGACGCTTCAACAGCAGGTGGTCTCCTTACAGCAGAGGAGGGAGAAAATTCTACACGAGAGAAAGAGAGAGGGACCACTACCTTAATAACTCCCAGGAATCCAATAAACATACAGCAAAAAACGGCCGAACGCAAACAGCATACCCCACCTCTAAGAGGTGAACGACCGGCGGACACAAGAACTCCAACAAGAAAATCACTAAGACTTATGAATCTACCCGCAGAAAAGGAACTATTGAGAGGGGGAAGTTCGAAAAATACAGGTAAGACTAATGACAAGGGAACACAATAGGGTTTGTTGACAGTCAGTTCATGGAATATCGAAGGGTTAAAACAAAAACTTTCAATGGACAGATGTGTAGAGTTTATTGAGACTTTTGATATATTAGCTCTAGGAGAAACATGGTTAAAAGCTAATGAATGCGTAAATCTATGTAATATGAAAGGTTATTTTAAGGGTAATCAAAAGAGAGGAAAGAGAGGTAGATATCCAGGCGGTGTTGCCATTTTATATAAAGCTAACTTAGACCCATATATTAAAAAGGTAAATATTACTTTAAAAGAGGCAATTTGTATATATTACCATACAGAAAGAGCAGAAATGTGTCTGTTGTCTATTTATCGCCAACCACTAAATTCCAGGTATGCCAATCCAAATTTTTTCGTTGAATTGTCTGACTCGTTGGCAGAAATAAAAGATAGGTTTCCGGAAGCGGGAATAATAATTTTAGGGGACTTTAACTGTAGGATTGGGGAGGAAAATATCACTATAAAATCGGATGAAAATGAAACACGAGGTGAGGGTAGGAGAAGCAAAGATAAGATTTTAAATTCAGAAGGAAACCAATTGTTAGCTTTTTGCGATGCATTTGTACTTGAAATTCTGAATGGGAAATATGGGGAAGATAAAAATGGAGAACTGACATTTATTAATAAAAATGGAAGTAGCGTAATCGATTATTCAATATGCACACAAGACATGATTCCAGTCCTAAGTAATTTCTGTATAGTTTCCAGAATCGAATCACACCACTTCCCAAACAAACTTATTTTAAATATGAAAGGTATTAGTGAGACAGTTAATGATGAGGTGGCAACAATATTGCGGCCAATTATCCGTTTCAGGTGGATCGAGGATCTGAGAGAAGAATTTATCAGGAGTTTGGAAACGCTAATACAGGATCTGCAATTAAATGATCTTAGCGGGGAGGAAATTATTAAAACTTTTACAGAATGTTTTCAAAAAGCAGGGGAAAAATTCAAGGTTAAATACGTAATGAACCAGAAGGACAAAGGGTGGTACAATAATGCATGTAGAAAGAAGAAGAAATTTGTCGAAAGTAGTCTTTTAAAGTTTAGAAAAGAAAGCACAGATGAAAGCAGAAAAAATTATGCGCAAGAGAGAAAGGAATATAAAGACTTATTGGCAGAAACAAAACTAGCATGGCAAAATAACAAATCCGAAGAAATGAGAGTCGCGACTGAAAGTGGGAACATTGCGGACATATGGAAAGCGTTAAGGGAACTCAAAGTAAAGTCCATAAATCGGACAAGAATAACGCCCGGGGAATGGAGAAGTTACTTTGATAGGGTGCTGGGAAATGAGAGGTTAAGATATAATCAAGGAAATATAGTTGAGATCCCTGACCCAATTCATATTCAATTACTGGATCAGGATATTTCGAAAAATGAAGTGGTTTCTTCCATTAAATGTTTAAAGAATGGTAAAGCACCTGGAATTGATGGAATACCAGGGGAATTCTTGAAAAATATGATATCATCCAATAAATTATTAGATGTTTTGAAAACTGCGTTCAACAAACTTTTTAATGGAGGAGATTATCCGGAAGCCTGGGCGACAGGTGTCATCCAACCGCTATACAAAGGGAAAGGTGGGGCACAGATACCAGAAAGTTATAGGGGAATTTGTCTCTTGTCAGTGTTCGGAAAAATATATTGTAAAGTACTTTACGAACGAATCAGACAATGGGCTAAAGAGAACAATAGGCTCTCAAAATATCAGGCAGGTTTTAGAGAAGGGTACTCCACGGTGGACAACCTATTTGTTCTGAGAACATTAATTGATGACAATCTGAAAATGAAGGGGGGTAAATTATTTTGTGCATTCATTGATTTTAAGATGACATTTGATACTGTGGACCGAAGCGCACTTTGGGAAAAATTAAATCGGAAAGGATTGTCTCATAAAATGATACATGCTTTAATGTCAATTTATAAATATGTTAAATTTTGTATAAAAGTAGACCAAGGGCACATTACAGAGAGCAGTGAAGCCAATCGGGGAGTGAGACAAGGTTGCATTTTATCACCAATGCTATTTAATCTATTCGTTGATGATATTGTAGACGTAATGCTAGAAGGAGAAATTGAGGCTCCGGAGATAGGAAATGTTAGAATCCCAGTCCTGTTGTATGCAGATGATTTAATTATCTGTTCCAAGACAATCAAGGGATTGCAAAGAGGTCTTGACCTACTGGAAATATACTGTAGGAATTGGGGATTGACTGTAAATCCTAGTAAGACAAAAACAATGACCTTTAAAAATGGGACGGTTTATGGTAGAACAGAGGAATGGAAATACAGAGATCAAGTTCTTCAAAACGTGAAACATTTTGAATATCTTGGTACGACGTTGATGATGAACGGAAAGTGGAAAAAACACATTGATATAGCATTATTTAAAGGGAGGGGACAACTTAACAGTGTACTCGGTATTCTGGGTCGAGTGCCTGATATTCCAGTCAGCACATTAGAAAAAATGTATGGAGCGATGGTCAGGCCAGTAATGCATTATAGTATGAGATTTGGGGTTTCCAAAGAACGGAAATACTAAATAAGGTATATACGCATTTTCTAAAGTATATTACAGGACTTAGTAAGGCCGTTTCTAACTGTGGAATTTTATATGAATTCGGGTCATTCCAGGACGACATTAACTGTAAAATTCGTGTACTCAAATACTGGTTGCGAGTAATCCAAGGTGAACAAACAATGCTTAGAGCAATTTGTTACGACCACCAAATTAAAAACATAGATGTTAAATTTTGGGCAGACGAGGTTAGGAGAGAACTCCAAAAGATTGGGATGGGCTGGATATGGGAAAAAGGGACTGAAAATCGCAAGAACGTGTGGAGAAAAATAAGGAGGAGGTACTTAGATGTAAACCAACAAGATACCTTCGCCGAATGTACAGGAAAACGCTCACTGTGTTTACAAAGAGACCTAAAACACGTCTGGGGAAAAGAATCGTATATACTCAACCTAGGATTTAAGGAGAGATCAGGGCTTGCTTGGTTTAGGCTAGGGGCATGGAAATTTCTAAAAATTAGCGACGATCACGATATGCGAATATGTCCAATGTGCGGGAACTTTGAAGATGAGATACATATATTAGGAAAATGTAATGATTTAGAATATTGGAGACGTCAGTTATTACCGGAAAGATTTCTAAATTCAAATCGGGAAAGATTGGCATGCTACGAGTTATTGGTAAATCCAGAAAATTGGATAAACCTCGGTAAATTTCTGGACAAAACGCGAAAAATAAGGACAACACTCATTCATGAATAAATATATGTTATCAAAATGCAATACCATTAATTATTAACAATTATATATAAATTAATTAGTGTATAATGCTGTTGTGTTATTATTTAATTGTAATATTAATGTGTTTTCTTTATGTAATTGTAATGTTAATGTTTTTTTTAGTGTATAATGCTATTGTGTTATTACTTAATTGTAATATTATTGTGTTTTCTTTATGTAATTGTAATGTTAATGTTTTTAGTGTATAATGCTATTGTGTTATTATTTAATTGTAATATTATTATTGTGTTTTCTTTATGTAATTGTAATGTTATTGCTATTGTGTTATTACTTAATTATAATATTATTGTGTTTTCTTTATGTAATTGTAATGTTAATGTTTTTAGTGTATAATGCTATTGTGTTATTATTTAATTGTAATGTTAATGCTTTTAGTGTATAATGCTATTGTGTTATTATTTAATTGTAATATTATTATTGTGTTTTCTTTATGTAATTGTAATGTTATTGCTATTGTGTTAGTACTTAATTGTAATATTATTGTGTTTTCTTTATGTAATTGTAATGTTAATGTTTTTAGTGTATAATGCTATTGTGTTATTATTTAATTGTAATATTTTTATTGTGTTTTCTTTATGTAATTGTAATGTTATTGCTGTTTTTGTTGTTTATTTTTCTTTACACTAGTACCAATTATTACTTTATTGTAACGGACTGTCAACAGCACGTACGGCCCGTGCGACCCATATTTGTAAATAATATTGTAAATATCTTACTTTTTGTCTAATAAAGTCCTACTACTACTACTACTTTTATTATATTTGTGGACAAGGTGTACTATTGTACATAAACCAATAGATGAAGCATGTATTAGGCTGTTGTTATTGCCAGGTCAAGTATCCCATAATCAAATTTTCCGTTATTATGCCAACGTTTATTCTTTGTTTTCATCTTGAAATCTCTGAATGAATCTTATATTTGAATTGAAGCACAGTTAGAGTGCATTAACCTTGCATGATGGATTATTCCAAAAGATTAAAAGTATTGAGAAATCACACGAGGTAACATGATTTGTTCTCTTGCACACAAGGAAACGTCATCATTAAATTCACAATGACGTGATAATCACAATAGACGTCATGTCAAGTTTCCTGTGGAATTTTAAATGATTCATCTCTATAGATTTATCTATCATTATTGTGGGTGATGCACTAACATTGAGTTCACATTGGACATGAACTACCTAATCTGACTTATTGTTTTCCGATCAATACCTGTATAATTTACCTCCTTCAAATCATGGTTAACATTATTCCCCCCTTCATTTTTGGCTACTAAGCACTTTCCTTCAGCTTTTCCTACACGAAGTTTCCATGCCCTTCTTTCATTCCCCAATTTAGCCACATGTCTCGTCGGTCGCAGTCTTATATGACATTCGGTTTTCCATAGAGTTCAAATATCTCACTATTTTTAGTTTTCTCCATTCACCTGTCTGTTCGTCTCTTTTTGAGCCATTTTCCTAAGCATTTTATTCTCAAATACTCGTAATATTTTTTTCTTGTCTTGAAGGTAGGATGCCATGTTTCCCATCCATATAAATACAACTGGAAGAATCACCGTTTCATATATATTTTATTCGTAGTTTAACTTTTTTTAAAGTTGGTATGACAGAAATGCCTGTAGTGTATAATAGCACCCGTTTCCAGTTTTGAACTTTATTTTTAATTTTCTTGTGCAGCTCGTTCTTATTTGCAATTATTGTTCCTAGATATTAGAATTCTGCCACTTCTTCCAAATTTCCCTTAATTGGTGTTATGTCCATTATAATTTAATAAAGTATTTCTAAAAATGTAATTGACGCTGAAAATTATAACTATGTATTACATGAATTTTTTTGTCCAATTCCTCCAGATTGTCTTTTATTATATTCCTGGCTTTCTCTCCTGACACTGATGGAAATGTATCCATTTCTTAAATTGGGGCACCTGGTAGGTGGAATTACGTTACCTCGATCATATGATGAATGATAAATGATAATGAAACTTAACCAAAGTTCCAGAATATGTGCGATCACAGGAATAATTCTCTTTAAAGAAAAATGTCTATATTCTGACCGGGAATCGAACCCGGACCTTATGGACTGTAGCCAATGAAGCTGGAATCTTGCAAGAATATAAAAAATTAAGGTAATATTTTTGCCTGGGGAATAAAAATACAATAGTCTATATAAGGAAGTCCACCGCTGTGGTCTCGAGGTAGCGTGCTGCCTTGTCACGCAGCGGGCCCGGGTTCGATCCCCGGTCGGGGCAGTTTTTCTGGGTGAGGTTTTTATCGAGGTTTTTCCTCACCTGTAAGACAAATGTCAGGAAAACTTTTAAGGCCCAAACGGTCCCCGAAATCATATGGCCATTATCATTATCATCCTTACCATTATCATCATCATCCTTCACCGGTGTGGAAAGCAACGGGAAGCTACCACACCTAGACAATTCCCTAGTAAAGCTGCAAGCATAGCATGAAAACGCTATGATTGCAGTGAAGGACCTGCCTTCGGGCAGAATTACTATGGATGGATGGATATAAGGAAAACAATGTATAATAAAAATGAAGATTATCAACAGTAATCTAACAAGAGGTTGTGTTTTTCTGAAAAAAAGAGCGACGAAGTCGCGAGTGATTTTATCATAAGTAATGCCACGAGTGATTTCCAAATTATCGATAAATTCACTCCTCACTTCGTGAGTCGTGAATTTATTCAGATAATTTGGAAATCAAGAATGACATTTGTTAGGACTATTTAACGAATAATATTAAGTTGTTCACTAACAAATTATTATTTAAATATTTAATGTATAACTGTAGGCTTTCACGGCCGGCGTCTTGATCCCTATTAGGTTCGTCTTCCGGGCATATAGGCCGTGGTCCAGTCGTTCTTCTACTCGACGTTTCGTCTACTGCTGCGGTAGACATCATCAGGAGATACTGCGTGCTCTCTGTGAACTCCTCAACAGTCGGCTGCAGACTGGCTGGTCGTCGTTGTTGTTGTTGTTTGGCAATGTCTAGCATCGCCCAGTGCGCTGCACTAGAACCAGTTGCGGCTCCCTGGCAGCAAATACCATAGTGATTATCTAGATGGAGTTTAACCACTTAACCCACTATATCTAGCGGCGTTTGTGTTCAGTTTATAAAAAATTTTGTAAAGGGAAGGGGGTGAAATGAGGTGTAATCCTACCAAAGCAGGGCATCGTAAACCACTCGGCCGGACAAGCAGAGAGTCCGAAAGCCGACCGAGCGGAATGAGCCACACTACTTTAGCTGTCATACAGCACTCATTTCATTAGCTGGACCATCAAAGTCTAGCAAATATGTTCCGGTGAATTGCACGTCGCTGTATTAGATGCCCTATATTGCGAACAATTGGATTTGTATGATTTTGGATTAGTTGGAACATTTTGTCCACACTTTCTTCAATCGTAGTCGCAATATACGGCATCTGTGCTTGGTTGTGAAGCTCTGCGATCCTCGTGTACATTGGTGCCGAAAAAATAATTTTGAAACATTTATTCTGAATTATTTGAACTTTCTTTTTGTGACATCCAGCGAGGATGCTCCAGGCTTCACAACCATACAGCAACATGCTTCGGATCACAGCTGTGTAAAGAATCAGTTTGATCCGAGAGGATAGTGTAGGTGACTTGAAAAATGGATAAAGTAAGGCAATTGCAGCATTTTATTTATGAATAAGATGCCGAATATGAATTTTGAACGTAAGCTTGGAATCCAGATGGATTCCGAGATACTTGACTGAAGGCTCTGGTCGGAAGTGATGAGTTCCCAAGGTGAGTTGGATTTGGTTTGGTCTACTAGTCTTTGAAAACAAAACAGCTTTTGTTTTGTTAACATTGAGCTTAATGTTCCATAGACCAAACCAGGAATGGTAGGAATTTAAGGCGGACTGGATTATTGGGACGCGTCGAGGTAATAGACGGAATGGAGCCTGAAGATACAAACAAGTATCATCAGCAAAGGATGCTAGGTTAATACGGTTAAAATTAGGGATGTCTGACACATAGAGAGTGTACAGAATCGGAGAGAGGACTGCACCTTGAGGAACTCCCGCCAAGAGTGGCTTGCAGTCAGAATTATACCCACTAACCGACACATAAAAGTGTCGGTTAGTTAGGTATTTAGCTATAATTTTAATTAAATCAGCCGAAATTTGAAATTTTATTATTAATTTGTATAATAGTCCATTTATCCAAGTCGTATCGAATGCCTTCTGAATATCGAGGAACACTGCCAAAGTACTTCTCTTGTTGTTGAATCCCGTAACAACTTGGTCAACCAGTCGAGCAAGCTGGAGCGGAGTACTATGTGTGTTTCTAAAGCCAAATTGGTGAGTAGGAATAAGGTTTCTCTCTACCACCTCTCTTTTTAGTCTTGCCAAAATGAGTTTCTCCATAACTTTCCCCAGCACAGGTAGAAGACTGATTGGCCTTAAGTTGTCCGGGTTGGTTGGATCTTTACCAGGCTTTGGTATAGCTACAACTTTGGCTTTTTTCCAGACCTCAGGGAAGTACTGGTACTTGAGACAAAGTTTAGCTATTTGAAGGAATAGGAGAAGGGTTTTTAGTGGTAAATATTTTACCGCCAAATATGGTATCCGGTCATGACCGGGGGCACGTTTGGAAGGTAGATTATGGATTACGACTTTCAATTCTGAAAGCCGTATATCAGGAAGGGTGAGAGAGATAGGTCTCTCAAGAAAAGTACTTACTATATGGTATACTTCAGCTTCGTGAGCCGGTGCGGTGAGCTCATGTTGGCGAAACCTTGATTCTAGGTGTTTAGAGAGAGCTTGGGCTTTCTCCCATGGGAGATAAGCCCAATCTCCGTCATAAAATATAGCTGATGGAGGAGGAGGAGCTCGACTCCTTCTAATTATTTTAATATCTCCCACGGAGGAGTTTTAGCATTTGTGAAACGCTGAAGGGAAGAATCCCATTCAGCATTTCGCATTTCTTCTAATCGGTTTCGCACCAAATGAGCATAGCGATTGTAAAGTTGTTTGTGTTGGGGTGCGCCAAAAGTACGGTATAATCTGAGATATCGTTTCTTCTCAGTTAAATAATTTTGGAGTGTAGGATCGTATGGTTTTGTATGTGCATTTTTATTTGTTTGTGTTGTAGATAGTGTAATGGCCGTTTGTATACTAGCCTGTAAACTAAGGACAGCGTGTTCTATTTGTTCTGTTGATTGGACAGAGAGTGTCGGCTGGTCGTTGGAAACTCCCGCCCTATTTATAGGCACGCCCCTGGTGGAGAGGCGGTTTTCTGCGCGGTCCGTGTTGCGTGCTGTTTTGTCCAGGCTGTCGCTAGCAGAAGTCATAGGCTTCGTTGTCGTATTGTGCAGTGCCGGGATCCAGATTTTGTTTATCTTCATGGTTTCTTCTTTTTTTTGTTAAAGGAATTTTTGTGTTTATATATTTCAATGGCTTCTCTGTACAGTCTGGTGTAATAATGTGAACCAAGAACATATAATAAGATTCGAAGAAACACAGGTATTGTCCCAAACATCACATTATTACACCAGACTGTACAGAGAAGCCATTGAAATATATAAACACAAAAGTTCCTTTAACAAAAAAGAAGAAACCATGAAGATAAACAAAATCTGGATCCCGGCACTGCACAATACGACAACGAAGCCTATGACTTCTGCTAGCGACAGCCTGGACAAAACAGCACGCAACACGGACCGCGCAGAAAACCGCCTCTCCACCAGGGGCGTGCCTATAAATAGGGTGGGAGATTCCAATGACCAGCCAGTCTGCAGCCGACTGTTGAGGAGTTCACAGAGAGCACGCAGTATCACCTGATGATGTCTACCGCAGCAGTAGACGAAACGTCGAGTAGAAGAACGACTGGACCACGGCCTATATGCCCGGAAGACGAACCTAATAGGGATAAATATTTAATGTTTGGAAACAAATGAAAAACGTTATGTTTCATTTGATCATCATTGCAACCAGATCATATTTACTGCCAAATAGAATCGCAATAGTAAGAATGCGCCCTAGTGGAGAAAAAATGAAACATCATTACTGGTTATTGATTAATTTCTAATATCCTATGATGTAAATATGTCAATTATATTTTTCTGCAACATTAATTCTTGGGAAATAATACGTTTAAGAATGTGCAAACAGTGGTTTCTATTTTTTTATGGTATAATCATTTGCTACGAATATTTTTCTATTGTATCTTACAAGCAGAATCTGGTTACATTCGTGCACTATATATACAATCTGGGAGCCACTTGATATAATGAAAGCGATAAAATGAAAGTGATAAAATCGAGGTGAAAAACGACTATGATTGGTTGTAAATAAAAATTCATTGAAATGTGATTGGTCATTGACTGCTATTTGCGCAGAAGTTAAATAGTCAACAATATTATTATCGTTAAAATGAAAAACCTGTCACCTAACTCATTAGCATTATAGCACTCGTTAGTTCGCGTCGTGCAGATATAATCGCTCCATATCCCTTTCCTGAGCAACGTTTTCCAATCATCTTCTGTATCATTTACTTCCCTCAACTCATGGTTAATGTTATTCTCCCACCTCATTCATGGCATACCTACTGGGCACTTCCCCTCTGGTTTTGAGTTTCCATGTATCTCTTCCATTCCCCATTCGTGTCACATACCTTGCCTATCGCAGTCTACGAGACTTAACTGTTCTTTGAGACGGGAATTAGTTCTATCATTATGAATTAAATTATTAAATATTAATTATTGAAATATACATTAAATACGAATTGGGAAAATACGTTTTAACTATAGTGCAGTGTCGTAAATAGTCTAAAAACATATGGAAAATAAAGTACAAAGGAGCATTGACCTTAGTCCGTGAAGCAATAAAATTGTAATAACTTGCAAATTCTCTTTATATTGATCACGTAAAGGCAGAAAACCCCAGTAGGAGAACAAGAGGAAAATATAATGGAAAGTCAAATTTGTTTCCTAACAGATGTTATTGCTGTCCTCCGAAAACATCTAAGTAAGGTTAACCGAAGATTTGCAACAAAACCTATTTACATTTACCGAGTTAACCAGAACACAATATTGTTGTACGAAAGAAAGGACAAACCTCCTGGGAAATGTAGAGATCCCAGTCCCAAAATCGTGTGAAAGTTTAAAACGTATGAATGTTGTATTAAAGGCGTGATTGAATGAACCAATGAACCAATCATGGAATATATGTTAATTAATTATAACATGTAACGCAATCAAATGATTATCTTCCTCTTCTTCCTCACTTCACGGGCTAGGCAAATTGCCTGTTCCGTCTCATAGTTGTTCTGTCCATCTTTTCACTGGCCTTCTACATTCCTTGAACCTCTTGGCTTGTAGTTAAATGCTGCTTTTGGTAATCTTGTTACATTCATTCTTTTTACATGTCTAAATCATTTATCTCTATATTCCTTGATTTTATCATTCATTGGATATATTTTAACTAGGTTCGTTTTCCGATCCAATTATGTGCAGCCTTTTGTTCTTCTAAAATTATTATTTCTAACAAAAATCACCGCCCGAAGACGCTCAGGCATAAGCCTTACAGTGAATCTAAAGCGAGAATTTACTCCACTCTCGCCGCCCTAAACTAACAGGGACAGCAATCATCTCCGTCTGAGGATAGCCGGAGTAACGATTAAATAAACCTTACTCGTTATCTTGTGATAGCCGGAGTACTATTGATACTGTTTTGAACGTTTCCAGTAAATGGGAAAATAATACATATCGTAATTTCCGCAATAGATAATTTGTGAAAGTGTTATACATTTGGGAGGACAAATCTTCGATTAAATATACGAGTGTAGATTCGCGCGACCATAAGAGTAGGAACCGCGAGAATCAAATAAGGAAAGTCTTATTTATGTAAATAAAGTATGGATTAAATACAAGTGTCTGAGAGTCTTAAAGGCGAGTTGATTTCTATCTGTATAATAAGGAAACTATTTAAATGTGTTAATTAGAAATGCATTATATAATGGAAATGGACAGCTAATTACAAATGAGGGAAATTTTGAGGAAGTGGCTGAATTCAAATACCTAGGAACAATAATCACAAATAGGAATGAGATGCACAAAGAAATTAAACATAGGCTAAATTCTGGAAATGCGTGCTTTTATGCATTACAGAGACTTTTGATGTCCCAACTCCTTTCAAAAAACGTTAAACTGTGAATATATAAAACTGTTATTCTACCAGTTATGTTATATGGGTGCGAAACATGGACTCTTACTTTAAGGGAGGAAATGAGATTACGAGTTTTTGAGAATAAAGTTCTTAGGAAAATTTTTGGACCAAAGAGAGATGAAGAGACAGGTGAATGGAGAAGGCTACATAACAATGAACTACATGGTCTTTATAGGAAGCCAGATATAATAAGAACAGTTAAGTCTCATAGACTGTGATGGGCAGGCCAGTTGCGCGTATGGGGAATGAAAGACGTGCACGGAAGCTTTTTGTAGGAAAGTCAGAGGGAAAACGCCCAGTTGGTAGACTAAGAATGAGGTGGGAGAACAACATTAAATATGATTTGAGGGATGTAAATTATACAGGGAATGATTGGAAAGCATTAGCTCAGGATAGGGATGTATGGAGAGCTTATGTCCGCGCGGCCATGAACCTACGGGTTTGATAGTGCCAGTGAGTAAGTAAGTAAGTATTTAAATTTGTTAATATTAATTTCAATTATTGAAGTACAATAAACTTATGATATCAAAACGCTTAACCTTCTAGTTATTCTATCAAAGTAGTTTCTGTCTGGTTAGTTGTGATTATCCTCTGAAGCCCATGCTCTACCGAACCTGACAGTCACATCTTATTACATCCGGCTTATTAAAAACTTATTTACAGTACATAAATCATGAAATCATCATTATTTACTGTAGCCTATCTGCTAATGTTTCTAAATTCATTTCAATTATTTAAGTACAATAAACTTATGATATCAAAACGCTTAACCTTCTAGTTATTCTATCAAAGTAGTTTCTATCTGGTTAGTTGTGATTATCCTCTGAAGCCCATGCTCTACCGAACCTGACAGTCACATCTTATTACATCTGGCTTATTAAAAACTTATTTACACTACATAAATCATGAAATCATCATTATTTACTGTAGCCTATCTGCTAATGTTTCTAAATTAGGTTAGTGATTACATGTTTTTTTTAAGTTGAACCCAATTCTTGAAAAAATACGAAATTAAGGAAAATATGGAGAATTATACGTTGGAAGAATTGGCCAGAGAAAGACTCCCAATTTATTATTAAAATACCATCCAGTTGGTAAATGAACTCAAGTCGACCAGAAGAATACAGAACGGTTAATGAGAACTGAACAGGCACTAGGCCTTTATCCTTGACTGTTTGACGATGATCTTCATGAAAATTATAAAAGTTACTTCTACTTTCCTATAAAACAAAAGGACATTAGGGAATGAGTTAGCTTTCAAACTAGTACTCGGGTTCAAACCTCGGTACCGACCAACCTGACCGAGATTTCTTTTCTGGTTTTCCTATACAACGGCGGAGAAACTCCATAAAATGGTCTGAATATTTTTTAAATGACCAAAAAAACTTAGATATTAGACTTGTGATTTATACATACAGTATTAATTAAATGTCTAAAAGCTGCCCCTTACACTCAAAAACAAATAATTTGGCGATAATACAAGTAGGCCTACTATCCCTTTCGCCCCTTCCTAAAGAATGCAATTTTTTAAGAATGTGTGTCAGGGGTGCGTAAAGTAACTAATAAGATCGATAACTGGATGAAATTCAATATTTAAGACTTAGTGCTTATTTGTACCTCTGAAAGAAAAAATCTTAACACTGTTCTCGTTTGTAATAATATTATAAACACGATGGTACCTTTTCTATAACTAAAAAATCCTTAACATATTTTATATTTACATTTAACGTTTTGAGACGCTTGAAAAATTACCTTGTTTATAGAATTGTAGATATGATTTAGTAAACATTTATTTTTAAACTTTCTATATCTGGAAAGAGATTGTGGAAAAGCCGCAATAAAAAAAAGATAAGGCATATATCCAAATTATTAAAAAAATATAACACAAGAAGTTCTACAGAAGAATATAACAATAAAAGAAGGGAAGAAAATAAAAATTCATGGGAGAATAAAAAGATATTTTGAAATCCAGAGAATCATGGACCGGGAATTAAGACGGACAAATTGGAATATATATATAGATTTATTTAGCCTGGTGGAGTTAAGGCCATGTGGCCTTCTCTTCCACTCACCAGAACAAGCATATGTTACATATGAATACAAAAAAAAATACAATAATAGTCATATAAAACAGGACAAACATATGTTACACATGAATACAAAAAAATTACAATAATAGTCATATTAAACAGGACAAACATGTTACATATGAATACAAAAAAAGTTACAATAATAGTCATTGAACAATTAATTATCTGTCATATTGTATAATAATGAAATTAATGTCTAATAATAGAATGAAACTAAATACAATTAAAATTAAATTAATGATACAATCAATAAAAACAGGAATAACAGCTCGAATCTACTATGCATAAAAAGAAGAGAAAAAATACAAAGAAAGTAATAAACTACAATGAATTAATCTACGCTTTTTATACAAGGCATTAGGTAAATATATTAACAAATCCTAAGTCTATTTTTATTAAATAATGCAAAAACGCATTATTAATTCTTAAAAAGTAGTATTAGTGAGTTGTTTCTGTTAGTGATTTTATTTTAAATTTATTTCTGAAAGATGGTAAAGTTTGGCAGTCTCTGACATAGGGTGGAAGTGAATTCCATGTTCTAGCAAGAGAAACTGTAAAAGATTTCGAATAATAGGTAGTATGATGAGGAGGGATATAAAGGACACTGTGCTCAAGGGATCGGGTATCTAAGTTATGTGTATCAGAGAGTTTAGTGAAGCGGTGTGATAAATAATAAGGTAAAGATGTGTGTAATATGTTATAGAGAAGGCATAGGGAATGGATGGTTCTACGATCTTGAAGACGAAGCCATGACAATTGTTCCAGGGATGGTGTAACGTGATCAAATCTATAAACGTATGCAAGAATTGTGAACACGTTGAAGTCTTTGGGTAAGAACAGTATTTAGGTCAGTAAAAAGAGTATCACAATAATCAAAATGGGGCATTGCAAGTGTTTCTACTAACATTTTTCTTAGAGAAAACGGTAAACAATTTCTTATACGATTTAATGAGTGTATTATTGAGAAGATAGTTTTGCAAATGTTATTTATTTGTTTATTCCAAATTAAATGTTTATCCATAAACACTCCTAGATTTTTTACTGTCTCACTATAAGGGATCTGAACCCCATTAAGTGACACATGTAATACTGCATTTGTGTTAATTGAGGATAATAGTCTCTGATGGCCCATAATGATTGCTTGTGTCTTTCTAGGATTTAATTCAAGTCCATATTTCTCTGTCCACGCCGTTAGCGAGTCAAGGTCCTCATTAATTTGGTTACCGCGTCATTTAAAGAATATTTGTCTGAGTGAAGGTAGATCTGCATGTCGTCCGCAAATAAATGATGTTTGCAATGTTTTAGGGAGTCGGATATGTCGTTTATATAGATTGAAAAAAGCAATGGGCCGAGCACCGAGCCCTGTGGAACTCCAGCTTTACGGTAGGTCCAAGAAGAGCGTAATGTAGAATTTCCTACAACATATTGCTGGCGCTCACGAAGGTAGGAGTTGAACCATTGCGTGACACTGTCAGAAAGTGCGAGGTTTTTTAGTTTAAGCAACAATAAGTCCAAGTCTACCGTGTCAAATGCTTTACTAAAGTCAAGTAGTGTAAGAATAGTAAGTTTTCGATTATCAGATGCTTCGCGTATGTCTTCACATATATTTAGTAGAGCAGTATTTGTATTGTGTCCTGTCCTAAAGCCTGATTGGTATTGATCTAAAAGGTCGTGTTCAGTTAGGTAGTCAGTCAGTTGTTTGTGGACTAATCGTTCCAAAGCTTTTGAAAGGGTAGGTAAAATACTAATGGGTCGAAAATCGTTAGGAGTTAAGGGAGTTTTTACTTTCGGGAGTGGGCGTACAGTTGCTTGCTTCCATAATGTGGGATATATAGAGGTTTGTAGTGAGGAGTTGAAAACATGAGTTATGGTAGGTAGTATAACGTCGATTATTTTGTTAAGTAGAGTGATATTTATACGGTCAGTACCTTCTGCTTTTGTTTTTATTCGTTTGAGAGCTTTCTTTATGTCATTTTCTGTAAGATATGAAAAATGGAAATGTTCTCTGTCTGGTGGATTTGTCAATAGTAGTTCACTTATTGTATGTGTTTTGTCTTTAGGAGTAAAGAATGTGCTTGTAAAATGGTTATTAAGTGTGTTCAGAGAAACAGGTAGTTTTTCTACCTGTGTGTCTTTCCTTCCTACACCCATTTTATTCAGATTTTTCCAAATATCTGGGTTATTGTTATTAGGTTCAGTAAGGCTGTATAGATGTCTAAGTTTGGCGTTTCTGATAGTTTGTGTAGTCTTGTTACGTAACCGTTTATAGTGATTAAGATTTATATCAGTTTTGTCGACTCTATATTTCCGATATGCTGCGTCTCTTTCAGTCATCAAGTCACGAATGTTAGCAGACATCCAGGGAGCAGGGTGTCGTTTCACTAGTTTAGTTTTCAGTGGAGCATGTCTGTCATATAGTTGTAATATAAGGTTATTTAATGCCTCAACTTTTTCGTCAACAGAATGCAACGTCCATATAGTATGCCAGGGTAATTTTATAGCGTCTTCAAGTAGAGCTGCATTGTTTATATGTTTTAGGTCTCTATATGTGATAGTCTTACGAGCTAGTTTTAGGGCACTGCAGTGAATATGCTAAGAATATAATATCATGTGCTGATATTCCGGGAGCTGACAGTTGCCCGTGGGTTAGTACTCTGTCTGGATTATTAGTAGCAATTAAGTCAAGTAAAGTCTCAGAATGATTGGTGTGATGTGTAGGCTGTAAGGGAAGAATAGTCATATCACAAACTTGGAACGCGGACATAAGCTGTTGTGTATGTCTGTTGTCAGTGTCTAGTATATTTATATTAAAGTCACCCATGACGATAACGTGTTCATATTGTATACGTGCGTTTTGTAGAGCGGATTCTATTTCTGCTATTTTTTTCATTTAGGGGGTTGGTACACTACACAAAGAAGGCATTTTTTGAAGCTTGCGTATATTTCTATAAACATAATTTCGGAGATGTCTCGTTTATTAGAAAAGTATACAGACTTAGGACAAAGGTTGTCCTAACGAAGACACCAACACCCGCCCCCTCGACTATGTACACGATCATGTCTAAGAAAAGTATAACCATCCATGTCAATTAAACTAGAATTAATGGAGGGAGTGAGCCATGTTTCTGATACGAGAATAGCAGGAATATTGGAAGAAGAAAAAATCATTCTAACTTCGTCTGTATGTGCAGTTAAGCTTTGTGCGTTCAGGTGAACCACATGTAGGGAAGACGGGAAGGGGGAGAATGCTGTTTCTAGAACCTGTCTTGCATTATTGTTGTTTGGAAGGGGTTTGAGAAGGGTAGTGTCCTCTAACCTGTCAGAGACCGCCAAATGAATAGCATTATTTGGATGGAAAATTTTAAAAATATTTTAACTAGAATTATAAGAAAAGAACAAGTCACTAATATCTTATTCAAATATTAAATTAATAAATAAAGTAAAATTTCTAAATATAATACTAATAATTAATGTGAAATTTCTAAATATAATTTTAATAATTTATATAAAAGTGCTAAATTGGGGATATGGTACCACTGGGCGTGTTTGCACTAGGTAGATTTACATATCAGAGGCCCGGGTGATGATGCGTTTGGTATCTCCATTTTTCACATGTATTGCGCCATCAATTGTCCACACATTTGTGACGCCAAATTTTGTGATACAGTCCTTTAACAATTTATATCTAATTTGGGTGAGATCTTCTCTTACTGTGATCCCACTGCCTTTCAATTGTTTTTTATTTTGGAAGACCTCCCTTCTCTTTCTATAACTGATGAACTTAACAATAACAGGCCGTGGTCGATCCGACTTTTTCCCAACCCTGTGACTCCTGTCGATATCACAGGTTTCTAATTTAACTCCAATTTTGGAGGCCACGTCGATTGCTATATTGTCCGTATCTTCACCATCCTGTTCAGGTATACCGAAAATACGTAGACACTGTCGACGTTGGTATTGCTCTAGCGAGTCGGTTTTCTCACTTAACTGTTGTTCCAGTTTAATATTTTGTTGTCCCTCTCCTGAAGCGAGAGTTCCAACTGCCTAATAACTTCCGTATTACGGTCTATAGTTACCTTTAGCTCCGATACAATAGCCTCACGCACGGAGTCCTTCAACAGCTGCAACATGGCTGGATCCCGCAAACATTCTTGGACCACACGCTTAGTTATTTCTTCTTTGCTTTCTTCACAATTTCTTGTTTTACGTGGAGCCATTATGCGTAAAATTAAGCTACAAACAAAATAAATTCGCAATATCGATATTACGTTTATAAAAACAAACTAACACCTGCTGAAAATTGTATATATAATGATAATAATCAACGATAGGAAAGCTTTTAAACCCTTTAAACTTTTTTTATTATTTGTAGAGATTCTAACAAAAGATTTCAAGGAACAAGAAACACTCTTAAACAGATGGAAATAATATTGATGAAATACTAAATTCTGAGACAGAAGTGAATCTAGACCAGCATAGAGCAATGAGTATTGATAGAACTGGAAATATAGAACTCAGCCTTACACTCGAGGACATTCAGGAGATGGTCAAGAAAAATGAAAAACAGCACAGCACCCGGCGGCGTAGAGAAAATAAAGGCAGATCTTCTTAAAAGTGGTAATCTAAAAATTAGTAAAAATATTTTAGGAGCTTTCGTTTACAGTATGGAAAGAAGAAACAATTCCTGATGAATGGAAGATTGGAATATATCTACTGCATAACAAGGTGATACAACGCTTTGAGAAAACTATAGAGCTATTACACTGCTAAGCACCTGTTATAAAATATGTCCAAGAATATAATACACACAATCACTGCATTATACGGGAAAAATTATCATTGTCAATGTGGTTTCCGATATGGTAAATCAACTACCGACAGATACTAGAAAAAACAGCTGAATTCAATAAGGAAACTCATCATCTGTTTATAGATTTTTTACAAAGCATATGAGAACATAAATAAAGAATAGAATAGAATAGAATATATTTATTTAGCCTGGTGGAGTTAAGGCCATGTGACCTTCTCTTCCACTCACCAGGACAAACATATGTTACGTTTAAATACAAATAATACAATAATAGTACATACTAAACAATTAATTATCTGTCAAACTGAACAATAATGAAAATGGTCTAATAATACAATAAAATTAAATACAATTACAATTAAACTAATGAAAGAATGTATACAGAAAGGAATGACAGCTCGAATCTACTATACATAAAAAGAAAAGAAAAGAAAAGAAAAGAAAATACAAAGAAAGTAATAAACTATAATGAATTAAATAAAGGTAATCTGCTCTCAGTAAAGAAAGAGTTTGGGATTTCAGATAAGTTGATCAGATTAGTGATAGCAACATTAGACAACACTCAGTCCTAAGTTCAGATACAAGCGGAAATATATCTTTAGAGTCATAATGGCTTAAGGCAGGGTGACTCGCTGTCATGTTTACTCTTCAACCTGGCATAGAAAAAAGTTTTAAGGGATACAGATATATCAATGAGAAGAACTATATTTTATAAATTAACGCAACTGTTTACCTATGCAAGCGTTATTGATATCATTGCGAGAAGTGAGAAAGATATACAACAAGTCTTCAAAGCTTTGAAGGAAGCGGTCTTAAGAATTAATGATAGGAAGACAACATATATGGTAGTAGACAACATATCAATGACATCATATATTTAAATTGAAGGAATGAAATTTGAAAGAGTCTGTAGCTTTTAATATCTTAGAATCAGAAGTAAATGCCACCAATCAGTTAAGTAAAGAAATTGTAATAGGAGAATAAATAATGCAAATAACATTATTTCCTCTACAAAGGCATTTGAAATGCAAATATCTAATTTGAGATACTAAATGCCGTTTATACAAAACACTCATTAAACATGTATTGATGCTCGGATGTGAAACCTGGACATGGTTACAACTAGATGTTGTGAAAGTTGCAACTTTTGAAAGAAAGATATTACGTAAAATATATGGCCCAATTCAAGATGAAAATGGTTGGAGAATTCCATATAACTCAAAACTTTATCAGCTTTATAAATCTCCAGATATTGTAGCCTCGATAAAACAAGTCGATTGAGATGGGCTGAACACGTACAAATAATGGATACAACGAGATACCTAAGAGGTATCTCAGAAAAATCAGAATGTGCAGAAATATTGCATTTGTAACTGGTGAAGGCTGCCCATGTCTGACAGAGATGGATATCTTATCTGCGAACAGGCAAAGCCCAATTTGGGCAGTTGTCCTTATGATGTTGTTATTGTTGTTGATGATGATGATGATGATGGTGATATCTGGAAAGGCTCTAGAAAGCTTGTCTTAACAGAAAATCACCATTTCCAAAAAAAAAAGAATAATGAATAGCAGAAGTTGAGAACATTATCGTGAGGATGGAAACATCTTTATTTCAATCTCGTAGAAGGCTCTAATCAATTCTCTAACCGCAGACAACATGAGGCAAGAGACTCTTGGAATAGGAAATGGTGGTAATCATCATAACGGGTTTCTACTGACCTCCAGGGGAAAAAAAGTACAACTTAAAAAAATATCTATGTGATGGCGATCCTTCCAAGGTGTTTGTAGTATTTCATTTATCACTTAAGTAGTTATAAATTATTGGCATGTATTTAAACTTTTAGTTTAATGAAATAAACGTTAAATATAGCATACTAAATTTCATATTTAATATTTGCAGTATTGCAAGACATACAGCTGACTTTTTTTGTAAACATGTTGGTACGGAACATCTGCAAGAAATGGTCCTTCCCAAATTCATTGCTGATATGGTCATAACCAATATAGTAACTTTACTCCTCACTGTCGGTGAACGATTATCTGTAGGGTCTGTATTATTATGAGAGCCGAGATTATCTCTTTTATTCCTTCGAATATTTTAATATCCAAGTCAGTGTTATAGTGGAAGTAATAAAGTACGTTGTGTTAAAGAGTCTTAAAAAATGGTGTTCAGAACATCCAGAAATAACCCTCGAACATAAAAAATAAATAAATTGAAATCACTAGATAGGACCTGCAAGGCCACAACTATACGGCTTAAAAAACAAGAAAGCGTATACCATACTAGAAAGTGCGAATTCTGAAAATCCCGGATTTTTTAGGTCTAATTAATTTAATTCCCTAATTTGACGTTCCCTTAAAATGGTAGGCTTATATATAGCCTATATATATTAGAAAATACGTTATGTTGGTATCACCAGTTTCAACAAGATCCTGAACACAGAAGGAGTGGAGGGCTCATCTAACAAAGTTATCATTAAAATGACGGTTAAGCATGCGTCGTATAACATATTAGGCCTAATGTTAGTAAATTTTGTGCTTGTTTTTTTTTCTTGATACTTGAGATCCTCCCCTGACTTTGAATTCACGAGCCGCGACTGCTCTGACAATACGTCAACATCTATAGAAATTCTGCCCAAGGGCAGGTCTTTCACTACAATCATATAATTCTGATGCTATGTTTTGCAGCTTTACTAGGGAATTATAGGTGTGGTAGCTTCCCGTTGTTTTCCACACCGGTGAAAGATGATGATGATGATGATGATAATGATAAGGATGATGATGATGATGGCCGGATGATTTTCGGGGGCAATTGGGCCTTAAGCTTCCTGACATTTGTCTTGTAGGTAAGGAAAATGTCCAGAAAAGAACCTTAGCCAGGATCATGTCCCGACCGAGAATCATCCCGGCCTCGCTGCATGACAAGGCAGCACACTACCTCGATACTACAATGGTATTCAATGGAAATTAATGAGAAAGATCAATTTAATGAGGTAAAAGTCATGAAAATACCCTAAAGTGATAAAAAAATAATCAAATAAATGTGAATGTTTATAATATGAGAACACTGATGAGAATTTATGTATAAATTGGCTGCATTTGAAGGAAATCCTTTCCAACTTGCGAAAGAATTTTTTTTCTAAGTTCCAACCACACACCATGCGCATGCACTAACAGACGTGAAGCAGTTCGTGGAATCACGGGATGCAGTCACTATGTGTACGATATATGAACTCGCATTGCCAACCAACCTAAAAGCTAACCTAATACAATATAAGTATTCTATCCCGTAAAAGACCAATCTAAAAAAGCTAACCTAATACAATTTAAGTACTCTACCCTGTGAAAGACCAAACTAAATGCTAACCTAATACAATTTAAGTACTCTAACTGTGAAAGAATGCAGCGCCTAAAATAGGTAGTGTAATTAGTAAGTTCTGAAATTCTGAAGTATATGTGTAAAGTTAATTAGTACTTACTCTATGTTGGCTGCACTGGAACAGGTAAATAGTATTTGTTGGCTGCATAGAATATTCGTTAAAATCAATATGGCTGCCACGTCTTCACGGTACATATGTATTCTATCTATCTATTTATCTATCTATTTATAATGGCGTAGCCCATTGTTGAGCCAGAGCCTCTCCTCTGTAAGGAGTTACTAGACCAATTTAATTTTTAGTTATCTTATTTGCTCATAGATGTCATGGATGACATGCGGTCAACACACCGACCCAATGAGACAACTAAGGTATTACTAGGACGTTGAGATCGGTAAAGTTTGTTTAGAGGCCGCTTTATTCAGGCTTAAGGATCTTTTACGAGCCTGAAAATCTTCAGACACGGGACCCACGGCTTAAAATCCCTCCCGGAGGACTTGCTCCTTGGATTTTTCCGTCCTAAAACATCCATCGACCCCGGCCGGGTTTAAACCACGTATGTATTGAATATCGTAATAATCAATTCAAATAATCAGGCAGCGGAAATGAGATTCCTACGAGCTATGAAAGGTTGTACAAGAGAAGAATATATTAAAAATGAGAATGTTGGAGAGGAACTAAAAGTACAACCACTTCGTCAACAAATAGAAAAACGCA
Source organism: Diploptera punctata (assembly GCA_030220185.1). Classification (NCBI taxonomy): domain Eukaryota; kingdom Metazoa; phylum Arthropoda; class Insecta; order Blattodea; family Blaberidae; genus Diploptera; species Diploptera punctata. The sequence continues at coordinate 1,552,589 of JASPKZ010003799.1, read as the reverse complement.
GGACAATTGGATAGAACATCGCAAAGAATGACAGAGGATAGGATACCAAAGATGGCATTGATATATAATCCTGGAGGACAAAGATCTGTAGGAAGATCAAGAAAGCGCTGGGCTGAACAGATGTGAGATCGTGAGATCAGAACATGCGAAGACCTAATCCGTGAAGGATGATGATGATTCAAATAATCATTATAAAGCATGTAAGAATCATTGTAAGCCTAAATGGTAGTCAATAACTTGAATTGAAACTCTAAGAGTAAAATTTGACAGGAGTTTATAAGGGTACTTAAAAAGTCTTGTCACATGTTGGAAACTTTAGCCACTTAAGAAGATGATATGACATCAAAACCCAGATATTGAGGAACACACATTTGTTAGGTTTAAGTGATTTGATGTTAAATGTAAATTACAGAATTAACAGCGGTAATGAGGTCCAGAAAATGTTCATTCACATGACATAATATGTTATTAGAACAGAGTCTTTCTTCCACAGCAGTACTGTGCATTACATTAAAATACGAGTATAATAAGAAAGTAATCACTAGAACCTGTTGTAATATTTAAAAATAAAACACTAGATGAGTTATAACTTTTTATCTAAGTTTCTTTTTATGTTAAGGGTTATCTTCAATCTAAAATGACGAATTCTGGGATTTATGGCCTTAACGAATATCTTATTCATTTTATACTCATATTTACAGCCAGCTGGTCATCATTAAAAATAACACTTTCTCCTCTAAAAAAACAATATTTCTGAAATAATTTGTAATAATATAAAATTTAAGAATGTATTTTGTCATTTTCTCAGTAGCATTTCAATAGCTGCTAATAAAATACATCTGTATAATTAAGATATATTACAATGGCGCAGCCCATTATTGAGTCTTAGCCTCTCCTTTGTAAGGAGTTACTAGACCAAATTATTATATAAATGGATTGCGCCCAAATGTGCAAAGGTGATAACACAGCTAACAATCACTAACACTAACTTGGTCTTGCGTAATCACAAATTGTTTTTGTTCTTTGTGTACATGTTTCGATGTGATATCTTTCGCATTTCTGTTCACACACTTCGCACATGCATGACATCTTCGGGTCATGGAATATGTTATCTCTACACATTAGGTGGTGGAATCTATGCACGCTTAATCTTGTGATGACGTGTCGTATCTGGAAATTTGCTTCTGTCCAGTTCCTGTCTATCATCGCTCCGGTGCTGAAGAATTCCGGCCATACTTGCTCTCTTTTCCTCCGTAGTCTTTGTAGCGCATGTTCATAGGGTTCTGTGGTTGGTAGTAGGTATGCTGTTTTCAAGTCCTCGATAAGGAAAGTCTCCCTTGCCAGTAGGTACACTAGACGACTTCTTGTCGTTTTTGATACTCCTATTGCTCTTTTTATGTAAGTAGCTTTCACTTTTTGCAGTGTGTTCAGATTAGCTTCTGTAAGACGTGGCCATATGATTTCCATCCCGTAAGTTATTATTGAGAGGATCTTTGCATTGAATAGTTTCATCGCTGATTCCAGGCTTAGAGCTCAAATTAATTTGGTTGCACTTATTTGCCCATAGCTGTCATGAGCGGTATGTGGTCAACACACCGACCCAATGAGACATCTAAGGTATTGCTAGGATGACGAGGTCGGTAAATTTTGCTTAGATGCTTTTTTTATTTATGCTTAAGGATATTTTACTAGCCTGAAAATCTTCTGACTCGGGACACATGGCTTTAAGTTTCCACTGGAGGACTTTCTCCTGGAAGTCTAAGAAAATCCATGAACCCGCCGGGTTAGAACCTCGACCCTCGAAACCAGAGGCAAGGGTATAATTAAGATATTTGACAATAAATATGTTAAGTAGTGAAGAAAGCACTTTCAGAGATCAGTTTTTTGAGTAACCCTAAAAGACGTTCTCAGATACTCAGAGAAGAAAGTATTGTACCGTGGCCAAGCAGTATAGGCTAGGGCTTTCATTCTAAGCTATAGATCGCAAGCTGGTTTTGTGACCACATAGGGTTGAATGCAATTTCAGCAGGGAATGGGACTGATTCCCACTCATCACTCTGAGAAATGTGGGTAGCTATGATATGTAGCGGCCCCAAGTTGAGAAAACTAGCTTTAACTGTTGTTAGATCCCATATTTATATTAACTCACTTGTCAGTCAAATATTCAATTTATTCAAGTAGACGTTTCAACTGAATATTGACTGAGATAAGGAATTAATTAGGGTTATTATTATTATTACTATTACTATTATATTATTATTATTATTATTATTATTATTATTATTATTATTATTATTATTATTATTATTATTAGAAGTAGTAGTAGTAGTAGTATTACTATTACCTATATATTAACTCATATACTGGCTGGATGATTACCTATCTCTATGATTGACACGTGGATGTGAGATAAGCACCCAGCTGTTATGTCAAGGAACTTCTTGGCCTAACATGTCATATACTTTTTTTTAGACAAAGAAGATATTATGAACGAAATTAACAAGTATAAAGACAAATGAAACAACATGCTCAGTGGATGCGCATTGATTGTAAATAATGTTGCATTGATATTGTGGGAAATGCAACTTAGGATATTTGAAAATAAGATGACAGAACATTACAGAGTTTAATGTGCGGACATTATTATTGATTTGACGATGATGGCGATAATGAAAATTATGTGAATTCTATCGAGGAGGAACAAAAATGCATTATAAGATAAACGTTAAAATACCGTTCAAACAATGGATGTTTTTTCTTGAGATCCACATAATGAATTTACTCAAAATTCTCAGGAGATATTTAACAAATCCTTGTGCACAATTTAACACAAGAATTTCCCAAACAAGTATTTATTATTTGAATTACATATACAGTTTATGTATATAACAAAACTCAACGGCAAAAATTCAGGAATGGATTCCTCATATTAAAAGAAGAAAAAAGCCTAGTACAACATGGGTCCGGAAATGTATACGTATAGAGTTATTCGAACTTTTAAGAATGTTAGTAAACCACTAAAAATCGATATAATACTCACTTTCTCAGCACATTGTAACATGTCTTCCCATCACACTGTAAACCACTGAAAATAGACCCCAGACAAACCGATCATTTATGGGTAAATAACCTAAACATTGCGGGAAATCATTTGCAGGTGCTAACAAGTATTTTGGTGAAAAACAATTTTATTCACAACATGTTTCCTTATTTAGAGTGTGATGGAAATAAGTATGTTTTCACTGGTTTACAGTGTGCTGAGAATGTATTATGTCTGTTTTCAGTGGTTTACTAACATTCATAAAAGTCTGAATAACTCTGTAATTATAAATTTCCGGACTCATATTCTACTAGACTTGTTTTTTCTTCACTCAATATGAGGAATTCATTCCTGAAATTTTGCCGTTCAGTTTTGTTACACCATATATAATATATATATATATATATATTGATAAGAAAAATAAATGCCTGGACGGGATTCGAACCCGGATCTCTGAGTCTGTACCTCAGCGTGATATCCATTACACTACCAGGCGAATCCAATTCAAACACTTATTTTTATATATATCCGTATATATATATATATATATATATATATATATATATATCCGTACCATCCACATGGGTCAAGGGTGCTCCTTGCGAGAGTTATTTTACCAAGCTAATTTAGTTTCGCTTATTTCCTTATATATGTCAATGAGTGACAAATGATTAACTGATCGCCTCAGAGAGACGCCTAGTAGGATATTCAATTTTATTTGGATGGGAAAAGTCGATTAAATTTTGCTTATAGGCTCTAATTTAGGCATATGGTTCTTTTACGAGCCAAACAGTCTTCAAACTCATTACCCGCGGCTTAAAGTCAGTCCCAGAGGACTTATCTCTTGAAGTTTTCTATCCAAAAAAATCCATGCATCCCTGTCTTTGAACCTTCGATTCTAGGGACCGCAACATAATACCTAACCCTAGACCACATTTATATATTGTATTTTTAATAACTATACACACTTTTCTGTAAAAATTGCAAAAATGTATGTTGCTAGAAAAAAAATCACATTTGTATAATGAAAACTTGAATAAAAAAGTCCGTATTTTAACTTTTAATCAAGCTTTTATAAATTACCAGTAAATATTTTCGACTCCCTACTCCGAACCTCATCATCAGCCTAGTCATAGAAGGACTATTACAATATTACAATTACAATGTTCAACCCATCTCTTCATTAGACATACAATTGAATAATCATTTAGATTCGTAATGCAAGATTGCTCTATGGATATTTGTTGTAGACATACTCTTCTAGACTACACTTATAAAAATGAAATTTTATAAAGTAATGGATGTTCCTGTATTGATGTATGGATCAGAATGTTGGACAATCACTAAAAGACAAGAACAAAGATTGGAAGCAATTGAGAAGGAGATTTTTAATAAATATAGCAGGATATACTCTGCGGGATAAAAAGCGAAATGAAGATATAAGAAAGGAACTAAATATTTTCACACTTACAGATCTAATAGTTAAATATAGGAACGCCTGGAAAGAACATGTTGATAGAATGCCTGAAGAAAGATTTCCAAAATTATTGCTGAATTGAGGAGTTGAATGGAATATAGGCACAATTTAAAAATTTACGTTTTGAGATATTAGCAATTGATATATAACTAAATGCATAACATTGCTGTTTATTTTAATTGATACAATCAGCTGCTGAACCTGCTGTAATCGATATATCGAAATGAAACTCTTTCAGGCTGACCAACTACAAAATGGCGAGCCAAAAAATGGATTGAACGTAAAAAAGGGCAAAACGTTAGTTATACCCATATTCCATTCTATCTATCTATCTTCGGGTTTTTACAGCTGCTGCCGTCTTCCCGTGCCAAACCTCCAAAGCCTAAGATCTTGGGCATCTTCAATGCTTAGCCCTCTTGCTTGCATTAATGTCTTCATGTTTTCCTTCCATGTAAACTTTGGTATCCCTCTTTCTTCTTTCTGGTCGGATGTCATTGATACAGTTGTTTTGGCCATCGCTCATCTTCCATTCTTAAAACATGTCCTAACCACTTTAATTCCTTCTCCTCAATTCTTTCAATTATGCTTTCTTCTGCTTTCATTGTGTTTCTAATTTCCTTATTTTTTACGTCCTAATTTTGACTTTCTGGCCAACTCCGCCATGGCCGGTCCCAAGCCCGGATGAAAAAGGAGGAGGGGGAGGAGTAACAACCTCGTTAAAAAACAGGGTTCAGTTGGCTCCGACTGATAGTACTCTGTATTGTTACGGTAAAGACCTCAACGGCAGAGTCGGCGCAGAAGGAGTCCTTCAACACGGCGGGTCTAGCGGAAGAGGCAACCCTATCTCTAAGGGAAATAGAGAAACGCTGCCTTGCAGTGAAAAGGGATCTTCAAAGGCTATGGGAGGAAAACCCAGACAGAAATTTTCCTGGTCCTCCAGGTTTATACTGGGGGGCAAGCTCCCCATACATAAAAAAACATAAAGTCATAAAATGCTAAAAGACCAAATCAGTCAAAGCCATATTCCATTCAATTCCTCAATTATAAAACCATACGGAAGGAGAGATGTTGAACGCCCATACAGAAGATGGTCTGAACAATTCTAATAATTCTAGCTTTCATGAAACCGGAACGAGCCAACGGCTTAATCCCTGGATGATGAAGAAGAAGACTTACACTTCACATGCTGATTCATTTATCTTGAGTCTGACATATGTCTTACAAGGGAACTGTCAACCTTTGCATGTCGAAACCTACCTTGAAATTTCACCCACATAAGCGTTGTTATATACCAAGGCTGTGTCCAAAAAAGAAAAAATCTGCCATTTTCAACTGCAAGATACAGATATCGAAGCCAGAATCCAGCAATGGTAAACTGCTGTGCGTAGCAGGTGGACTCCCTGCATGACTTAAAGCGGAGGGAAATGAGGCGGGTGCAGCGCGGACGGCAAGAAGTAAGGGTTATTCAATACATCCAGGGAGAAGTTGTATTACTTCCAGTAGTTTAAATGATATATTTGGCGCTGGATTTTAATTACTTGCAGTTAAACACTGTATTTTTTTATACGGCCTTGGTACATCACAACGTTTCTTTGGGAGAAATTTCAAGGTACTTTTCAGCACGCAATAGTTTACAGTTTCCTTGTTTTATAGAGTTTAATGTGTCTATGGATATGCTCGTATTTTGAGAAAATGCTTACTGTATAAACATTATTTCAAAATGAGTAATAGGCCTATAGCTATTCTGGATCAACTCAATGTGCCTTGCTGTGAAAAATATCAGACATAAAATATAGTTTTGAAATATTTAGTTATTTTACTAACTAACTAACTCACTGGCTCTATCGAGTAGGTTCATGGCCCCACGGACATAAGCTCTCCATACATCCTATCCTGAGATAATGTTTCCCAATCATCTTCTGTATAATCTACTTCGCTCAAATCATGGATAATGTTATTCTCCCCCCTCATTCTTGGTCTACCAACTGGGCGTTTTCCCTCTGGTTTTCCTACAAAAAACTTCCATGCTCCTCTTTCATCCCCCATACGTGCCACATGTCCTGCCCATCGCAGTTATGAGACCTAACTGTTCTTATTACATCTGACTTCCTATACATATCATGTAGGTCACTATTATGTAGTTTTCTCCATTCACCTGTCTATTCATATCTTTTTGGCCAAATGTTTTCCTAAGAACTTTATTCTCAAATACTCGCATTCTCCTTTCCTCCCTTAAAGTAAGAGTCCATGTTTCGCATGCATATAATATAAATGGGAGAATAACTGTTATATATATTTTCAGTTTAACGTTTTTTTTTTTTTTTTTTTTTGAAAGGAGTTGTGACGTCAAGATTCCCTGTAATGCATAATAGTACGCATTTCCAGAATTGAGCCTATATTTAATTTGTTGTGCATCTCATTCCTATTTGTAATTATTGTTCCTAGATACTTGAAATGAGCCACTTCTTCAAAAATTCCTTCAAAATGACTAAGTTGACCTATTCCAATAATAATTGATAATCAACAAATAAGAAAGTTGTGTTTATAAGTTGAAAATTATGACACAAATTATGTTAAATATGGTAATTTTATTTGTGTTTTTCCACAAGTGGATTACGACATTATCTTAATTTGAAGTTATCTTTATTTCCAGCGACCTTGGACTTTGCCCAGTCTGCTTATTGCATATGATAAAATGATTTGGCAATAAAAAAAACATTATAACACTTTAGCAGAAAAGAGTTTGGCTGTACTTAATCTATAATGTCAAGAACCGTACTTAATTCTAAGCTTCTTTATATTCTCATTTCAACCGCACAACATTTATTCGTTTGAATATCACAAAAGCAGATTCTTCTACCTGGATAAAAATGTAATTTTTATAATCACTGTTGCTTCTGAAAATAGAGATGTATAAGTCTTTCTTTTGTCGATCACGCTGGTCCCTTGCTTCTACTCCCGCGGGTCACGGGATCAAGCCCGGTCAGGGTCAATTGATTTTAAGGATGGAAAAGTCCTCCGGGAGGAACTTTAAGCCGTGAATCTCTAGTCTGAAGATTTTCAGACTCGAAAAAGAATCTCAAGTCTGAATAAAAAAAGGTGTCTGAGTAAAATTTAGCCGATCATCCTCCATCCAACTAATACCTTAGTTTCATACTAGATATATTCTCGAAGCGATCTACTAACCACGTGTCACTCGCTGACATGCCTGTATATAGGGAAATAAGTGTAACTAAATTAATATGGTTAATAAACTTCTCACTAGGGGAGAATTTTATAAGGAATCAATGTCTATAAGCATATAATTTTGATGCTTCATTGATGAAGGGATCAGTCAATTTCAAATCTCCCATTTTTCATCAATGATTGAAATGAAGTTTTAAACAAAATACAAGATACGTGACATCAGGTTATGTCGTCATCTGTCAATATGAATTGCCTTTCCTGAAGAGTGAGATTTGAAACCGACTCTATCCTGTCAACTCTACACCTTTGAATTCAAGTTCCCTATCGACAAAGTGTCCACCGCTGTGCCTTGTCACGCAGCGGACCCGGGTTCGATCCCCGGTCAGGACAGGCTCCTGGGTGAGGTTTCTTCGGGGTTCCTTCTCACCTTTAAGACAAATATCAGGAAGCTTAGGGCCCAACGGCTCCCGAAAATCACCCGGCCATGATCATCATCCTTATCATTATCATCATCACCCTTCATAGGTGTGGAAAGCAACGGGAAGCTGTCACACCTATAATTCCCTAGTAAAGCTGCAAAGCATAGCATGAAAATGCAGTGAAAGACCTGCCCTCGGGCAGAATTACTATGGATGGATGGATCTACAAAGTTCCCTCTACAGTCTCCAGAATTGTGTAATATGAGTTCGAGATAGGATGAGCTCAGATTAAAAATAAACGTATATATGATTCTCGATGTATTTATAGGCTGCTCCCGACATGCTATTTTTGACTCGAAATTAAGTCATATCTAGGTATAAGCTACATCCTAAAAATTTAAGATAAAAATAAAAGTTATAGGCTGCTCCCGATATGCCATTTTTGACTCGAAAACAAATCATATCTAGGTATAAGCTACATCCTAAAAATTGAAGATAAAAATAAAAGTTTGAAATGAAAATAAGACGTGCCTAGACCGAAGGAAGAAAAAAATATTATTATATTTATTTTAAATTAAAGCATTACAGAACTTCAGTTTTAACACAATTCTATTGACTGAATTGAACTTTAATATTAACTTTGAATTTAGATGCAAATGTATATTAATAACTAGCTAATGCCCGCCGTGCGCTGCTACGCCTACATAAATAATAATGTGATTTTGCGTTTAGTAGAATAAGTAAAAGGAAAAATGATTATAAATGTATATCGTTATTATGTATAGATACCCCGTGTTGATTACCTAGCGTTGCCCGAGAATCTACGTATCCCGATGTACTTGGCATAAATGAGCTTAAAGACAAAATCCGTTATTTATGAGTTTTTCATAAAAGCTGCTATGCTTTCCCGGGAATATATTTATTCCGATCTTCTTGGCATTAATGAAAGCCAAAAATGGTTATTGTGAGTTATCCGTAAAAGATAAGCGTATTCTGTCGCGCACATTTTGTATTTTTTTTTGAGATATTCAATTGTGTGTTCATTAATTATGTGTATTTTTCATAGTTCAGGCAGCATAAGCCATTTAATCAAACAAAAAGCTTTTTTTCACATTTTTCACTAAAAAGGGTGATTTTTAAGGGAGAAAGGCTTGAGCATTAAAACTCTCTTATAGCCTATAACATTTCCGGGAAAATCTTGAACATTTTGCAAAAAACCCCATCACAAGCGCACGCTTGCCCGGGAATCTACCTTGAAAAATGACTATTGTGCGGTGAAAATGACGTGGACATTCTATAAGGAGTAGTTGAGCTTTCACCGTGCGTTATCATAAGTAATGCCACGAGTGATTTCCAAATTATCGATAAATTCACGACTCACGAAGTGAGTCGTGAATTTATCTAGAGAATTTGGAAATCAAGAGTGGCATTTGTTAGGACTATTTAACGAATAAAATTAAGCTGTTTACTCACAAATCATTATTTAACTATAGTTATTTTAAAATATTTATATATTTAATGTAAACGGCGATGTTTGAAAACAAATGAGAAACGATAGGTACGCTTCTACCGCTTCTTTTGTTTATCACTGCAACCAGATCATACTATTTATTGCCAAAGGAACGCAATATTGTAAGGAGGAGCTTTCTTTAATATGGTAATTATTACACTGATAAATATTTGGTGAAACACGACTCTGATTGGTTGTAAAACAGAAATCATTGAAACGTGATTGGTCATTGACTCCCATTTGGGGCATGAGTTAAATAGTCCGTAAAAGATGAACATATGCTATCGGGGACTTTTTTGTAGAGTTTTTTGAGATATTCAATTCTGTGCACATTAATTTTGTATATTGGTTATGTTCTAAGTAGTGTAAGCCATTTAAGCGTCAGTTAAACTCACACATATACCACATATACCAAACGTTTTGTCATATTAGCTAACCACTTTCTACTTTAGCTTTTTATTTTCATTAAATACTCAGCGGCTATTATTTTTATTTAGTGTACTACATATTTTCGAAACTTAATTGTAAATTGGAAAAATAATAAAATAATATTTGTAAAAAAATTGCTCGCTAACTTCGCGAATAAATCTATTGTTCCCCTTGTCCTCTGACCATCTCATTTGATAAGATACACAACACAAAAATTAGGGGACAAATGTCATGTAAAGACATAACCAAATTTATTATAGACAGACATAAAAAAATTGGAAAGGTCATATAGAAAGAATGGAAGACAACCGACTTGGAAAAAGAGCTAAAGAAGATGGACCAATGGACGGGAGAAGAACAAGAGGAAGAGCAGCCAAGAGATGGATAGACAGTGGATACACATCCAATACATCTTCCGAGGAATGATTTTGGAAATAAACAGGATGAAAATCCTACAAATTATGATTAACAATAAGAAGAAGATCCAAAATGATGAATCTATAATATTGTATGAGAATATACGTTACTAGTACTGTGTCATAGTTATAGTCTTACACAATAATGGATTGTTTAACATTATCATGTTTCTTATATTGTGATATTCATTCATTATCCTTGAACTTGAGCTCAACACATTATCTGAGGTTCCAGAAACACACATAGTAGCAGCTTTCATACAACTTGCGCAAAAAACACGTCAATTAAATACCAGTATTTGCATATATATATACCAGACATATTATGTCTGCTTTGGAAACTTAAAGATAACAACTAATCTTCACAATATCACAAAATAGAATAATTACAAATTATAATAACTAATATTATTATATTCATCAGTTAATTAGTTTTATTTTAAACTCCTAATTTAAATAAATTACAATCTTACAGTCATTGATATTTTTTTTTTTATTTCAGAATTGTTTCTGTTATTTACACAGGTATCCTCAACCAAAATATACAATTGTTTTCTTCCACACTTCCCGGTCTTGCGTGTCTGCTTCTGTCATACTTCTCTTCTTCATGTTGTCTTGAATTTCCTTTATCCACGTTGGCTTTGGTCTACCATGTTTCCCTTTTCCAGGAGGTAAACTTCAATACTTCTTTCTTTGTTTCTGTGTCCGTTCTTCTCATTATATATCCATACCATCTTAGTTGGATTTCTTCAATCTCTTGTACAATATCCTTTTCTACATTCATTATTTCTCTTATTATATTATGTTTTATAAATATTGTAATTCCCACAAAATAAATAAATACTAATAATAATAATAATAATAATAATAATAATAATAATAATAATAATAATAATAATAATAATTTTCCATCTTATTCTTTCTTTATCCTCTCCCTTTTAGGCACTTTTATGCCAGTGGGACAATAATAACAATAATATTAATCAGGGCGACTATTGAGGGGGCTGAAGGGCGTCGCATCCTCTAGCTTCATATTTACTAAATTAATTTTTAAGAACTATATTTTAATTTTACTTGTAGTCGTTCGCTTAAAACTGACACAATCCCTTTGTTACAAATGTTATACCATGCCACTTAATTTCGAGGTAAACTTAACTAATGGCAATGCGGCGCTCACAGATGTGTAGATTGGTATTATAGAGGGCGTTGAGAACTTGCGCCTACCTACTAGTTTCTTATAGAGTGCGAAGTGAATGCGCGGTTGTCATGATAACGCGTGCCAGCCGGCTCGGAATTTGGGGCTATTTGATTCTCGACACAAAAAAATACCATGAAGTTATAGAATAGTTCTGTTGGAAATTCTGAAAATATTTAAACGAGACTTATAACAAGTTGCATGTTTTAATTGCAGACAACAATAGATCTATTCGCGAAGTTAGCGAGCAATTTTTTTACAAATATTATTTCATTACTTTTCCAATTTACAATTAAATTTCGAAAATATGTAGTACACTAAATAAAAATAATAGCCGCTGAGGATTTAATGAAAATAAAAAGCTAAAGTAGAAAGTGAAAATGACGTGGCCATTCCATAAGGAGTAGTTGAGCTTTCATTCGAGTTAATTGTGTTTAGTATACGGTAACATATGCCTTGAAGTAGAAGTAATAGTGCCAGATGCCACAAGATAACCCTATTAACCCCTTAGGTGGAATAAAAAACGAACAGGGATAATGTCAACTTATTAAGCTTATTTATATTGATTAGTGTACAATTTTGTACATTTTAGCGAATTCTGAAGCAATGAATTGAAGTTGATCTAAAAAAAATATTTTAAAAATTACATATTATCTTTGATCCTACTTAGTAGATACCTAAAATGACTATATATATATATATATGGTAGATCCATGTAATTTGGGCCGACGTGTAATTTGGGCTTTTTAAAATTTTGATATTTCCAAGTTTGTTTACCCCTTGATTGTAACGGGATTAGTAAGGCAATTAACAGTACTTTACCCCCTGAAACTTGTTTTATTGTATCCCTCTAGGTTTCGAGGCAACGAAGAAAATATTATATTGTCCATTTTCACTAAAAGGTTTCAGTTCAAAGTGAAACCGTTTTTTGAAGCTAGTGGTTAAGTCAGGTGTGTGTATTTTAGTTAAACTGCTGCAAATATTTCAAAGTACGTTTTATTAATATTTCAGTATCGTATTTACTATAATTTTTACGATACATATTTGTTTAATTAAATGATACATGGTGTGTAATTTGGGCCTCATGAAAGTGTGTAATTTGGGCCTCGTCTAGAGTTCGTAATCTGGATCTGAGATAGAGCATTAAATGTGTTTTAGTTATATATATATATTGTCAATAATAATTATATTAATAATTATTATCATACTAGCTATAATATTGATAATAATAATAATAATAATAATAATTATTATTATTATTATTATTATTATTATTATTATTATTTATCAAATTATTTCTACTATAATAATGAACATAACTAAAATAATTTTATTATATTTATTTTTATTATTAGAATTACTTTACTACCAACTAAGTCACTGGCTCTATAGAACCCATAGGTACATGGCCGCTCGGACATAAGGTTATTTTACTAATATAATTATTATTTTAGTACTTATTATTTCTAATATTTCTAGCATTATTAAATTTAGTATTAGAAAACGTTTATATTGTTTAGTGCACGTTAATAATCTCTTATGATTATTTTAATTAATTAGTTATTTTGTGTTCGACAATAAGTTAGTTCAACTATGGCTCACTCTTATTGCTGTTTTTATTATTAATTTATTATCATTAATTGTTTTATTGGTTATATCATTTAATATATTTTGGACTTTCAATTTCTTTACGTATTTATTTGATGACCTTGTGAATCCAAGAAGTGATCTCAAAAATCACATATGTTCATTATTTATCTACATGTATTTATTTCTCATGTTTCGATAATTGTTTCAGAAACACAAATGAGGACAGACTGTACTACAGATTTATAAATCCCGAAAAGATAATGTATTCTCTTACTTATATTTTTAAAATAAATCACTTAAAAAGTAATACGAGTAATTATATTTGCATGTACAACCTATAAGACATCGGCCCAAATTACACGATTCATCGGCCCAAATTACACGACCTCGGCCCAAATTACGCGCAATCATTATTTATGTAAACATCATTTTTAAAAATTTTCTGGAAATTATTATACGACGCAGTTATCATAAAAGAAATCAGCACTGTGTACTATTCATCATTTATAAAATTTCTAAATAGAATTAAAGGCGTTACTCGAATTTTAAGTTAAGTGGCCCAAAATATACGACCTATATATATATATATATATATATAATTTAATAATAATTTCATGGCCCTTAGCATACCGACTGCTCTCCTTACATCCACATGTGTCAATCACAGAGGTAGATGATCACCTGGCCAGTATAGGGGTGACATGTGGTCAGCATGTCGAGTCCCCCAACCGTTATAGCTGGTTTCCTCAACCTGAAACCGCTACTTATTGTAGCTACCCAAATGCCTTACGATGCTGGGTGGTCCCATACTGACCGAAATACCATGAGAAAATTTCTTCCCCCATGGAGACTCGAACCAGCGCAAATCCCGTAGCTCAGCACCAAGGCGGGACATATATATATATATATATATATATATATATGTGTGTGTGTGTGTCTGTGTGTGTGTGTGTGTGCGTGTCTGTGTAAGTAGCAGCCACAATATTTGTCTTTTCGTAACCAAACTGCGCATATAGAATTTAACTAAAAATAGTAAAGTCAAGTTTGTAAACCAGCAAAAATGACCATTAGGAAAGGGTTAATCTAAAATGAAAATAAAAAATCACTCTAGTGGCCGCAACTTTTGTGTTTTGGTAACAAAAGCCGGTATATAGTACAGAAAATGAAACGAAAATACATTATCCAAAAATCAGTGAAATCTAACAATTAGAAGTGAGGGTTAACCTGAAAACCGATATTTAAAAATCGCTCTGGAGCCTGGCATGTTTGTTTTCTCGCATTTAACATTTCAATAGGAAAAGCAATATCGTGTTTATTAATGTGCAAAATCGAACCATGAGGAATGGTAGTTAACCTGAAAGCTGAAATTTTAGTGAGAACATTTTCAGTGCTCTACCATCTGCAATGTTTTGTTTTCTCACAATTAAACTTACAACTGTGTACAATTTATTTAGCAAAAGAAAGACATATTCCGTAAACTAGCAAAATTGGACCACAAATTAAATTTCGTGAGGAATTTACTTAGTTCATGCAGTTTTTACATGACAGATTTTTATCCGTACTTTTTTTACACGATTTTAATATTGTATGGTGTCACAACCTAATATTATAACTACAATTTTATTCAAGAACAAAAGATTGAAACGGTTAATGAATTCAAATATCTCGGAGAATGGATTAGTTGGAATGCTGTGGAATGCAAAGTAATGGAATCCAGAAAAATTAAACTTGAACTGGCTTTCTAAGTAAAAAAATACATATACAACAAAAAATTCCTTTCATGGGGATCCAAAATTACACATTACAAGACAGTGATCAAGCCAGAAGCACTGAATGCAGCAGAAATACTAACCATGAATTCCAAAAACCAAATGGAGAAACTTGGACTAAAAGAAAGGAAGATTTTAAGGAAAATCATAGGACCAAAATTTCAAGATGATGAAATAATATACATCAAGAATGAACCTCTCTACAAAAAAATTGAAAAACTTTCAGATACTATTTTAAAAAAGAGAATGCATTTTATGGTAATCTTCTCAGAATGAAATCTAAAAGATTAACCAAACAAATCTTTGATTTTTTCCGCAACCGCAAAACAAAACCCAATTGGTTTAAAGAAACTGAAAAAGACCTACTAGAATTAAAGATTACAGAAAATTCACTAATCGATCGAACAGCTAAATTAATTATTCGAGATAAAAACGTAAGGTTCCAAGATAAATCTAAACAAAAATCCAAACCTACTTTCTCGGAAGAAGAGAGGAAAAGAAGATCAGAAAAAAGAAAAATACTAGGCACTATCAAGGAAAGTACTTATGTTGGACCAGTTGGATTCTAACAAAAATTGGAGGATATGTTAATTGATTGACATTAAATATGATGACGTTAGTCATTTTGCTGCAAAATTAATAAAACTCGTGTTATTGTCATTAAATTTCAATCCTGTCATTGACCGGTTCGTAACGGCACGGTTGCTCATTGCAGCTGGTTTCAAGAAGAAGTATAGCTAGCGGGGCGAAGAACGTAAATATGTGTTTCCCACCTTGTTAATATCAATAACTATTTTTGATTACCTTTATACAGATAGCAGAGCACTGTGTAGGGCCTACTTTTTGTTACTTGAAATTGTACTTAAAATGTATAGAGTTTTTTATGTTTAAATAGAAACAATTAGTATATACTGTACGAGTATTCAACTATGGGAGTGGAAAAATACATTCACACTCCTGTGCACTGCTCTTTATGTAACCCAGCCGCTCCGTTGCAATATTTATTTCGTTAGTTTATATATATCTCTCTCTGTCCCTTATTGTTCTTCCCTCTTTCACCACATCATTTTCTATTTTTATTTGTTTATTTTATTTTTTCCAAATGTTTTACTTATTTATTTTGTCATGTACAGATGTTAAGCCTTTTTCTATATTTTCTTGTTCCTTATTTTGTGTTAAATATTACGCATACTATTGAATTTGCAGTGAAATTACTAATATCACGGTGATCAGTATCCTTCTTTCAACATATCCTCCAATTTTTGTTACAATCCAACTGGCCCAACATAAGTACTTCCCTTGTAAGAAAGGAACAACACACAGATAAATGATTGATTCAACGTACTCCAAAGAGGGTGAAACAAATTATAACAACAATACTCTTTGAATTACAATGGGAAAAAAATATCTTAAGAAAGAAATTAGTATTATTTTATTTTGCTTATTTTCAGATCTTCAAGCATTTCAAAATAAAGCAAAATATGATAATTCCAGTTTCCAAATGTTCAAGCATAAAAATAAAATTAATTAGGTGCCATACTGTAGTATAGACGATAGTATTCTTATCCCAAAATATTTGACCTAGACCTTTCCACAACCTTCAAATTTATACGGTTGAATTCAGTAGCTTCTGATAGTAACATTAAATGGTCATTGCTAATGTTACATTAATAAAAAATACAGAGTAAAGTTTTTTTTTATTAAAGGCAATAAGGATATGAAATAACTTTTAGATAATGTGTTGCAATTTTTAGTAAGATTATATATTTTCTTGTCTGTAAACCGTGACGATTAGCTTGAAATTTACTATTGATCCTGAAATGAGTGATCAGACAGATTTGTTTTGAAATTTATAATTAATAACTTAATTACTATCATAAATCATGATGCTGCATTTAAATAACGATAAAGTAATATATATTTTTTTCTCAGCTATAATATACCAATTGATGTTGACAAATGAATTAAATAGTGTTCGCCAAGTGGTTGAAATTCGACAATAAATAACAAGTCACTTCATATTATATTAGACAATGTTAGTTTTAAATTGTATTAGACCACACTCATAAAAAAAAACTGAATGTAACTGATGATGAGGAATCATGAGGAATTTGGGTAGCTACATTAAGTAGCGTCCTTCCGGAAATGTCTCGTGTAAGACTTGAAAGCATAATAATAGTCCCTTCGATTGGTTGCTGGTCAAAAGAAGGCAAGACCAGTGATGGGGCTGCCATCTTATAGCCTCTGGTCAGGCTTTTCTGGAGAAGAAAAGAAAATAAAGGAAAGAAGAAATGGAAGAAAGGAAAGACTCCCTAGCCCTCGGATGCCCTAATACTGTCGGGGTCGAAAAAAACAAAAGTTAACCAAGTGAGGTTAGATAGTAAAGTTAAAAGAGTCTGGTATAAGTAAGTGGAAGAAAGGAAGAATACCAGATCGGTTAAAGATAAAAGTAAGGAGCAAAACACAAGTAAGTGGAAGCAATGTTTTGCTCAGCTTGGGCACCTTGTGGTCGCCATCCACATATCCCCTAGTTATAATATTTTTTGGGAATTATTCATAAAGTTATGAAACCATCCCTTGTACAAAAAAAATCACCAGATTACGTTTATATAACACTTTGGCTAGACCAGTGTTGACCTATGGTAGTGAAGCATGGACACGAAAAAAGAAATAACAATAAAGCAGAATAACGGCTTGTGAAATGAGATTCATGCGCAGAACAGCGGGTTACACCAGATGGAATCGGAAAAGGAACACCGATATCTTAAAAGAATTGAAGACTACGCCAATTTTGGAATATATTAAACAGTACCAACTAAATTGGAAACACCATCTTGAAAGAATGAGTTCAAATCGGATCCCCAAAGCTTTTATAATTATATACCAAGAGGACGAAGATCTCTGGGCTGTCCTATGAAACGCTGGAGGCTAAATTTTCTATAGGATCGTAACAGGCCTTGGCCTAGTACTTGGAAGGAAGAGGAAGTCAATAAGTAGCAGCTCCACGTTGAAAAAAACAGCTATACGGCTGGTGGCCCCAACATGCGACCACATGTCACCCTTACACTGGCAGGATGACCATCTACCTCTGTGATTACTAACACATGTACTTGAATTACTTCCCTATATTTTAAATGGGAGCTTTGGTGCTGGATTTTAGTGCCTTGCTGTTAAAAACGGCAGATATATTTTTGGACATGGCCTTTGTACATCACGTGCTTCTCTGTAAGAAATATAACTCTTGCACCATGGAGATTTTCCATAAACACTACCTTGCAGTTAAAAACGGCAGAACTGACTGTTTCCATATTTTATTGATAACACTAAAGCTCGTCAATAGCTACTAAATAAAAAAAGAGGAAGAAAATTGGTTGACAAACAGAGGAGAAAATGGTACTTAACTGTTTTGTCTTAGCCTATTTATATATAGATTTAGCATTTCAGATCATTTTTTTAAAGAGAAATGGTTTACATGAGCTGGAATTTAACCAAAGAACTCCAGTTTTAAATACTGAAACACGAATTATTTTTGCTACTAAATTTATCTCTTCAAAAAAAAAAGATTTAGAGAATCAGGTTAATATATAACTTTACACATTAATATCATGATAGCATTTCAGAATTTAACCAAATAAATACCACACTATAGATAAGATACGGACAAGCAATGTGCGATGGTGAAACCAGGTTCTTTGTACAAACATATACCATAGTTAAAGTTATTTATTTTAATGCTCATAATCCATAAAATTGCTATTCTTTTTGTAGACGATTTAGCTCTTCTGGCACTTTCCGAAAATGATTTGCAACGATCAATTTATAATTTACAAAAAAATAGGTGCCAAATTTAATATGGAAATATCAATTAACAAAACTAAAATTATGGCATTTCATGGGAAGGACCCCATACAAAGTAAAATCTGTCTCCAGAATAAAATTTTAGAGAAATCTAATCAATTTAAATACCTTGGATATTATCTCTCTATCTGGGATGAAAAAGATATCCCTGAAAAAATTACTAGTTATAATAAAAGTTTAGGAATTATTAATCAAGTTATGAAACCATCCCTTGTACAAAAAAACACCAGATTACGTTTATCTAACACTTTGGCTAGACCAGTGTTGACCTATGGTAGTGAAGCATGGACACTAAAAAGACAAAATGAAAGCAGAATAACGGCTTGTGAAATGAGATTCATGCGCAGAACAGCGGGTTGCATCAGATGGGATCGGAAAAGGAACACCGATATCTTAAAAGAATTGAAGACTACGCCAATTTTGGAATATATTAAACAATACCAACTAAATTGGAAACACCATCTTGAAAGAATGAATTCAAATCGGATCCCCAAATCTGTTTATAATTATATACCAAGAGGACGAAGATCACTGGGCCGTCCTATGAAACGCTGGAGGGAAAATTTTCTATAGGATCGTAACAGGCCTTGGCCTAATACTTGGAAGGAAGAAGAAGATAATCCATAAAATTAATTGGGAATATTCAATGGTATGTGGATTGCAGAAAACCTAACTATTTCACTGGTGCTTATAAATCTGGAGGTTCATGGCTGCACGGATATAAGCTTCCCCTACATACCTACCCTGAGCTAATCTTTTCATATCATTCCCTGTATAATTCTCCTCTCTCATATCATGGTAATATTATTTTCCCATCTCTTTCTTGACCTACCTACTGGGTGGTTGCCTCTGGTTTCCCTACAAGAAGTTTCCATGCCGCTCTTCTATGTTCATTTGTTTCATATATCCTGCCCATCTCAATCTATAATACTTCACTATTTTTTTATTAGGCCTATATCTAGTTTTCCATGCAGATCATACAGTCCACTGTAATGTAGTCTTCTCCATTCAACTGTCTGTTCGTCTCTCTTTATCCAAAAATTGTCCTAAAATATTTATTCTCAAATACTCATAATATTTTGTCTTCCCTTAAAGTAAAGACTATGTTTGACATCTGTATAATTTTACTTTTAGCTTTTTTTTTAGAGAATCTGGGATACAAGAGCCCCTGCAATGCATAACAGCATATATTTCCAGAGTTGAGTCTATGTTCAATTTTTTCCGCACTTAATTTCAGTTTGTAAGTATTGTTCCTAGGAAGCTCAACTATTAAAAACTAATCAACAATTTTTTAAAAATTATCTTTTATAGAATTTCATGATTTGCTACCAAACCACGTGTTCTATTAAAGCAGGATTTTGAAAATGTGGTTTAATAGTTCGTAAATATTGTAATGTCAGTAATATCAAAAATATTAAATTTTCTTTCAAATGATCAAAATTAAAAATGATGCTGTACGTGACCACCATTTACTTGAACAACCATATACATATTCAACATTTAGAGGAACTTCGGGTAATTTGGGCGCCTGTTTTGAATTTATTGTTTTTCTTCTTTTAATTAAGGGATTTGAATTTCGTTTAATTACAGTGATTATCATTAGTGTTGTAACTATAAAATAGCATTGTTATTTTGTTCAAATATGGAACCATCTTCATAATTTATAAACTATTTACATTACAAGAATGGTCCACTTTAACTCCCATATTCGAATAAAGTGGACCCCAGAGTTCACCTTAGCTTTTAGTCTATTTTTAAGTTTATTTATTCTATTAATTTACATAGACAGACACAGATTAATCCGAAAATATGTATGACTGATCATAATTAAAAAGTTTTGATATGTATTTATTGTTTTGAAAAATTATTGTTGATTATAAGATTCACACGTCATTTGACTGCAGAAAGCTACGGTCTTTGTATTTAGTAAAATTACAAGAATATTAAATAAAATTAATTAAGTGAATGGTTTTTATCCTCATTTATAAAATATACGTATTCGTGTAAAATGGAACCAGGTCTTCGGGGAGGGTCCACATTAACCGAATTCCTTTGTTATGTTTAATTATTTTATACAGCCACCATATAATATCAAACCAAACCCGTCAGTATATTAAAACAGTATCTACATAATATAATATATTTAGATTTTGTAATATTCAATAGCAGAAATTAAGAACTGATTCTTAGCTTGAAAATTTTTTAAAGTGGTAATTTTCTTAAATATCATACATAAAATCTTCTTAGCACAAAGAATAAAAGAAACTGGCCTTGGGCCCGTCAAAGTTGATGAGAGGAAAAAGTTAAAATATTTTCTGTTCGAGGGCAGCACCAATTAAAGAAGATATTAACAGGGTCCACTCAAACAGAAGGGTCCACATTGCCCGAACTTCCCTATAAAATAAAGCACTCTTGAATGTTAAGACTAACTTGATCTAAGAACACATTCTCTACTTTTTTTGTCAATGGAGGGGAGATCTAAAAATGAATCAAGATAAGATTTTGATTGAACATTTGGATGAATATGGCAACTTATCTGCCTATTATTCACAAATTGAGATTTCAATGTGTAAAAAAACAAATGATGATCACACAACAAATGAGAAAGTCTGCTAAACTTATGCAATAGCATAAATGGTAAGCTCAGATAAATAGGCAATTTTGTAAATAAATAAGTTTAGTCTGTACTATACTTACCTTAAATTGTTGTTTCTATTAGACACATGTTTCAAAGGCATGTTTCCCCGCATCTTCAGTTGGTAGACTGATTTTTTCCCCCAAGTTGTCGGCCCTGGATCTCAACTCCTACTCCCTCTTTCTGCGGTCCAAAGAATTTGCTAATTAAGTTCCTCTCCCCAGGAATTTCAAAATTCATAATTCTCTTCTTGTTCTCCTGTATGTAGGAATTTTGAAATTTCCGGGAAAAAGAACTTTAGCAAGTTCTTTGGACCACAGAAAGAGGGTGCATGAGTCAACATCCAGGGCCGACAACTTGAGAAAAATCAGTTTGTACCAACTGAAGGTGGGGCAAATATGCCTTGAAACATATGTCTAATAGAAACAACTATATAAAGTAAAGTGATCCCACTACAGGCCTCAGGAGACCCTTGGGGTAGTAGGAGGTTAAGGCTCCCACTTTTTCTTGACAATCGGCACGTGACGGCCGCCTTTACCCCAGAACAAACGTCTGGTACTCATTTCAGTTAGAGGCTGAGTCGACCCCAGGGCCATAGTGCCGCCAGAAGGTTTGGGTCAGTTTAAAAATCCTGACCCCACCGAGACTCGAACCCTCGACCTTCCGGCTTGTAGCGCAGTGCCTTAACCACTACGCTACGGCGTAGGTAACTATATGAGGTAAGAATAATGCAGACCAAACTTATTTATTAAGTACAACCTCATAATGTTCCTTCCTATTGTATTTAAAAAAAAAAAAAAGGAATTTTGTACTACATTATTAAAAAAATAAAATAATAATGTTTAATAATTTGTGAAGAATTAAATATTTTGGTATCTTGGAATTTTTTAAGTACTCAAAATGTGCATATTAAATGAACATTAAAAGGAAATCATTAGTGGAATATAAATATTTAGAATATATTTCTTCAGAGAATATTAATAAAGTTTAATTTTCATCAGCAACAGGAGCAGCAAGGATTGACTTTATTAGCCGGTTCCATCCCCGAAGTTCTCTCTCTCTCTTCATCTTGTCCATGGTCTTCTTAATGTAGAGTCTCAGAAACATAAAAAAAGTTTAATTTTCATTGGAGCATGGACTTTTTTTCTGACTGGATCCCTTAATTTAGTGAAGAAAATTACACAAATTATGTTTTAAAGTAGTATGTCGGCCGCGGTGGTCTAGTAATTGTACTCCTTGTCTCTAGTCCCGAGGGTCATGACCCGTCATCGATGGAATTTTTAGGACTGAAAAGTCCAAGGAGCAAGTCCTCCAGGAGGGACTTAAAGCCGTGGATCCTGAGTTTGAAGATTTTCAGGCTTGTAAAATATCCTTAAACCTGTATAAAAAGTCCTCTAAGCAAAATTTACCTACCTCAATGTCCTAGTAATACCTTCCATCCATCCATCCATAGTAATTCTGCCCGAGGGCAGGTCTTTCACTGCAATCATAGCATTTCCATGCTATGCTTTGCAGCTTTACTTGGAAATTATAGGTGTGGTAGCTTCCCGTTGTTTTCCACACCGGTGAAGGATGATGATAATGATACGGATGATGATGATGGCCGGATAATTTTCGGGGACAGTTGGGCCCTAAGCTTCCTGACATTTGTCTTACAGGTGAGGAAAAACACCGAAAAAAACCTCACCCAGGAGCCTGTCCCGATCGGGAATCGAACCTGGGCCCGCTGCGTGACAAGGCAGCACGCTACCTCGAGGCCACAGGGGTGGACAGTAATATACCTTAGTTGTCTGTTAAATATCTCATCGAGTCGGTGTATTGACCGCATCCATCATGACATCTATATGCAAATAAGGTAACGAGAAAAATTAACTAGGTCTAGGGAACTCCTAACAAAGGAGAGGCTACGGCTACACCATTAATAATCCATCCATAGTAATTCTGCCCGAGGGAAGGTCTTTCACTGCATACACAACATTTTCATGCTATGCCTGCAGCTTTACTAGGGAATTGTAGTAGTTTTCCGTTGCTTTCCACACTGGTGAAGGATGATGATTTTTTTGTACCGTAAGCCTATGTTTTCCCTTTACAGAGATTTAGGCGCTCTCTCCCTACAGGGAATAAATTGAACCATACTAATTTAGTTACACTTGTTTTCGTATAGATGTCATTTTGAGTGGTCCGTGTTCAGCGTTCCGCCTCATACTGACATCTAGGAAACCAAGGTAGTACTAGGACGGGAAAATTCGTTAAATTTTGCTTAGAGGCCTTTTCATTCAGGCTTAAGGATTTTTTACGAGCCTGAAAATCTTCAGACTCGGGACCCACGGCTTAAAGTCCCTCCCGGAGGACTTGCTCCTTGGATTTTTCCGTCCTAAAAATCCATCGACCCCGGCCGGGTTTGAACCCGCGACCCTCGGGACCAGAGGCAAGGAACATAACCACTAGTCCACCGCGGCCGACAAGGGTGATGATGATGATGATGATGATAATGATACGGATGATAATGATAAGGATGATGATGACGATGACCGTATGAATTCGGGGACCGTTTGGGCCTTAAAGTTTTTCTGACATTTGTCTTACAGGTGAGTAAAAACCCCGATAAAAACCTCACCCGAAAAACTGCCCCGACCGGGGATCGAACCCGGGCCCGCTGCGTGACAAGGCAGCACGCTACCTCAAGACCACAGCGGTGGACTACCATTAATAATAATGTAGCAAAAATAAATGATTTTATCCTAATACCACCAGGTTGTCTTTTATGACATTTCTGGTTTTCTCCCTTGGCATTGGCGGAATAGTAATCCATTTCTTAGGTTGGGGCACCTGGAAGGCAAAGTTATGTTACCCCGATGATAACTTATGATGGGTGATAAATGGTAATGAAGCACCAAGAGAGTTCTTAACCTAAACTTAACTTAAATACCAGGTCATGGACAACCACAGGAATAATTCCATTTAAGGAAAAATTCCTATGGTTTGACCGGGAATTGAATCCGGGACCTCATGAACTGTAGTCAGAAACGCTGACCACTAGCCCATGAGGCTGGTCATTATTAGAAAATAAAAAATATATATAATTTGAAAACATGGAAAATTTCTTATAGCATACATAAATGATAAAAGTAATTTATAAAGTGAAGATAAGTAAATTTTACGATAAAAAATATCAATAATAACACAGAGGTTGTTATGATGTGACATCTGATGTATGCGTCTTATTCTCACTCCCATTCTTTGCGTTACGGCTGTATGAGAGTGCATAATCATAACCTCTGTCACTTGGCAACTATTCAAATCAATAAATCATTGTCGTAATAAAATAATTCACTTACTAACCACCTTTCACCTCCTCCCTATACATTATTCTCTGTCCTATAATCCAAACAAATGTTTGTAGAACAGTGGTGTGCATTCCAGGAAGGTAATGATCCTTAACCAATGAAATTTTAGAAAAGAGAAATGTGTTTACAAATAAAAGGCTAATTGTAGAGAGGAGTAAACAATTTATAAAATACTAGCGGACCCGGCAGACATTGTCCTGCCCGAACATTCAATTCTCGTGTCATGGCAGGACGATAAAAATATAAGTTGCTTTTTTACCATTCTCTTCTATAGTAATTCTGCCCGAGGCCAGGTCTTTCACTTCAATCATAGCATTTTCATGCTATGCTTTGCAGCTTTACTAAGGAATTATAGGAGTGATAGCTTCCCGTTACTTTCCACGCCGGTGATGGATGATGATGATGGCCGGGTGATTTTCGGGGACCTTTGGGCCCTAAGCTTCCTGACATTTGTCTTACAAGTGAGGAAAAACCCCGATGAAAACCTCACCCAGGAGCCTGTCCCGATAGAAAGCCGAACCCGGGCCTGCTGCGTGACAAGGCAGCACGCTACCTCGAGACCACAGCGGTGGACTTTTTTTACCATAAAATTCACTAATTAATAAGTTCGCAAGAAAACTCCTCACACTCATCTGTTGTGGCTCAAGAAGTGTGCATGATGACTTCGCATTGTTGTCGCTTGGAATATGTCAGTAATGCAATTGACTACACATTTGACAAAAAAAATCCTGTAACCCAATCGCAGCACCACCTACCGAGTCCAATTGTGAATCTAAACCATCCAGGACCCACTCAAACACGCACACGCACACAGAACATTTAATCAAAATCGGTCCAGTCGTTTAGGCAGATTTTAATTTCGGGTTTCAAGTATACCTCCACTTCTAATTGTCGGATTTCGCCTATTTTTGGATTATACCTACCTCGGTTTATTTTAATATGATATACTGAGTTTCGTTGTCAAAAATCGAAAAATGTGACCGCTAGAGCGATTTATAAATTTTCACTTCAGGTAAACTCCTACATTTAATGGTTTTAGAGGGTCCAAATGTGAATCTAAACTATTGAGGGACCCAATCAGACCCGCACAAAAAATGTCATCAAGATCGTTTCAGTCGTTTAGCAGGAGTTAAGTGACAAATACGTGTTCAGAAGAATTATATACCGGTATGTAAAGAATATATTTGAAGAATTTTGTTATATACCTGAGAATATTGAGGTTTGACAGAAAGCGATTGGAAGCAACAGAAATGTGATTGTGGAGGCAATTAGCAAAAATAAGTTGTACAGACAAAAAAAAAATATTAGGTGAAATAGAATAAGAATACAATTACAATGCTTTGGACATGTGAAGAGAGTGAATGAAGATAGATTGCCAGTTAAGAGTTTGGAGTAGGTTCCAAATGGGAAGAAATGGAGAGGGAAACCTAAGAAGAGATGGATAGAGGGAATTATGAATTTGATGAAGAACAGGGGACTGCAGGATGATGATTCAAAGGATAGAGATGAATGGAGGAATGGAATCAAAACTTAATATTGGGCACTGAAAAATATTGTATATGTTTCAAACCTATTGAATAAATAAAAAAATTGAATAAGTGTATTAATCATTGCATTAATCTTCATATTCAATAGTAGAAAAATATATTTTTGGGCATTATACTGTGTCATAATAATTTCCTTAATAGTATATTACGATGCAAGGTTGGGAAGTGGTATTTACAGAATCGAGAGGAAAATGTTTAAAAACCAAGCGATAGCGAGGTTTTTAATTTCCGAGATTCTGTAAAACACTTCACAAACGGGCATTGTATTTTTTTTTTGCGCGATTGTGTTTTCTAAATAATAAATAGTAGTAAAATAATAACATCTTTGTTGGAAATATGTGTATTCATTATAAACAATTGAGTAACGTTAACAGTGTGGGCAATGTTTATTAGTTCAAAGTACAGGAGGCCGTGAGACCATTATTATTGATAAAATGGCCGCAAGTACGTATTTATTGTTTTATATTGTTTCAAATAAAGTTTAGTTCATTTAAAATGCAGTGATTTGTTTCATATAATGCATATTAACACTACTTTTTGGATATTTTTTTTTGTACATACATTGTACGTAGTTATACATACAGAGCAGTGGTTTTACTTCCCGCACGTGGGTATAAATGCAATATTACAGTATAATTATTTATGTTGGCAACCCCGAAATGTAGGAAGTTGAACTTTCAATCATGGTCGCTATTGTTGTAAGTTCAACAAACCGCATTATTGCGCAAATAACAATTTTGTTAACATCGAAAATTAAGAAGATAACCGCAATAAATTAGAAAAAATCGAAGTGAAAATGGTAGGTGGGCAGAATTCTTGGGAAAAATGTTGAGAGGAATAACAAGAAGACTCTTTTGAAATATACAATGAAAACTACAGTATTTCAAGGATATCAATAAATGAAACGGGAACTAAAACAAGAGAAGAATGATTTCACTATCAAAGCATTGCCTCTAGAAGAAGATGAATAGATTTCTAATATTCTAAATTCAAACATGATATCATTAAAAAATCAGCTTTAAATTAATGTCCATATTGAAACAGTTATCTATTAAAACTTCCACACACCACTGTGTAGAAGAATTATGAATTCAACTTACTTACTTCGGTATATCTTCTTCTACTTCTTCACGGTTTAGGCTTATTTGCTAGCCTGTTTCCGGCTCCAAATTGCTGCTGTTTCCATATTTTCTTTGGTCTTCCCAAACTTCTTCTTCCACGTGGTGAATAGCTGTATGCTGTTTTTGATATTCTATTCTCAGTCATCCTTGCCAAGTGTTCTTTCCAGTTTGTTCTGTATTTCACTATTGTTGTGTTTAATTACTCTACTTTTAGTTGTTGTCTTATTTCTGTGTTGTTTTTTGTCTGTTCTTTGATATCCTGCTATTGGTCTGAGGAATTTCATTTCAGCAGCTTGCATTGTGGCAGATTATTGTGTTGTCATTGTCCATGTTTCGGATCCGTAAGTAATAAAATAATTGTCTTGTATAATTTCATTGTAGAGTCTTTCCTGGCTTTATTTTTCAAAGTTCTTTTTCAGTGTTCCTGTTATATAATTAGACTTATTTAGTTTGTTATTGTATATCTGTTTCCGCTGTGTATGATATTTCGCAACCTAGGAAGTTATATCTTACCACTGTTCTATTGGTTTATTTTCTAATATTACTTCAGTAGGCCTATATGTGAAATTAAACAACTAACTAACCATTGGCACTATCAAATCCATAGGTTCTTGGCCATGCGGACATATGCTCTTCAGTACACTTCTATTCTGAACTAATGTTTTCCAATCATCCCTTGTAAATTTACCTCTCTCAAATTATGGTTAAATTTAATCTTCCACCTCATTCTTGATCTATCAACTGTCCGGTTTCCTTCTGGTTTTACTACAAGGATTTCCATGCCCTTCTTCTATTCTTAATTTGTGCACACACAGTTTATTATATCTGGCTTCCCAAAAATGCATGTAGTTCACTGTTTTGTAGTTTTTTTTCCCATTCACTTTCTGTTTGTCTCTATTTGTTTTAAAATTTTTCCTAAGAACTGTGGAAGTTATCGGTGAAGAATTCCTGGAATACTGAATAAATATGCTTTTACATCAAAACAAAAGTTTCATCATAAGTAATGCCACGAGTTATTTCCAATTTATCGATAAATTCACGACTCACGAAATGAGGAACTGAATTTATCTAGAGAATTTGGAAATCAAGAGTGGCATTTGTTAGGACAATTTAACAAATAAAATTAAGCTGTTTACTCAAAAATCATTATTTAAATATAGTTATTTTAAAATATTTATATATTTAATGTAAACGGCGATGTTTGAAAACAAATGAGAAACGTTTGATATGCTTCATTTGTTCATCACTGCAATCAGATAATATTATTTATTGCCAACGGATCGCAATAATGTAAGAATGCACCCTAGTGGAGAAAAAAATGAAACACATCTAACAGTTTATAAGAAAGATTATAGGTTATTAATTAATTTCTGATGTCCTATGATGTAAATATGTCAATTATATTTTTTTGGAACATAAATACCTGTGAAATAATACTTTTAAGAAAGTACAAACAGTGTTTTTTTTTGTATAATCAATTTCTACGAATGTTTTTCTATTGTATCCCGCAAGCAGAAGCTGGTTACATTCGTGCACTATATATACAATCTGGGAGCCACTTACATTGTAGGATTCTTAAATCTTAGGGCCTAATATATAAATTGTTATATTCAATGTATTTCTTAGAGAATCAGTCACTGCAAAATAATGATCTGACCTATACAGACTGTTAAAAAGGAGGAGCTTTCTTTAATATGATAAAATTAAATTGATAAAATCGAGGTGAAACACGACTGTGATTGGTTTTAAATCAAAATTCATTGAAATGTGATTGGTCATTGCCTCCCATTTGGGGCATGAGTTAAGTAGTCATTTATAAATAATTAAAATTTTGTTCAATTTCATTATATGTTGACTTTCAGAATCATCAATTTTCAATAGAATTACCTTGAGGTAAATAAGAGTTAATCTTTATGGAAGAGTACTGCTTCCACAACAAAAACTAAAGTAAGAATGTTTAACTTAAAAAAAGCTCCAAATGAGTTAGGCCTAGAAGGTCCTTGACCTACCGGCCGCTGCTGGCCTCATATCCACATGTGTTTATCACAAAGGTAGGCGATCATCTAGCCAGTGTAGGGGTGACATGTTATAGCTTGACTTCTCAACCTGGGGTAGCTACCTAATTGCCTCACGATGCTGGGTGGGAACCGATCCCATACTGGCCGAAATTCCATGAGAAAATTTCTTCCCCCATGGGAAGACCCGAACCAGAGCAAGTGCCATAGCTCTGCGCCAAGGGTTCTTGCCTTAACCACTCTGCTATGGCACGGGACAAGAATTTTTAACACAAATGTCAAATCCATGCTCTTATATGACTGTGAAACCTGAAAAATAACTAAAACCATTACACAGGCCTGCAAATTTAACTTTTTATTTTCTGTGGCCCAGGGTTTAATAGGTTTCAAAACCTAATTTTGGTGTGTTGATTTCAAATATATTAGCAGTTTTTTTCGTATCACGTAATGTTTCTTGCCATGTTGAAATTAAACATTTATTATTTTTTGCATTATATGTAATAATCATAACCCTTTTAATTGATATAATAACTACCGAGGCTTAATACAATATCAATTGTGTAATTAAAACAGTTTGAAATATATAAAAAACTACTAATATACCTTAAGATCGCTATTTTCTCCTCCGCTTAGCAAGAAATGAATGGTGAGTTGATTGGCGTTTGTGCTCCTGCCAAGGATTTTCTTTTACCAAACACCAACAGTAATCGGCAAACTTAGAGACATCCCATCGACCCTGGTACCTCGTTTCCATCTCTTGTATGTCATTATGATGAAATCTCTCACCATGTTCTTCACTTAAGCTACGGTTTATTATACAGCGTGTCGCGCCCGACGTGACGCAATCTCGCGTTACGCTCGGCGTGATACTTGTTTAGCATGGAGCGCATACGCTACAGCGCTTATGTTTAATGGAATTGTCGCCAGATGGGACCACATATACGGGAAATCAAAATGACCAACTTTCATAATAAATTTCCAAATGTGTTTACAAAAATTAATGTATACAAACCTGTCCCTGCATAACCTAATGAAATAAAGTACATACATATTATTTAGTAAACTATAAACTAATCTGATGTACGTTAAACTGCCCCATCGGAACCTAACAAAATGAAGTGATTGAACATTTATTTCTTAAAATATGGTTTTGAATTAAAAGCGAATGTTGGTCATTCACACATATGTCCTGCCATCTGGTGGATTTAATTTTATAAGCGTTCACGTATGCCAACTTCAATTCTAATAAAGAACGTTGAAAATAAATTGAGAGGAAAAGTTATAATTTGTGTACATAGATAAGCATATTAAAATTCTTTATAAAAAAGTTTTAAGTATCGCTGCAAAACGTTTAAAATAGTACGAAATATTAGTAAAGACAGAAAAAGTACCTAGAACAACAGCATCATATGAATGTTGTACGGAAAATTATAGAATAAATTATTCTTTAGTTCTTAAATAAACATATGGTTGATGGAAATACCAAATTTTAGAATACTTCAGATTTTCGCCTGAGCAGTTTTATCAGGTTTTGAATGTAATAGAAGACGAAATTTATGTACATCCATAATATCCCCAAGATACAATACAATATTTACAGCTTTTATTTATCTCTTGACAAGCCACAATAACTCTTTTTTTATGTACATCTCTGTACTCTTTCATGCTCATATTGTATAGAACATGTATAGAACTCGATGATTTGCAACAAAACTATCTAACTATCGTCGTTAAAATTGGAAAGTTATAAAACAAGTACTCTATTTCCGACATTTTGTCATAAAATCTTTAGTTTGTTTTTAGCAATTACACCAATGAGTACGGGTAATATCTTCTATATGCTTTGTTTGCGCTGGCAAATTGCGTCCCGGATTCAAGTGATTCCAATACACGACGCGACATATCAGCGCAATTTTTTCGCGCCAGCAATTTGCGTTGTAGATAAACCACCTCCATTTAAATACATGGGGAGCAATTTTTGCGCTGGCGCTTTGCGTCTGTAGATAAACCATAGCATTAGTGCTCCTAAATTCTCTGGGAAATGTTGAAGATGAGAATGTAGGAAGTGTAACTTCAAGCTCATATTATCATATTACATTCCAGTGCCCTGAACTTTTTGAGCATGATTTTTACTATTTTCTTGATGGCGTCCTTGTATGATTCCCAAGGTTGACTCCATGTCAGACGTGCAGTTTTTTAAAAGTTACATCCCTAATAAGTTTGCGAATCTGTGGTCATCAAAATGTCTTCCTTCACTTTTGCCTCAGACAGCGACAGTTACAGAATGTTTAACAATGTATTGGTAACAAGGGACTTTTTTGTCCAAAACTTTAACAAATTGTTTCATTAAGCCTAGTTTTATGTGCAAAGGAGGTAGCAATATTTTTTTTTCAGGATCAGCTAATGGGTGATTTATTACATTTTTTGTCCCTGGCACTAGTTTTCTTTTCGGCCAAGTAGTAACTTTCCAGTGACTTTCCCTGGCTCTACGTAGAGTTCCATTCGAACCCAAAACATTGAAATTTCGTGTACCCTGCTTGTTGCCCCAATAAAATACCACACACCTTAAGGTCACAGTACACGTACCACTTTTGTTCATTTTATTTTTTTTTCTAGTGAACCGAAAGTGCGTTTTTCGGCTCATTACTGCAGCGTCGTTATCCTCCCTAGACTGTGATATTCATGAACTATGCCAATATTCCTTTCTCCTTGCATCTACCCCCACTCTCCCTCTTTACCTCTCCTGGTGCGCTGTTCCTACGGCGCATCTCCCCTCTACCTCGGAACCTTCATATACGTGGTGCACAGGCAGAACGTTATCATTCTTCATTCATTCTTTCATTCATCGATCCATTCCGAGATGGGATTGGAACTCTAAAATGGACAATGTCGTCTGGAGCCGCGAAGTGGCGGACTTTAGTTGGTCCTGAAGACCAGGGAAGAAGCCACCCTGGCTTGGACTCTAGCATGAGTGTAGTGTGAGGTATGGTGTGGTTTTTTGTCTTGTAAAAGTATTATCATTTATTTATTTATATTATTTTCTTGAATGATCAAATGTTTATCTTGATTTTGTTTTTACTTCAGACTACTTGTTTACATTAAATATCCTTTTTATAGTTAATGTTCATACTGATTTATGTGCACGTAGCTGTTTGGTATAATGCTATACGGAAACTCACTCAGTTAGATCATTTCCAACTCCCTTTATTTTTCTGTCTAGCTTTCCTGATTGATGATCATAGTGAAAACAATTATTTCAGTCACTCTGTGGATTTGAGAACTATTATTGATTTATGTTAATACGCCTAGGAAAGAAAGATGAATCAATCTTTGCCTTCTATGGGCCCGAGGCAAGTAATTTTGTAATTAATAACCTTGGAGGTAATCGGATCTACGCTAATAGAAGCAACGAAAACAAAAGACGATCCCTAAGCGGCACACTAGAATTGTACATATATTTGTATATGTTTCTTCCATGTACACTGGCTGAACTACTGGAACTGAAGCATAACATATTCCCATTATGCAGAAGAGCGTCCTTTAGGTTTAGACTTCTTATTGCTAGAATCAATAAGTATACGCCAATCTGCCGGTTCTTAAACTGTTCCTAGGTGACCATTAAACCAGGGATATAACAGTACACTACTTCGCCCATTATGAAATACTTTTTTTAATTCTTCTTCACTGTGTCTGTACCAACAAAAAGTTGTATCAGGAACTAAAATATTGTCCTCTTTAAATCTCGAACCTAAAAGTTCACTTTTTTTCTTTTTTGATACCCAAATCGCGTACCAAATCGTTCAATTTTGATTAATTGATAGAGCGCGGATTGTTGTCTTTTGATTCTAGGGACAAATTGAAATCATCTTCTGTGGTGGAGGTGGAAGGAGTGCTGGTACTACTCTCTTGTAATGTTAATGGTGGTATTGGAATTGTAATATCTTGACCCATGTGCTGGCGGCTTATTGCTTCCGAAGTTTTTTTTTGCAAGAAACTGTGTAATGTAACCAGGAGGGGGCCGTAGGATGTACCTACCCTCAGTTAAACACAGTGGTAAATCAGTATGATTAAAATCAGTGATTATATTATAAAATTGTATTATATTTTAGATGTTTACATACTTTAATACAGTACGTATATACCAAATACATGCGGAGGACCGCGCGCTCTCATTTTTACACGCTTTATATTAGCTTGACCTGTATCTATGTGACGGAATCTTTCAACGCGATTTTCACCCACTTAAAATCATTGAATCGACTTGAAACCTTGTATACTTGTAAAGGGTCCGTGACAATACAATAATTTCATTTTTTTCTAAAATCCTGGCCAGAATTATCAGAAAATAAAAAAAGTGTCTTTGTATCTATGTAATGGAATATTTGAACACGATTTTCACCCACTTTGAAACATTGGATCGACTTGAAACTTTGTATACTTGAAAAGTTCCCATGACAATACAATAATTTCATATTTTGTTTCTAAAATCCTGGCCAGAATCATCAGAAAATCAAAAAAATGAAAACTGGTTTAATAGGTTGCGGACTTGTCGACTTTTTTAGTCAATCGTTGTAAGAGCTCAGTTGTAGAGCGCTGATCTGTAGTGGTATATAATTCCAGTAATCCATAGGTCGCTGGGAGGATTTTTTTAGAAGAGAATTTAAAGATATTTACATTTTTATCTTATTCTGTGAAATATTAAAAATAAAAAAATAAACAATAAATAATAGTTTTAAAAAACTAAAACAACACGCTTTATTAGAAAACCGAACTAAAAAATGAAAAATAATTTTAATTTCCAACACGCTTCGGATAAAATTAAAGTGGTCAACAAAAAAATCATCTCCAACGCATATAGAATAAAACTAGAGTTATCAACAAAAAGAAAATAATTTTACCGTCAAAAGCATGGGGTGCTCTATATCAATTAATATATTTGATAATAAACAGATATTGGTAAAAGTAAAGTCTGTAAGAAGAAAATGTAAAAATCATAAAAAGCACCCCACGCTTTTGATGGTAAATTATTTTCTTTTTGTTGATAACTTTAGTTTTATTCTATATGTGTTGGAGATGATTTTTTTGTTGACCACTTTAATTTTATCCCAAGCGTGTTGGATATTAAAATTATTTTTCATTTTTTAGTTTGGTTTTCTAATATAGCGTGTTGTTTTAGTTTTTTAAAACTATATTTGTTATGTTAAAAATAGAATTGTGCCACAAATGGATGCACTAGAATGGACCAGATAAGGAACGAGGATATCCGTGAAGAACTGCAGATCTACTCCATAAAAGAAAATATATTTAACAACAAGATTCAGTGGAAAGAACATGTAGAAAGAATGGAAGAAAGTAGATTACCAAATAAAATCTTACATTATTTTC
The DNA here is from genome assembly GCA_030220185.1 of Diploptera punctata. Taxonomy (NCBI): domain Eukaryota; kingdom Metazoa; phylum Arthropoda; class Insecta; order Blattodea; family Blaberidae; genus Diploptera; species Diploptera punctata. The sequence goes on along the minus strand of JASPKZ010003799.1, from coordinate 1,517,650 downwards.
CGAGAGGAAGAAGAGATGTTGTACGTCCTCGGAAGAAATGGTCTTAGATCTATTAGTGAAGACGGAGCAGGCAACTAATGCCTAAACCCAGGAAGTGAAGAAGAAGAAGAAATAGAATTGTACAAAATCTGTACGTGATACGCAAAAACCAATAACAGTTTCGGTTATTAGGGTATTTGACTTGACTTCTTTGCATTAAAATATCCCATGCCGCAAAATATTCGCAGGCTTGTGTTATCAATCAACTACAAGTTTTCATAAGTAATGCCACGAGTGATTTCCAAATTATCGATAAATTCACGACTCACGAAGTGAGGAGTGAATTTATCTAGAGAATTTGGAAATCAAGAGTGGCATTTGTTAGGACTATTTAACGAATAAAATTAAGCTGTTTACTCACAAATCATTATTTAACTATAGTTATTTTAAAATATTTATATATTTAATGTAAACGGCGATGTTTGAAAACAAATGAGAAACGATAGGTACGCTTCTACTGCTTCATTTGTTTATCACTGCAACCAGATCATACTATTTATTGCCAAAGGAACGCAATATTGTAAGGAGGAGCTTTCTTTAATATGGTAATCATAACACTGATAAATATTTGGTGAAACACGATTCTGATTGGTTGTAAAACAGAAATCATTGAAACGTGATTGGTCATTGACTCCCATTTGGGGCATGAGTTAAATAGTCATAAATAGATATTTGCTAAATACTGTGCCGCTGGGGGATCGTCTTTTGTTTCGTCTTGCTTCTATTAGCGTAGATCTGTTTACCTCCAAGGTTATTAACCAAAAAGCTACTTACCTCGGGCCCATAGGTGGCAAGAATTGATTCATCTTTCTTTCCTAGGCGTTTTAACATTACCTAATAATAGTTCTCAAAACAACAGAGTGGCTTAAAATAAGAATGTTTTCACTATAATTATCAATCAATCAAGAAAGCTAGACAGAAAAATAAAGGGAGCGGGAATGATCTCCTAACTGAGTGAGTTTCCGTATAGGATATCTAAACAACTACGTGCACATAAATCATTAGAACATTAATTTATAAAAATGATATTTAATGTAAACAAGTAGTCTGAAGTAAAAACATAACCAAGATAAACATTTGATCATTCAAAGAAATATAAAGTGAATAAATAAATGATAATACTTCTACAGGACAAAAAACCACATCATGCCACATACCACACTCATGCTAGAGTCCAAGCCAGGGTGGCTTCTTCCCCGGTCTTCAGGACCAACATAAATTCCGCCACTTCGCGGCTCCAGACGACATTGTCCACTTAAAAGTCCAATCCCATCCCGGACTGGATAGATGAATAAATGAAGAATGAATGCTTGAATGATTGAATGATAACGTTCTCGCTGTGCATAACGTATTTGAAGGTTCCGAGGTAGAGGGGAGATGCGCCGTAGGAACAGCGCACCAGGAGATGTAAAGAGGAAGAGTGGGGGGTAGATGCATAGAGAAAGGAATATTGGCATAGTTCATGAATATCACAGTCTAGGGAGGATAACGACGCTGCAGTAATGAGCCGAAAAACGCACTTTCGGTTCAATACATTAAAAATATTCTGGTCGGTCAAGATATCTAATGAAAACCTTGCGGTTAAAAACCAAACAAAAACCAGTTGAACTTGAAATTCGGCATAGGAAGTGGGGATGGCTAGGACATACACTTCGCCGACCTCCAGATGACCCCGCCAGGATGGCATTGGATTGGAACCCACAGGGCAGCAGGGGAATTGGCAGACCCAAAATAACATGGGAACGAACTGTTCTCACAGAAGCTAAAAATATGGGGAAGACTTGGAATGATATCAAGTAACTGGCCAAGAATAGAGTCAGATGGAGAAGTTTTCTGAGAGCCCTATGTTCACGTAGGAATGGTGGGAATTTTTATTGATCGATTGAAGAGTTAATCTTGTACTTATGTTTTGGATTTTATAATTTTAGTGAAAAACCTTGGGCATTTTTGAATATAACATTGAAGGCCTTAATGAAGCATAAGATACAAAGAAAAACATGTATTTTTGTCGATGATTTGTGCACTTATACTAGGAGTATGGATAATTGCATTATTAGTTATATTTCAATAAACATTTAGAAGTTTTTTTTTTTCCAAATGCCCCAGGTTTGTCTTTCGACATTCCTGGTTTCTCTCCTGGCATGGCGTACTTGTAACCCGCTTCTGAGGTTGGGGCGCCTGGAAGGCGGGGTTACGTTGCCCCGATGATATGATGGGTGATGATGATGATAGTGGTGCGCCAGGAGAGTCCCTAATCCTAAGCTTAACCTAAGATGAATATGAATGATGATGATTGCGATAGCCATATGATTTCAGGGACCGTTTGAGCCTTAAAGTTTTCCTGACATTTGTCTTACAGGTGAGGAAAAACCCCGATAAAAACCTCACCCAGAAAAACTGTCCCGACCGGGGATCGAACCCGGGCCCGCTGCGTGACAAGGCAGCACGCTACCCCGAGACCACAGCGGTGGACAGAAGTCTATTGTAATCATATACGTTTCACGCTGGACATTTTTTTTTTTCACCAGGTAAGATGGCGAAGATCTTTTGAATTATTGCATAATCTCCTGACAATATCTGCTACAGCCACAATAAAACTTTGAATACAGTATTAATATGAGAACAAGACCATGGTATATCTTCATTGGTTCATTAGAAGAAATTTTCTATTATTCTCTTCAAATTATAAAAAAAAAAATATGACAAGAAATGTCACGAGTGATTTCCAAATCATCGATAAATTCACGAAGTGACGAGTGCATTTATCTAGATGATTTGAAAATCAAGAGTGGCATTTGTTAGGACTATTTTTAATGAATAAAATTAAGCTTTTTACTAAAAAATCATAATTTAAATATAGTTACGGGTATTTTAATTTTTTTATATATATTTAATGTAAACGGCGATGTTTGAAAACAAATCAGAAATGTGAGGTTATGTTTGTTCACTGCAACTTAATCAAATTATTTATTGCCAAATAGGATCGAAATATCGTAAGAATGCACCCTAGTGGAGAAATGATGAAACATCTCAAACTGTATATTATAACCAACATTGTAGGTTATTAATTTATTTGTTCAGTAAAATCAAGGCATCTGTTCATTATTTGCTATATTCAATACATTTATTGGAGATTCAGCCACTGCAAAATAATGCTCTGATCTGTTCAGAATATTAAAAACGAGGAGCTTCCGTTATCACAAAAGCAGGAGTTGATAAAGATAAATCGATAAAAAGCGAGACGAAACACGACTGTCATTGGTTGTATTTAAAACAAAATTCATTGAAATGTAAGATCATTGACTATCATTTGGACTTGAGTTAAATAGCCATTGCAAGTTATTAGTGTCACTATTCAAAGCTGGGTGTGAATGGACTGACAAATTTTGGTCAAAGACATATTATTTCAGGTTACAGTTTCTCCAAAGTGTCGTAAATCTATCACATGAGACTCATATCCCTTCTGAAGGAAGACGTACGGAGGGTTGTTTCTGATCTCTGATAACAAATTATTTTTACGTTCTACCTTAAGGAAAGCCATGTCTCCACCATCGAGCATGCTCTATTTGATGGCTCTTCACCCGAGTTATGGTTCGGCATCGGAGTTTTCACTGCAGAAGACTCTTACGCAGCACAGCCATGTCTAGAAGTTCCCATTCCTCTTTACATGCTTTCCAGAGACCGTCTATTGTTCGAGGACGCCTGTTTCCCAGTGCCCTTTTGAAGAGTCCAAAGACACAAAGTCCATCGGTGATGCATCAGGATACTTCACTGGGATGTTGCTGAATAGAATAGCATGTATTCCAGTTTCCTGCTCTATTTCTCCAGGAATGTCAGGGCTGAATCCGAAGTGTGACTGGAGGCCTTTTCTTGGTGCACTCAGACTTTATTTTTGTCTGTACCATAGAGAGCTGGGATTTCGGTCCAGTAAATTGGGATGATAACTTCTTCCTGGTAGTACTGGAAGTTGATTTTGGCCTTTTTAGCTACTCTATGAATGGTCAGTTTTCCATTGTAGCAATATCCCGCGATGACCATAAATCCCTTGGAGAAACTTTCTCTGCATTCGTCATACCACTTTTGAAATTTTTTTCACCCCTTTCTCTATAGCAAATTGCTCGGGGTATGTTGCAGTCTCCTAGATAAACATATGCTTCATCAAGAGTGGCCAAAATTTTCCATTTTTCTCCTGCCGGGTGCTTTTCATAGTTTCCTGCTATTGGTGCGGCATTCGGCAATGTGACGTGGCAACAATTTATGAACCCTGCTTTTGTGGCGCTTCTCCATGTTTAAATCTTTGTTTATTATGGTGTTTACAGTTGTAAGGGATATTCCCCATCTATTCGCAATCACCCTTTGTGTGGCAGGGTTACCACCAGAGATAAGGACCTTGACCTTTCTGATTACATCTGGGTTGCGGGTAGTAGCAGGTCGTGGATTTGCCAGTTTTTTTTTTCCTTTTGGAATTAATCCCAAGCGACCTTTCCCTTTTTATTAAGCACTAAAATTACGTTTTTGCAAGCCTCAGTAATCGCGGAATAACTATAATTAGCGTCGGAAATGGCAGTAATATACCCCTCCCAAAACGGGTCTATCTGCTTAGGCATTATGTGAGCAACACGCGTGCGAGTGTAACAGAAGCAGCACACTGACTGATTTGATCACCTCGCATGCTCCTGTCCTGATGAATCACACTCCAACGCTACTTGGCAAATCGTTCTCAGAGATCGGAAACAACCCTCCGTACTCAATATTTTTGTATTCTTAAAATTTCATTGAACCTACACACGTTTGAACCTCGGAACTTGAGACGAGTAGGTTCACCAGTGGTTAAAATCTTGATTAAACTTCCTTCCTGTATACAAAATACAAATATCTACATAACAAAGACTGCTAAAGTGGTACACAAGTTGAAAACAAATTAATGTCATACTTGCTTACTATAGGATCCAAAGCATGAAAAATGTAGTGGGTAGCATTGAATCACACAATATCATTATAAAAATGTTTCAATTTTCTTTATAATTTAGTATTTAAAATATTATAAATACAGAGGCCATTAAATTATTGAATAAATTTTACTTTACACTGTTCATTGACTAGTAGGTCTAACAAATATCTTCTCTTCATACTGAGCCACAGATGTTGGTTATTTGTATCAAAATGTTTAACTCTATCCAAAAGATGGCAGCAGTTTTGTATTTATATATTTAGAACAAAACATTTTGTCTTCCTTCCATTATTTAAAATGAAATATGTTCATTAGTAGTTTATTTTCTACAAAAATGAATGATAACATTAATTTGATTCTTATAACTGTTTATTATTAAAGCATAAATGTTTCATGTTTGAAAAATTCCGCAATACATCGTTTAAAGAGAACGGAGAAATGATTATGTATACGTATAGCAATTTTTCTCCTTGCGTGTCGCCTGACATACGTATTGCTCTTTTAATTTTTTCTAGAAAGGGGAATATCAATGATGTTTCCCTAAATTTCTTTGAACAAGGAAACATTAATGTTTCGATTTTTCTGGAAAGGGGGACATCTGATGATGTTTTCCTTAAATTTGTTATTATTGTGGGCAATTCTCATAAGTAATGTCATGAGTGAATTAATTTGGAAATTAAGAATGGCATTTGTTAGGAATTAAGATTATTTAACAAATAAAATTAGGCTGTTTAATCAAAAGCGCATTATTTATGTATAGTTACCGGTATTTTCGAATATGTATATATTTAATGTAAATGGCGATGCTTGGAAACAAATCAGAAATTTGAGGTTATGTATATTCACTGCAACTTGATCATATTATTATTGCCAAATAGGATCGCGATATTGTAAGAATGCACCGTAGTGCATAATGAAACACCTCAAACTATATATTTTAATCAACCATAGAGTATGTTTAATACTCTCTGATAATCAACATTATAGGTTATTCATTTATTTTTTAGTAAACAACTCAGTAAATAACGGAATCTGTTCATTATTTGCTATATTCAATGTATTATTGGAGAAAAATAATGCTCTGAACTGTTCAGAATATTAAAAAGGAGGAGCCTTCTTTATCACAAAAGCAGGAGCTGATAAAGAGAAATTAATAAAGAGTGAGGTGAAACATGACTGTCATTGGTTGTAAAACAAAATTCATTGGAATGTGATTGGTTATCGACTATCATTTGGGGCATGAGTTAAATAGTCAGAAAACATTTCTTTCAAGATTTATAATACAAAAAAAGAAAAAGAAACTATATTTATCATCACCAATAACACTGGTCTGCATTTCACAACTTTTTTCTGAGGTCAAGGTTTTTTTAGGTGATCTTGTATTTTTGTGCATGCTGAATTCAAAAGTGTAACTCATTTTGTTCAATCAGGTCACATTTCTTTGCTACCTCAATATTTAGGTAGTAGCCTCTTAGGTATATAAGCCATTCAAGTTTATGTTTATTGTCACAAAACAGAATTATTTCCACACCTAATAGCTACATTAAATGTATGATATTGAAATGAGTGTAGTTAACGAGGATGAAAATATATTTTTAAGTACCAGACCTTGAAAATGACACTAGAGGTAACTAGGTGGCAACTCTTTAGGAGAGAGAGGTGGGGGCAGTGGGGATTGAGCTGACCTTGCTTCTAGCTTGCAACCTGCAGGCTAGTATGTCTTGATCTTTCTGAGTGAAAGCAACATAGTTAGAAAATGGATCGAAAATGCAAGAATCATCCTGACCGATTTTGCTACATTTGTGATAAAGTCATCATGCCACATAGGAAGTTAAAAATTACTCCTTTTGTGAGAAAAATGTATCATGCATACTTTGGAGTTAAAATTGGTGATGAGGACAAGCCATTCGCACCACACGTATGCTGCAAAACATGTGTTGAAGGGCTGCAACATTGGAGCAAAAAGTAACAGAAGTGTCTTGGTTTTGGTGTACCTATGATTTGGAGGGAAGGAAGAGATCACACTACCGACTGTTATTTCTGTATGACAAATTTACAGGGTAAGTTTATGACTTTGATTCTCATGAACTTAATATATCTCTTTAATATATATATTTTTTAAAATTAATTAGAATACGTATCTTAAATGAATTAATTTAATTAATCAATCTGCTTTTTTTCATGTATAAACAAAAAAAACAGAGTGTGAGATATCCAGATGTGCCGTCTGCCATAAGACCAGAACCTCATGGACCAGGGATTCCTATTCCAACACCACCTGATAACCACAGTGACTTTTCTGGCCCAGATGATGAAATGCACAAAGAGGATACTAGGGATATTGGTGATGCATATCAAGCCCCCCCACATTCATATCAACCAAAACCCCTAATCCAAGCTGAACTGAATGATCTGACACAAGATTTGTGCTTGTCTAAAAAATCTGCCCAGTTACTAAGATCACGTCTTCGTGAAAATAGATTGTTAGCTCCAGAAACAAGCTTCTATTGGTACCATCGTCGTGAAGAAGAGTTTAGACTGTATTTCACAAAGGATGGAGAAGCTTCTCTGGCTTACTGTCATGACATTGATGGTCTCATTGAAGCTTTGGGTATTACGTATATCTCTACTGAATGGCGGCTTTTCATAGATTCTTCAAGTAGAAATTTGAAAGCTGTATTACTCCACAATCGTAAAGTGATTGCTTCTGTTCCAATGGGCCATTCATTTCAAATGAGTGAAACCTATAGTAATATGGACCGCTTGTTAACTGTCCTGAAATATGAAAATCACAACTGGAAGATATGTGGAGACTTAAAGGTATATTTTTGAGCTTAATACACTGTATGCTTAATGTTTTAGTTTTGTAAGTAAGTTATACCATACACAGATACACATTCATACTATTTGTTACAGGTTCTGGTCATACTGCTGGGTCTACACCAAGTATCCATGCTTCCTATGCCTGTGGAGCAAATGAGCAGCACTACGTGCAACGCATCTGGGAAGCAAGACCTACCTGCCCTGACACCAGATTCTCACAACGTGAAGTCACAAGCTCTTGTGGATCCTCAGAAAATTCTGCTCCCTCCGCTGCACATTAAACTTGGCTTGATGAGATCCTTTATAAAGGCAGTGAACAAAGAAAGTAGGGCTTTTACTTTCTTAAAACAGAAATTTTCACGTATCAGTGAGACCAAACTTACTGCAAGTATTTTTAATGGTCCTCAGATCAGAGAGCTTATAAAAGATCCACAATTCGATGAGAGTATGGAGGATAAAGATAAGTATGCCTGGTTAGTATTCAAAGCAATAATAAAAAACTTTCTTGGCAACTATAGGAGCCCAGAGTATGAAACTGCTATCTAGGAACTTCTGCAAAACTTCAAGCTTCTTGGTGCTCGTATGTCAATAAAGATGCACTTTCTCAGCTCACATTTAGATTATTTCCCTGACAACCGTGGAGATTATAGCGAGGAGCAGGGTGAGCATTTTCATAGAGACATTAGAGTAATGGAGGAGAGGTACACCCTTAGACAAAAAAAATGTGTCATCTCTTGAACGCATATTTCTTCTAAGCCCTACTCGACACAGCGCTGGGTTCACACTAGTAAACATAATTATGCAGGCCCTGAGCTACTGCTTTATGTGGCATGAACTGAGTGAAGATACTCCTACGTGCCCTGTTAGGTCAGTGGTAAAGCATGCAGTCACTGTTTCTGTTAATGAAGGTCGCAGGTTCGCGTCCTCAATTATGTAGTTTTTTTCGTGATATTTGTATTAAAATGTTTCATGAATTAAATACATTATATTTTGACAATTGAACTAAATCAATGTTTATGTCGTTATTGTAACAATTATTTTACCACATTCAGAGTTTGTTCTAGGTGATGTCAATGTATTGATTTTAATAGACTGATGCATACACGTTCTGCGTAAAAGCAACAGCCTCTAACAAGTTTGTTTATAATGAACTCTAATTGTCCTGCAGATGCACAAAAGACGAAAGATGGCTTATGGGTACAAATTCAGGACATCTGGGATGCTCTAGCCGAAAGTCCACGTGACTGTAGAAATTTGATTGCATCAATGCCCCGCAGATTGAGGGCGGTAATAGATGCTGAGGGTTCATATACCCGATATTAATTTTGTTAAAGTTTTCATTTTAGAAGATATTATTTTCTTTATTCATTTAATTATTAGAAGGTTTTCATTTATGTGGTTTGTGTGTGCATTAAAGCCATAAAACTCAAATATAAAATTAAATATGAAACTATATTACAGGCGAAATGCTATCCTAACATTCAGTAAAAAAAAAAAAGTAGAACGGGAATCGAACCCGTGAGGTTATGAATGCAGATGTTGTGTGTTAAACCTCTCAACCACAGAAACACACAAAGGCAAACTCTCTCTTTTATGTTACCTGAGTGTGTACTGCGTTAACTAGCAAACAACACAGTACAATTACTGAAAACGTGTTAATGTGAATAAGGCTTCTGCGAGTCTCACGAAGTTCCCCAATTGGTTGATAGAATCAAGAGATGACTCATTGTTTTGTCTAAGGGTGTACCAGGTTCACTGGGATGTGAACATGTTTGCAGACTATTGTTGCTCAAGAGAGACATTCCAGAAGCAAAACACATGAAAGTCCTTGAAAAGAGCTTTTCTTCCACAATAATGATGTTAATGGTGTTAGTGTATGACATAATATACATAAATTATACTATTTCCACATGTAAGAATGTTTTAAAACCACAAACAACATAATATTGCATTTTTAAAACATTCTTAAATGTCATATTTTAAAAAGTGAAAAAGCAATAAAACCTGACCTGATGCAACAGAATGAGTTACATTTCTGAATTCAGCATACACTAAATATTAAGAATTAGCTTAAAAAACATTGACCTCAAAAATGATGCAGACCAGTGTAATAAATAGTACTGACCACATAAATTGAAAAATATGGAAAAACAAACATCATATTAATAACCTTACTTTAAATTAATATGAAGGTGGGTCGTAAGTAACAAACAATACTTTTTTCTGTATTGGTATTACAGCTGGGATGTTGAAATTTCATCAACATATAGTTTGTAGTTTTGACTATAAGAACAATCTTTTTATTTTTCATGTGACACTCTAGCAACATAAGCCTGAAGTAAAGAGGGCCACGCCATAGCATAGATGAATACGTCAATACACTATATGCCAGAAGGTCGAGTTTTCGAGTCCTGAAGGGTTTGAGAATTTTAGATTGACCTTAACTTGACACCGTGGCTCTGGGGTCAACTCAGCCTCTAATGGAAATGAGTAGCAGACACTTGTTCTGGGGATAAAGATGACTGTCAAGGTGAGAGCTTTAACCTCCTATTACCCCAAGGGCCTCCTTAGGCCTGTAATGGGATGATTCCCCTTACCTTTTTATCTTTACGCAACAAATATGTTAAACATGTTACTGTCATCAAAATGTTGATAGCAGCAAAGTGTGTGATTTTTTGAGCTAAAGGACTTAACCCAAGTTAAATTCACAGGAACATGTGCAGCATGTATGGGGAAGACTATATTGACCATAGCAATGTCTCGAGGTGGTGCGCATTTTTAAAGGACAGCCATGAAGACCTATGCAATTCGCCACTTCCAGCCAGCCAGTTACAGTTGCAAGCTCTTGAATTCTCACAGTCATTGAGGAAACAATTTTCAACAATCGGAGGATCCAATTGTAAATTTTATCTCAGCAGGTCAACATTTCATATGGTGTAATGTACAATACCATGCAATACACATTGAAGTTTCATTAAGTTGATGCTTGCTAGGTGCTTTAAAACCTGACAGCTGTCCACAAGGGTCAAATATACTATGATTATATATAGCCTTAAATATAAATTTATGATTGAAGTTAATATCAAATTATGACAAGCTTGGACCATTAATTTGTTATGTTACAGAAGGACATGACATTCTGAAAGGAATTATCACTGATGATGAGTCATGGGCATAGCATTACGGAGTGGAAACATGCTGCTTCCCCACTAAAGAATTTCCCTTAATAAGTTTTATGAAATAGATATTTAAATTTTTTGTCAAATTACACAATATAAAGAAATAACGTACAAAAATAAAACATAGTTTTATTTGATTTTCATATTTATTATATAATTCAGTGATAGTACACTGTACCTTCTTCAGACATGTTAACAAATTATGAATTGTGTTCCAACTGATCTAAGCAACAATACAACAATATTTATTTAAATTTTTAAATTTAACAAAGGGAATTCATTCAAATTTTAAGAATTTAACAGTTTGTTACTACTTTTCAATTTATATATTTCTACAGCCTCCAAATAAATTGAAAAGTAGTAACAAACTGTTAAATTCTCAACTTGATTTGAATGAATCCCCTTTGTTAAATTAAAAAATTTAAATAAATATTGTTGTATTGTTGCTTAGATCAGTTGGAACACAATTCATAATTTGTTAACATGTCTGAAGAAGGTACAGTGTACCGAAACAGTTGTCACTGAATTACATAATAAATATGAAAATCAAATAAAACTATGTTTTATTTTTATTTAATTAATAAATATGGATTTTCATCAAGTAAACACCAACTCAATTGATTAAATAACTTACAGTTGTACATGATTTTATTTTCACTGCTGTCTGACGCATTTAAATAATTGTAACAATAAATTGGTATTTTGCCAATTTAAGGATTAATAACAAACTCAATTTATTTAATAAAATACTTAATTGTGTTACTCCCTATCAATTTTGAGAATATAATTATACAATATTCATTTCTTACAATTTTGAGAATATAATTATACAATATTAATTTCTTACAATTAGTTGTCAATTAGTATGTAATGTAAAAGTCCCAAGTGGTCTATGTGGTGTAAACAGTGACACATAAATTGTATCACTGATGAAATTATATCTTTGAAAAGTGACAAAGGTCAAAATCTGTTTTCTACTGTTGCCTCTTGCATTGCTGTTGAACTAATAACATTGCACATCTGAACACTTGCTACAAGAAATCCAACTAGGAATTATTACTTATAATTGCCTCCTTGAAACAGGAAGGTCAAGGGTACAGAATTCTTACTAAAGGTCACAAATACTTCAAACTTGCACGTACACATTTAAATATAGGGAGTTACAGAATAAGAGTTCCTAAACTGTAACCTTTGGCATTTATTATTCCTTAGTTCCTTTAGGAATTGTGGGATATAAATTGACAATGGTTCATTGAACTTTTCTATATAGAAATACTATAAAAAAAAAGAACTCGCTCACTCTGAAATACATTTCTTGAAGATCACATACATTGCCTCAATATATTCTATGAATTTTTATGTTCTATTTAGTTTAACATGTTCCAGTTCTGAACAAATTAATTTTTTGAAAAGAAAATTATTGTCTGAACTGGGAATCAAACCCTGGACCTTCGACTCTATATGTCGGCATGCAGCCCATTACACCATTTAGACCGAGTAGAAATGCCACTTATACAATTCTCTTACATCCAAAGGCAGAGAGCTAGAGCTATTAATAATGGCATCAAAGTATTTTTAACAAGAATATTCATTACTTTTAAATTGTAAAGCTTAATATTTTGATGTTGTCTTTAGTTTAATATGTTACAGTCCTGGACAAATTTATATTTTGAAAAGAAAAATTATTGTCTGAACTGGGAATCAAACCCCAGATCTCCGCCTCTGTACATTGGCATGTGGTCCATAACACCATTAAAAAAATTACACAAAAAAAAATTATGAAGTTGCCAATTCACCTTCTCACACTCAAGGTTATACACTTTTTATTTTTTTTTATTTTTTTAGTATTGTATGTATTTAGCCTAGTGGTAAAAAATAATTTAACTTCTTTTGTGTAAGAATGTTTCTCACCTGAAAAGTTTGATTCACTTTTACCAGGATAAAATCTTCTTCTTCTTCTTTGGCTTTCCCCCACTTATAGGTTTGCTGTCTTCAGTTTCCATTTATCTCTATCATTCCAATCTCCCTCTTCCAAATTCCTATCATCCATTATGGTTCTGATGTAGGTTTTCCATTTCCATCTTGGTCTGCCACAATAATAAAATCTTAATATATACCAGTGGTATATATTTTTTGGCCATCTTTCATTTTCCATTCTTTGTACATGGCCATACCATTTAAGCATTTGATTTTCAATCCTCTTAACAACAGATGTGGTGACATTCATTTCTCTCCAAAGGAATTCATTTCTTATTTTAACCTGTCTTGTTTTTTGAAGGCTTCTTCTAAAATAATCAAATTCAACTGTTCTAATTTTATTCTTTTGTAATTCCGTCAAAGACCAAGTTTCACTTCCATATGGCAAAGTATTCTATATTATGCTCTTATAAATTTTCATTTTAGTTTCCTTTGTAATATTTTTGTACCAAATTATTCCATGTAATATCTTAGTTGCATTTTTTGCCATTGCAATTTTAGTCTGTACATCTCTCTCACAGGTACCTAAAATTGTAATTATTGACCTAACTTATTTTTAAAAATTCACATTTTTTTTATTTTCCCTGTTTCAAGTATGAGGTCATCCACATCCTTTTCCAAACACATATATTTTGTTTTCTGTAAATTTATATTCAGTTCCCATTTGTATAAAATCTTAAAATTCAAATTCAAATTAGACTTCCAAACCCTTGACTTCAGGTTCACTGGGAGCTATACGATTTGACATCATCAGTATGTAATAAAAAAAGGTGAAAAGTTATGTTTTTATTAAATAGAATTATGTACACTTACAGATAGTTAATAATGTTCTCTATGTTCATTAAAAGGGGGCAGTTGATCATGGTGGACTACTGGTTACCATGCTTGCCTCTGGTTCCAAGGTTCATGGGTTCAAATCTGTCTGGCATCGATGGATTTTTAGGATACAAAAATTCTGAGTATGGAATTAAAATCATGGATCCTGTATTGTAGATTTACAGCACGTAAAAGAACCTCAAAACTGAAAATTTGTTAGTTCTTTTATGGCAAGATTTGAATTGCAATTCTGACAGCTGTTACAGAGCATTGTAAAACAAAAATAATAATAATAACAATTTCAGAATTCGGTAGTTTGAGAGATTCAACTATTGAATATTGAACTGTACTCTTTTTACAGGGCTTAGAGAACATTGTTAGAAGTCCATATTGTACACTACCACTCAAAAGGATTGAGTGGACTCTTGGTCATTAAAATACACAAGTTTTAGTACATGAGTTGTGAACGTAATACAGCATTGAGAATGTCACAAATGAAGTGAAGAAACTCGAGTCTGCTTGGGAGTTAAGAAGTATGAGGTGAGTGAAGAAACAACTAAACAATATTTAGTACATGGTTCAGAAGTGTACAAATTGTATTATACTGTATATAACACTATGCGTGAAATACACCCATTTAATGACATTATGATGCCATAACATTTAGCTCAGTGCTTGCTTCATAAACATGAGGTCTAGGGTTCGAACCACAGTCAATTTTTTTTGTCTTCCTATTTGCATTTTTTGTCCTTTTTTAAAGATAAAACAGTGTTGGTTATGTGAAATTGTTTATTGCCCTACATCTGAGGGCTATTGTGAGATTAGACTTAGCCAATATAAAATAAATGTCATATTTGGAGGTAGAAAAAAAAATAATAATAAACTGTAACTAATAGCTTGTCCACTTACTGCCTGTGACTGTTACAGCATGCATTCACCATGGCATGGAGTCCACAAGATTTTGGAAAAGTTCTTGATCCTCTTTTCATACATCAACAACTCTATTCCACAAACCATCCTGGCTAAAGTATGTTCCTGTTCATTTAGAGCATAAAGTTGCCTTCACTCCTGCCCACACATATTCTATGGGTTCTGGATAATTCTTTATCATCTCTTTATTATTCTTTTTTTTTTTTTGTTTACTTAATTGTAAGCTTCATGCATGTTCCTGCTTATGTTTTTCAATTGTTTATGTTGGTAACATCCACCGCTGTGGTCTCAAGGTAGCATGCTGCCTTGTCACACAGCAGGCCCGGGTTCGTTGCCCGGTCGGGGCAGTTTTTCTGGGTGAGGTTTTTATCGGGGTTTTTCCTCACCTGTAAGACAAATGTCAGGAAAACTTTAAGGACCAAACGGTCCACGAAATCATATAGCCATCATCATCCTTATCATTATCATCATCATCCTTCACCGATGTGGAAAGCAACGGGAAGCTACCACACCTACACACAATTCCCTAGTAAAGCTGCAAGCATAGCATGAAAATGCTATGATTGCAGTGAAGGACCTGCCTTTGGGCAGAATTATTATGGATGGATGTTGGTAACATATTTCCCACTTATTAACAGGTATATTTTATTCTTAATTTTTTTATTTTCACTTTTTTAGTTATGCATTGCAATCCAATGCATAATTTCTGCCATGTCCTGGCTTATGATAATTTGTCATTTGCTGCCGCTAGTAACTTTGTCTGGCAAATTTGATTTTAAATTAATTAATTTTGTTTTGGCTGGAGCCCTTTCCCAGGTAAATGCCATGTCATCTAGCTCACGACCTTCTAGCAGCATCAGAGTAGCTTCATATACCATTCAGTGGGGACATGTGTATACTGCTTCCAAGCTATGAGGTTTGCAATGAAAATTGTGAAGTGATTTTGAATTCAAATTAATTTAAACAATGTTCTATTTTAAATAAATATATGGTTTGTAAATATAACCAGCACTAATTATTTAGTTCAAAGTATTATTTCTTTGTCATGTGCTGCCAGAGTTTAAGTGTGAAGAAGTTACTACAAGAAATATTAAATAATAATGCTTATATGTAATTCTCAAGCATTCCTTAAGGATATGCTCCCGAGTGGAAGGAACTAATAAGTTCTCCAAAATATGGAGATAGGCTGCCGTGTTGAACCTCCCATGGATGCCTGTTGATTGTCCCACTGAATGACATCCACCCCGAACATAATATGCTAAAGTGATTCGGCCTCGCGACCAAGTACACATAACGAGCATCATATCGGTAGCCATCCATGTGATATACATGGACAGGACATTGTTGATGTTCGTATCGACACTCGAATGGTGTAACTGGTATCATATTGACACATAGTCAGAAATCCAAGGTTTGAGTCCTGGAATTAGTGTTAATTTTTTTTTCTAAAATTAAATTTGGTTAAAGGAACAATATTTAATAAATGTAGCCCGATTCCAGCCTATGCAGATGATCTCGTCATTTTGGAAGAAAATAAAAGGATATTAATCAAACATTTAGTGCCCTAGTGAGACAAACTAGAAAACTAGGATTAGAAATTAACAAAAAATTAAACATATTAAACACTAAGAGTTCACTGCTCTACCAACTGAGCTCTTACAACGATTGACTAAAAACTCGACAAGGCCGCAACCTATTATACCAGTTTTCATTTTTTTTTATTTTCGGATGATTTTGGCCAGGATTTTAGAAACAAAATATGAAATTATTGTATTGTCATGGGTCCTCTACACGTATACAAAGTTTCAAGTCGATCCAATGTTTCTAAGTGGGTGAAAATCGCGTTGAAAGATTCTGTTACATTGATACAAAAACACTTTTTTTGATTTTCTGATGATTATGGCCAGGATTTTAGAAAAGAAATATGAAATTATTGTATTGTCACGGGTCCTCTACAAGTATACAAAGTTTCAAGTCGATCCAATGTTTCTAAGTGGGTGAAAATCACGTTGAAAGATTCTGTTACATTGATACAAAAACACTTTTTTTGATTTTCTGATGATTATGGCCAGGATTTTAGAAAATAAATATGAAATTATTGTATTGTCACGGGTCCTCTACATGTATACTATGTTTCAAGTCGATCCAATGATTTTAAGTGGGTGAAAATCACGTTGAAAGATTCCATTACATAGATAGATAGATAGATAGATACAGGTCAAGCTAATATAAAGCGTGTAAAAAGAAGCCAGAATTGGCACAGCAAATAGATCATATTTTTCCCTCATATCTTTATTGAAGAATCAGATGGTACATAGGAATATGAAATTAAGAATACATGAATCCCTCATAAGACACACAGTAAACTATGGACCCTATATGCAGATATTAGTAGATGGCTGGCCGTTTTTGAATGGAAAATTCTGAGAAAGATATTGAAACCTGTCAGAGTTATTAATGAGTGGAAAATAAGATCTAACAATGAACTCAAACAGCTGTATAAGGATCTGGATACAGTCTTATTTATAAAGATTATGAGGCTAAGATGGATACGGCATGCGAATAGAATGGAGGAAAAGAGAGCTCCTTATCAAGTTTTTTGTTAATCAATCACAGAAAAAAAGACAAAGAGGGAGACATAAAACTAGATGGTGGAATGATATGTACAATGATACTAGGAAATGTAAAATCACAAGATGGAATGTAAGATGTTGTTGTTTTCAAATGCTGGGGCTTGGCAACGAATCCATTAGCGTTCTTGCTCTCCCATATTTCTCTATGGTGGATCCAACAGGTAATACTTCACAGGTTTGTAGATGTTCTTCGTTCATTTATTCGTCTTTGTTGCATAGAAGACAATTTGGATTCATGTAGATTCCTATTTTATATAAATGTTTGGCCAAATAGTCATGTTCTGTAAGCAGTCTAAATTTAGCTACGGTACTGTAGTTTTACGTGGAATTTCTGGAATAATATCTGGCTTCTTTACTAAAATATTCCATTTTTTGTCTTTGGCTTTATTACATAAGTCTTGGTTTTGTTTGATTTTATATTTGTTTTTAATTATTCTTTTTATGGATGTTAAAGGTAAGCTTTTAGTAGTATTCTGAATTAGATTGGAGCCTTTTTTTGGCAAGAAAATCAGCAGTCTCATTTCTAGCAATTCCACAATGTGCAGGTATCCATTGCAATTGAATTCTTTTCTGTACTTTTAGGAGTTGTTGAATCATTTTGTAGCACTCTTTAATTTGTATTGACTTCATTTTGTGTGAATTTATTGCATATATTGGTGCCTTAGAATCAGAGAGTATGACAGCATTTTAAAATTTATTTATTCTGTATAGTAATTGTTGGAGTGGAATATGAATAGCCGTTACTTCTGCATCAAAATTTGTTGTGTGGTATCCTGCTAGTTGATAAAATGAAAATAATGCACATGTAATTCCTGATCCGGAGTTGTTATCAATGTAAGATCTAAGAACAGAAATGACTGGAGGATGTCAGCAGAGAAGTCAAAGGTCCACATTGGACTGTAGTGTCACTTGAGAAGAAGAAGAAGAAGAAGCTCAGTATTATGTAGTTTCCCCATTCAGCAGTCTGTTTGTCTCTCTTTGGCCTAAAAAATGTTCCTAGGGACTGTATTCTCAAACCTCGCATAATCTTTTCTATTCACTTAAAGCAAGAGACAATGTTTCACATCCACATAGAAAAATATTATAGTTTTATATTTTCTTTTAATTTAACATATTTTTAGAGGAGTTGTGGTACTCAATAGCATGTGTTTCCAGAGTTGGGCTTATATTTAATTTCTTTCTGCACCTCTTTCATGTTTGTAATTGTCAAGAATAGAGTTACAGTAATCTAAATTCTTGTTAATATTGTATACCGTACAGGTTTTTAGAATCTATAAAAAACCATTGATGTAAGTAGTTCTGTAAACTTGGGTAAATCCCAAAGATATTAACTAAGATAAATTATGACGAAAGGTCATACAAAAATGATAAACATTTTACATATTTCAAACTTGAAGACCTTGGATAAGTCAATGAACCAGGTTTATACAAGTTGCCAAGATAAATGTCTCTCTTACATCAGAAGTCTATAGAGTACGGTAAGTAAAGTTTTTAAAAATCCTAAAACTAAAATTGACTTGATAACTGGGCAGGGACACACAATTTACAAAGCATAAGAGAAGTGGTTTTATTTAACTCTCTCCTTAGACAATAAATTAGTTATACAGTCATCTAATGGGACACATGTAATATTTACATATAAAAATTCAGCCTGCATATGTTTGTGATTTATAGATTTCTAAACCGCTTAACACATCTTCAAGAAAATTTGTACGTATAGGTTTTCAGTTACAGCGAATATTTAGTCACTATCTCTCATGCTCTAAAATTATAAGGCATAAGAGGTCACCTGGAACAAAAATTTAAAAATTGTTCTAGCACTCACAATTTTCGATGATTCACAACAAAATGCAGTATATCAATGGTAGGCAATGAAAACCTAGTAACTCCATCTGTCATTGAAAACCACATAACTCCAGTAGCCAGCACAGAAATATGTGATGCATAACCTGTTGAGAATATGGACTTCAAATCAATACTAATAAAATTCATTGTTAAAACCATTGAAGTGGAGAGTCATAAAATAAAATAAGTTAAAATATACCTTCTTAGGTAAAATCCATCGTCCTCAACTTATAAAATATGTATTCTTTATGCCTGTAGGCCTTTCAGAACATCCATTCCATCTTAAGCAGGTCCTTCTTCGCTACAATATCTAGTATGATGGTTGATGCTGCTGGTTGTGACAACACCACGTTAGGACCAGCAGCATCAACCATCATACTAGATATTGTAGCAAAGTAGGACCTGCTGAAGATGGAATGGATGTTCTGAAAGGCCTGCAGGCATAAAGAATACATATTTTATAAGTTGAGGACGATGGATTTTACCTAAGAAGGTATATTTTAACTTATTTTATTTTATGGACTTCAAATGTATTAATAACTTGACTTGTATTCTGTAGTAAAATATATGGGTACTATTGCTGTATCAATTTTTATAATTATTTAAAACAGTTATTTGTTTCACCTGTAAAATTTACCAAAATTGAATTATGAGGTTTTCATTTCCCGCCATCGATAATGCTATTAAAATATACTAAAGTAGGTATTGTCCAAAACTCAGTGACATCCACCCATTAGAAGTGGGAGTTTACTGAAATCTGAAATTAAAAATTGACTCTAGCAACCTATATTTGGTCTGTATACCATACAATTTAATTAACCTCTATTTTTTTTACCTACTCAATTGAAAATTTAAAAAAATACTATTCATTTAGGCATATCAGCACATGCCAAATATTAGCTAAATTTGTACACACAGATTTTCAAATCTGGTGGGTGTTTGGTCACCATCTATTACGCTATAAAACCATTAAATATACGAGTTCACCTGAAATGAGAATTTAAAAATTGTTCTAGCGGTTACAATTTTTGATGTATCACATTGAAACTCAGTATATCCTATTAAAATAAACCAATGTGGGCATTATCCAAACATCAGTAAAATCCGACCGTTAGAAGTGGGTGTTTACTTGAAATCTGAAATTAAAAATTGACTCCAGCAACCATCCTGTTTGATTCCTCACAGTATATATCATATAATTTAATTAAGCTGTGTTACGCCTACACTAGGCCTAACTACCATAATAATAAATACTATAAAAAACCGATAAAGGATATATTTGTTCATCATATCAGAAATTAGGAAATAAATAACCGCATTGAAATACAATTTAGTCTTTTTTCAAAGGACCTTTTAAATATAAAAAAGCTAGTAAAAATCTATAGGTTTTATATCCTGGATCAAAACCATGTCAAAAGATTCCAGAATTATTTGGTCAAGAAAGATGTCTTCATTAGATAAAGTGAAAGTGGCACAAGCTTTCCATTGTGACATAGATGAAGACGTTAAACTAGTTCATGATCTTTCCACACACAAATTTCCCCAATTAGAAACTTAAAGTTTATCATATAAAAACTCGCGAATTTTTACCAAAGAGGGAGAACGGTGTGGGGGGACCGAAGGGTTCGGTTCCCCTGGGACAAGGCAGTTCTACATGGGTAAGACATCTTTTCTTTACATTCATTAAATGGTCATTTTACTTCATACATTTAATTAAGGGACCCAATGGTCCAAAGAACTTGGGAAAATGCCCAAAGTTGAGTCTTTTGAATATATTAAAATAATGGTGCTCTCTCTCCAAATTTTAGCATTTCAATATTTTGAATATGTTTGCGTTTAACAATGTGGCGATTTCAGCTGACTTTAATAACAGTGTTTTAGTTGTTTGATTTTGATTTTCTTTATGTTTGGTATTTATTTTAATAAATAATGTTATTTTTCGTTTACTGTGATTTAATATGTGTAATTGTAGAACTCCTCCTCCAAAACCAAGGCCAACCGCTCGGGCCAAAGACAACTTAAACAATAGGGAACGTAACGCTACCATTACGCAGGGGCTTAACAGACGCGCTCGCGTAATAAGTGGATGGCAGCTTGGTGGTATATTCGTGAAAATAATGTACTATTATATTCACGGATAGAGAAACGAGCCTTAAACCACAAAATTAACCTTCAATTCGTATACAGTAAAAATCTACATGTTTTTTTTTCAATCAGAGTCACATTCGGTACTAATGAATAAACTATGTCTTTTAAAACAGAGAGAAACCAGAAAAGCTTCAACTTTGGGACATTATTATTAACTGGCTTTAGGTTATTTTTTTTTATTAGGATCTAATATTTGGGTTTTATAGACAATGGGTAAACTTTGAATATATCGCTGTTTTTAGGTTATATTTTTTGGTATTGATGTTTTTTTTCAACAAATGTTTTATTCTTCTAGGCATAATGAAAGTTTTTTTTTACAATGGGTAAAATTTTTGGATATAAGACAATTTTGGTGTTGTTGATAATTTTCAGGTGTTATTTTCTTAATAGGCAGACATTTATATATACATTATTTTTTTCTAGGCTATGTTATATGTTATGTTCACTTCAGAACTTGATTTTTTTATACATAAAAGGTTTATGAATTAATTTGGTGTTGTTTCAGTCAGAGGATATTTTTTTGTTGTTATTGTTATTAACCTAGGTTATGATATTTCTTTTTTTTTTTGAATATTTGTAGAGGAAGTGATTTAGATTTTTGTTTGTTTGTTGTGTGGCAATATCTCATCCAATGTTAATAATTGTACGTGTATAATGACAATAATTTATTATTTCGTCTATCGGTAAGACGTGGCACGACCATATGTACGCATAAATCATTTCTGAAAGCATCACCACGAGAGATAAGCCCAAGGGATCATAGGTTGCTTTACACGCCACTAGATTGGAATTTTTTTTGTTATATTGAATTTTTTTATATTTTTTTGGAAAAGGGTAATAAATTAAAGCAAACAAGATGGCGGACACATCTTATACTTACGCCACTAATGCACTAAACACTCGTACCACGTTGCACTATGTAAACATTCTTTTTTTTTTATTCACGTAAAAATACGATCTTGGATATCTTACTAAATCATGGATAGAGGTAGGATCCGGAAAATTATTTTATGGTTTATTAACTAGGTAGCTTGTTTGTTAGGGGAAAATGGAAGTGGGCGACGTGTAGTTTTCTTCAATTGGCACCAGAGGCATCTAACGGAGACTATATTAAACATTACAACCACCCCGTAGGAAACTAACTCTATCCACCTCAATCAAATAAAATTCTACTTATATTCTAATAATCAAAATATTATTGACATAAATACAAGAAAATAAATCTATTAATAATTAAGTCTCCATGTAACAACTCGTGCATCCACACTGGTAAATTAATCTTGGCCCACGTAAGGCTCAAGGAACCGCATTATAACTTGCAATGAATGATTCATATTGGGAAAGTAAATTGACAATTATCCTAATAATAAGACTATAAATATTTAATTACAAAAAAAGAATAACCGAAAACTAGCAGGAAAATAGTTAGGGAGTTGGAAAACCTAAATGACAGAGGATTTGGAAATAGAGTAATAACCGTGAAAAATAAAGTAACATTTGAAGAAACATATTTCCCCTACCGGAGATTTTGAGGTAACGGAATTGTTAGGGCTCCCAATATTTCTAGACAATCAGCACTTAATGTCAGCCGGGTTATCAGCCCCGCGTGACGGCCGCCCTTTCCCCAGAACAAGAGTCTGGTACTTATTTCAGTTAGAGGCTGAATCGATCCCAGGGCCATGGTGCCGCCAGAAGGTCTAGATCAGGTTAACAATCCTAAAACACACCGGGACTTGAACCCCCGACGTTTCGGCTTGTAGCGCAGTACTTTAACCACTATGCTAGTAGAAATAAATATTCATACTAAAAATACCGAAGAAATTTTAAAACCGATTAAAGTTACAACCGCCTACCGTGCGACATTAACAAGACAGGGCATGAGGCAAATAATACCGATTTGCGCTGGAAATGTATTCTAGGATATGATGGTATGGCGAGCACCGTATTATATTTAGGAACGTTTTTCAGTTAAAAATCGAAAGTAGATATAAAACAGAGGGAACTACTAGCTGCGTGATTTAAAATTAATAATAATAGAACACACACTAAAATAATAATCAACACACGAAGTCGGGTACAAATCATACATTCATAATGCGAGATAATGGAAGAGATTGGATGACAAATAATAATAATAATAATATTAGGGGACTTGCAAGGAAATAAAAGTTTTCTGAATAATAAATAGGAACTCACCAGCGTGGAAAATTGAAAAATCGCTATCTTGAGAGATATTTTGTTTTGAGACATGTCTTGCCTACGTGCATGCAGACTGAGTGTCTTAGGAGGTCAAATAGCTGTAAATCTTCAGCAGAGTCTGGAATGTGTTTATTTTGGGTAAAGTTTAGATTAACCACATAGATAGGGACTTCAAAATACGACTACATTAGGAATATGGACAATTTATACTATGTACATTTACAGGGAAATAAATATTATTCTTTTTCTTGCATCGGAAAGCGTATTTCAAATAAATAACCACGTAAAGTCCCATGTCAGTAACAGAAAATAAAGTGGCATATATTAGCAATCAAAGGGATTTTAGATTTGAAAACCGAGAGAATGAACAAAGGGCATGAACACTTAGGAGAAATAAATGAGAACTCGAGCAAGAGAGGGGAATGGAGAATTAACGCAATCACAAAAATAACAACGCACCTAATTAGGGATGTAGATTCTAGTTCCGAAACCAGAGAGTATGGAAAAGGGGCATGGAAATTTCGGATAAATTAGAGAGAACTCGATCAAAAGCGGGAATTGAGATTAATAAAACAGATCCGACACCACACACCTCCCTAAGGGAAATAACATTACTGAGGGATTTCCAATTCGAGACTCATAGAAAGGAAGACGACCGAACTTCAGGTAAAATAATAACTTAAAATTATTTTATTTTATTAACCTCTCATGCGGTGTTGAGAGATTTACAACAATGCCGGCGGGCGCATTCTGTGAAAATTTCGACTACAATATGAGACGGTTCTAAATCATGAGTCAAATAAATCAAAAGTAACGTCCAGGAGGCTAGCGCAATTAAGGGAGGACTCGCTTGGTCCATAATTCAGATTAAGGTTTCGGAAACGGAAGGAATAGAAATTCTGGAATAAATGAGAGAGTGCTCGAACAGAAAAGGGGAATGGAGATTGGGCATAATCATAGAGCTCCGCTAGTGAGGATTACGGAGGGGAGGTAGAAACAAGATGCTTACAGAAATGATAACAGAAGGATAGACTGATGCTTACAGAAGTAATAAAGGAAAGGTAGACTTATTCCCAGAAATATTTTCCTTTTTCGGCTGTATCATGGTCGTTTTTTTTGGGGTGAAAATTAGGATACTTGACAACCAAATATCGACGAATAACCCTCAAGCCGAGTACGGGTAGGACGCTAGAGACTAGTTATGATATCCACGTGAGAAATAAAACTATTAATATTAATGAAGATCCTGAAACTTAGTAAAAAAAAACACATAATAATAATAAATCACCAGGAAAGTAAATAATGATAATAATAATACTAAAGATAATGATAATAATAAAACTCAGTAAATTTATAACTAACAATGATAATAATAATAATCATAATAATAATAATAATAACGCTAATAATAATAATAATTCACCACAATAAAATTAATAATAATGATAATAATAATAATAATAATAATAATAATAATAATAATAATAATAATAATAATAATAATAATAATACTAATAATAATAATACGAATAATAATAATAATAGATAATAATAATACTAATAATAATTCACAGAGAATTACTAATAATAATAACCATAATAAGAATAATAATAATAATAATAATAAATCACGGTAAATTAATTAACCATAATAATAATAATAATAATAATAAAAACGAAATAAGAGCGAACTACCAGAAATAAGACTTATGTTTATGAATAAAAGGAAAGATAACGGAAGACCATAATCTCATTTTCAGCAATTAGGACTCATTTAAGAATGAATGGGTTCCGGGATAAGTAGTAGGCTAGTTCGCGAGAAGATAACGTGGAAGCAGTCCAGATAAAGGCACGTAGTATGTCAAGCCTATAGCGGACGACGAATGATAGGCTCAATTACCCAGGAGTTATGCCAACACGGAGGGTAGAAACGATTTTAACACTGCAAGAAATCAGTAGTACCAATAGTTCAGATTAAGAAGGGAGGAGGTGCATTATCCAACTTGGTTTGAGGAAAAAAAAATATACGTATTACGAAAGAGAATGAAAGAGGGACTTGGGAACTTAGGAAAATTTATAAACTTTTTGAAATGCAGAAATGATCGAAATCAAATTAATTTATCCCCATAGCAATTTAGAAGATGGAGGTTAGGATACTTCACCGATAGTGGGTGTCTTAATCGATCTAGTAGGAAGAATTATCATATAAATTTGGAATTTCAAGGGCTACACTGAATAATATTTCTAAAGGAAATTACACAACAATATTATACTCAGCTGATCATGACGCTTGACTGAGGTGGCTACAGGAGGAAACAGAGAAAGAATCTGCGGCCGAGATCTCTCCCTCTGTATACCTTGATAGCATGTCAGTTAGGACTAGTGACCAGTCGAGTAGTAGACACACACACATATGGGATATGACATATTTCGAAAATAGATGGAAACTAGATCGCTTAAGACCCTTCATATTTAGGCCTACGAGGGATAATAAAAGGATAGGCTACAACTTAGGTCAATCTAGGCTAGGTAACGTTAGAAATACACAAACAGAGATGAAACTTTTACATAGTCGCACACGGGGATACAAGTTGGGAAGGACTAAGGACCCTTTTGGAGAGGTTTTGGCCTCGAAAATTTGGCGAGTTGCCTGAACACTTCGCCAACAAGCTAGGCAGGTGCAAGTCGGAAGGTGGGGCACCCCCGTTATGACATGATCTAGAGACTGAGAACTCCAAAATGATCTTGGGGCACTGGCCATAAAACCTTGCCGGCTTGGCACTGACGTTAGGGACCATATGGAACATCGTTGTTTAGGGAAGGATAGGCATCGGAGAATTAACAATAAAGGAAACTAAGAGGAAACAAGGAAACATAGAAACAAATGAAAGCACAATACAATTACGGGCAAAGAGACCCACGGAAAACTGTCATGATACCCGGGTTTAGGGAGTGATGATGGCAATAGGGGAACCCCATCAAAAAGATTAGGATAAAATCCACTTTTCCGATGAGGCGGCGTCCATGAGTTCAAAAAGGTTATCCCTAAGGTTAATCCTGAGGCAGCAGGATGAGAGGGGTGGGGTCAGGAAGGAACCGAGTCACTGTTGATGAGGATGGGAGCACCCCGGCCTCCACTTCGTGGTCGTGCAAGGGATAACCGAGTCACCGTTGTCGGAGGTCGAGCCCATTCCTGGTCTTCATGGTCGTGCAAGGTGAATTCGCTGGCTCGCCCGACAGGAGAAATAGCGAGACAGGAATCGCAAAGATGAGAGGGGTGGGGTTAGGAAGGAACCGAGTCACTGTTGACGAAGATGGGAGCATCCCGGCCTCCACTTCGTGGTCGTGCAAGGGATAACCGAGTCACCGTTGTCGGAGGTCGAGCCCATTCTTGGTCTTCATGGTCGTGCAAGGTGAATTGGCTAACCCACCCCAAGGATACATAGCGAGACAGGAATCGCGAAGATGAGCGGGTGGGGTTAGGAAGGAACCGAGTCACTGTTGACGAAGATGGGAGCATCCCGACCTCCACTTCGTGGTCGTGCAAGGGATAACCGAGTCACCGTTGTCGGAGGTCGAGCCCATTCTTGGTCTTCATGGTCGTGCAAGGTGAATTGGCTAACCCACCCCAAGAATACATAGCCGGGATTAGGAACTGAGGTTAGCAAGAGACGGACCCCGTCTGGGAGGATAGGATTTAATTCCCTTCTGGACGCAGTAGCGGACGTTGAGGAACCAACAGAGTTTCTAATGAACCCGAAGTTAGGAAGTGAGGTGAGCAAGAGACGGACCCCGTCTGGGAGGATAGGATTTAATTCCCTTCTGGACGCAGTAGCGGACGTTGAGGCACCAACAGGCTTACTAAGGAGAAACAAAATAATAGGATAGATTTAGGAAGGACAGGATGCCAGGAAAACCGCGAAGAAAAAGACATACGCACACATGGATATGGTCATAACGAAGGGACAACGAATAATAGTCAGGGACGTCAGAAACGTTGAGACACTAGATGAGAACACTAAGGGAAGCACATAGATATTACGATTGTGCGATCGACGAGTAGATCCAAGAGAGACAGATTGACCTAAGTAGGGATATTACATACAAGTAGAGGTTAAACACATAAGGACTATATGGAAGTAGAGGTTAAACACATAAGGACTATATGGAAGTAGAGGTTAAACACATAAGGACTATATGGAAGTAGAGGTTAAACACATTAGGCAGTACATACAAAGAGAGGTTAAACACATAAGGATAATACAAGAAAGTAGGAATATTACATACAAAAGGAAAAGTTAAACACATAAGGCACTGCAGAAAATTAGAGGTTAAAAACATTAGGTAATGAGATATTGGGTAATTAGAGATTTAAACACATACGGTAATACATATAAGGAAATCTCGGAAAAATTAGAAGTTATACACATACGGTAATACATAAAAGGAGATCTCGGGAAATTAGAAGTTAAACACATAGGGGTGCGTGTAGATCAGAAATTAAACACATAAGAAATACAAGAAACTAGAGTTTAAACACATAAGGAATACGTGGAATTAGAGGTTAAGTTCGTAAAGAGTACACAAAATTAGAGGATAACCACCTAAGGTAGTACATAAAGGGAGATCACAGAAATTAGAGGTTAAACTCATAAGGTACTACAGGAAATTAGAGGTTAAACACATAGGGTAATACAAGAAAGTAAAAGTTAAACACTTAAGGAAGTGCATGAAATTAGAAGTTAAACACATAGGGTTGGACATGAACTTAGAGGTTAAAACCATATGTAAGATAGGGAATAAGTCTACACGTATGAGACCAGGAACTAACTCAAAAACGTAAATGAAAATTAAGAGGAAACCAAAGGATAAGAAATGAAAAGGGAGAGGTTAAACCCATAGGTAAGATGGGGACCAAAGACACAGAATAAAGTCCACGCATAATCAGGAGTTGTGAAAGGAAAATTAAATGCAGAAAGTCAAGAAACCAAATGAGATATTGCCGAACGAATTCGGAAGGACTTAAGGAAACAACACCATTTAGACGCATTTCTTTATTATATTAACTATGTAGGCTGTAACACGAGAATTTGACAGACAGATTATGAACGAGAGAATCTAAGACGCCAGGATGCATTTTTGTTTAGTTAACTTTATAGGCTGTAACACGAGAAAACGACAGGCAGAGTAGAAGCGAGAGAATTTAAGATGCAATACGCATCCCGGATTAAAGAAAGGAAATGCTCTCCCAATCAGGACCTCACGAGGGAATGATAGACGGAATTCAGGTTACATAATCGTACTTAGAAGTATTTACATCTTAAAGCCCTAGCGATTTATGTGTAGGCGAGCACACTCGATCGAACCCAGGACTCTAGAATAAGAAAAGCAAAATTGAAATTTTATCCAAGCAATGGAAAGTGAAAACCAGCGGTAAAATCAGGGAGATACTGACAATTTTTGAACCTAGTAAAACCTGAATTGCCATGAGGGCGTAAATGATTCATGAGAAATCATAAGACCAAAAAACCATAAGAGCATTTCCTTTGCAACTTGAGGCTAGCTATAAAGGACAAATAGGAACATGGGTGCACCAAACTAAACAATACATGTAGATAACAAGGAGATCTAAAGCCAGGACGTCTAATATGCACTGAGGTAAATTAAACATTCAATGACCAGGAATGAAAGGAAGGATGCGGACCCATGTAGTACGGGATAACCACCAAACCCATAATCGATGTTTTCCCAAGTTAACAAATGCCATGAGATTGCAGCTTCACGCCTGGACCTGCGGCCACCACCACGACACTACATGATGGGGAGAAGATTAAGAAGGCGCAAACGCTGCAAGGACCAACCACACCCTGTACATCTGAGGACCAGGACGCAGCATAACGCAGCGAGAACCAACCACACCCTGTACATCTAAGGACGCAGGGCAGCTGCCAGGATCAACACACATCTCGTGACGGAGCATAAGATGGATGAATGTCCAGACTCGCTATCAGCTAAGACAAACACCTCATTAGCAGAAAAAAAACAAACCCAGGCCATTATAGCAAATAATAACGACCTTCTCCAACGCCAAACCTTGGCCTAACTTCCTTCAGTCCAAATTTTTCCTATAGAAGAGTCAAGAAAACAAACTCCACATCAAGATTAATTCCTATCAAACCTTTCACAAGTTCTCCTTGGACCTAACTGGGTTTTGTTCAAAGAAAAAGGCCTACCTGGACCAACGGCAGCTGAAAATGAACAATGGACTCGAGCATTAGAGCATCGCATCCTCCATCGAGGCAAGCAGACCCGAACCTGGACCTCCAATCTAGCACCAGCAGACACCACAGTTCGGATAAATTTTTTTTACAAGTGATCCGGTTCACGAAATCGAACCGTCAAAGTGTATCACAAAAAAAGAGAACCGTCAAAGTGAATAACAAAAAGAAACCGTCGAAGTGCATAACAAAAGTAACAAAATGTATTTAAGTGCAGCGGAAATAAATAACAGTGAAGTGCGTCGTTTCAAAATAAACCACAGAAGGTTAAATAAGGAAGAAGAACGAAGACGAGAAGAATTTTTATAAACGATATTATTTTTGTGTTGTTTTCAGCCATAAACATTAGTGTGATTTTTGTGTTTTTTAAGTATAGTGTTCTCATTAAGCAAACAGATCTTATCGATATTTCGACGCAATTAAAGGTATCCGGGGCAATTTACAAATAAAAAACGATCTAACCTCTTAGGATGAGAACAATATACTTCCAGGACAGATGGAATCGCCAATTGATGACGTCAGTTTCACTCCCACTTGAAGTTGAGTTAATGAGATAATTGTCAGGACAAAAACTCCGAGAGGCGAGAGATATCCTATAAGGAAAAAAGACTTTCGGTTTTTCAACCCTACAGTCTTATTTAGGGGGGGGGGAATTGTTACGCCTACACTAGGCCTAACTACCATAATAATAAATACTATAAAAAACCGATAAAGGATATATTTGTTCATCATATCAGAAATTAGGAAATAAATAACCGCATTGAAATACAATTTAGTCTTTTTTCAAAGGACCTTTTAAATATAAAAAAGCTAGTAAAAATCTATAGGTTTTATATCCTGGATCAAAACCATGTCAAAAGATTCCAGAATTATTTGGTCAAGAAAGATGTCTTCATTAGATAAAGTGAAAGTGGCACAAGCTTTCCATTGTGACATAGATGAAGACGTTAAACTAGTTCATGATCTTTCCACACACAAATTTCCCCAATTAGAAACAACCTAAAGTTTATCATATAAAAACTCGCGAATTTTTACCAAAGAGGGAGAACGGTGTGGGGGGACCGAAGGGTTCGGTTCCCCTGGGACAAGGCAGTTCTACATGGGTAAGACATCTTTTCTTTACATTCATTAAATGGTCATTTTACTTCATACATTTAATTAAGGGACCCAATGGTCCAAAGAACTTAGGAAAATGACCAAAGTTGAGTTTTTTGAATATATTAAAATAATGGTGCTCTCTCTCCAAATTTTAGCATTTCAATATTTTGAATATGGTTGCGTTTAACAATGTGGCGATTTCAGCTGACTTTAATAACAGTGCTTTAGTTGGTTGATTTTGATTTTCTTTATGTTTGGTATTTATTTTAATAAATAATGTTATTTTTCGTTTACTGTGATTTAATATGTGTAATTGTAGAACTCCTCCTCCAAAACCAAGGCCAACCGCTCGGGCCAAAGACAACTTAAACAATAGGGAACGTAACGCTACCAATACGCAGGGGCTTAACAGACGTGCTCGCGTAATAAGCTGTAATATTTCTTTTATTTAGGTATAGCAGTGCATGCTGGATATTAGCTAATTCAATATATATAATTAACCCATTTACCGGTACCTTAAAAGTCAAATTTCACCTGCAATCTATTTTACTTACACTTAACTCAGAAACAAACTAAAGCTACTAAATTATAATCTTAATATTTTGCAATATTTTATATATCCCTTGAGAGGGTTTTCTTTTTATCCTAGATAGAGGACTGTAGTTTCCCTTTCAACCTCTTTGCTATCTTCTGAGTCATTACTTTTGTTCATATTAAAGCACCGTTGAAGTTATTTAATATCTCAAAAATGAAGCAGAAAAATATATGACTGGCTACTCTAATTTCTAATATACAGAGTGATTGATACAAAAGATTGCACATTAATTTTAGGAGCTTGTTTATAGGTCAAAATAAACAACTTTAGAATAAAAACTTATGGTTTAGAAACTAATCCTAAGTCAGTGCAAACTTGGGGATGTATTATTGTTGTTGATCATGTGGTCAGACCATACCTCCTACCTCCATGTTTGAATAGGGTAAGATATAGGGGTCTTCTTATAAGAAGTTTTTCCAGAACTGTTAGAAGATGCATCACTTTTCATGTATCATGTATGGATTATCAGCACACTTCTCTCTTGAAATACATGACTTATTAAATGACCCCCCCACGGGCTAGACCTTGTCGTGGTGGAGGGGCTCAGTACCTAATGACCCATATGACTAGATAGGGAAGTCTGGTTTTTAACTAGCTTGCTATCTAGTAAGAGGAGAAGGGAAGCGAACTAGCTCCAACGCAGGATAACTCAATGGCTTCAGAAACAGATGAAGAAAATTGTTCTCAATGGTAAAGAATGCAGAAGAGGAAACCTGCAAGCCAAGGGGTAGATGGGACTCTAAAACTTTGGTTAGCAACCTGTCTAGGAGAAGGAAACTCCAAAATAAATCCCCGCTCCACTAGGAAGGTGGTTGTGCGTCTGGGCTGGTAACCCGACCATGTAAAAAGGTTTCCAAACTCATCTCTCTCACAGTGTTCAGCCAGATGGATTTAATGGATGACGACATAAGCACAGTATGCTGATGATGTGGTTATTATTCAAGAAAATTAAAATAATTTGCAGTACTCATTACATCAATTAAATCAGTTATGCCAAGAATATAATTTTAAAATATCAAAAGAAAAAAACAAAAATAATGGCATTTTGGGGAAACGATCATATAAGATCAAAAATCATAATAGACAACAAACCCTAGAACAAGTAACAAATTTTAATTATTTGAGTTGCAATTTTACTTTAAACACAAAAACTGAAAGAGACATACATATGAAACTGTCAATATTTCAAATGATATGCGGAACTATACATAAAACATTAAAGAATAAAACAAGAAGAGATACTAGATTGAGGTTTTATAAAACACTGGCAGTTCCTGCATTACTTTATGGGAGCGAAACTTGGGTAATGACAAAAAAATTGCAAAGTAGAATACAAAGCGCAGAAATGAACTTCCTTAGAAGAACAAAAGGCTGCACAAGATTCGATCGGATAAGGAATGAAGATATAAGTACAGAGTTAAATATATATCCATTGAATGAGAAAATCAGAGAATATAGAGAGAAATGGTTTACACATGTGGAAAGAATGAAAAACATTTTTGGAGTTGAATAGTATTTTAGTATTTTATCATAAATAAAACCATATTCGAGATATGCTGCTATTGGTTTGAGTTGCAGTATTGGTTAAGTTTTAATTTAATTTAATTTTCACAGGAAAAAAATCACTATGAGGTTTAATTTAAGAATTAAATTAATATTTTTAATACCTTACCTCAAATCCTTTATTCTTCTAGACTGCAGTTTCGGAGCTATATCTCCATTATAATCTTTTATTCTTCTAGACTGCAGTTTTGGAGCTATATTTGCATGAAGGAGATATAGCTCCGAAACTGCAGTCTTGAAGATTATAGGATATGAGGTGAGGTATTAAAAAATATTAATTTAATTCTCAAGTTTTAATTATTTAAAATTTGTATCTATGCTAAGAGTTGAACCACAGATCTCCAGCCTTGTGTACTCATGCTTCTCCAGGATAGCTGAGGATTTTTTTATTATATACAACTTTCCTCATTAGAGGATTGCCTCAAGGACAAAGTGATACAGACAATTAATTTTTGGAATTGATGAAATACATTTTGTGATGAAATACATTTTGTAAATACATTTTAAAAAATTGAAATTGTAGGCCTAATTGAAGTGTACATACTATAAAGTAGAATTTTGTAAATATGGTTTCTTAAAATTGAAATTGATCCTCTAATGGCAGCAATGGCAATTTTAGAAAGATACACCCTGTCCAAATCTAATGAATTCCAAAATTTGGCTAAGAATCCTGGTATAGTACCTCTTGCCCCGATCATCAATCCTGTGACAGTTGTACTATCTAGTTGATATTTATCTTTGTAATAGTCAATTGTTGGTTCATATATGGCTTTCTTTTCAGAGTCAACTTCCTCAGGTTGGCCACTATGAGTCTCAAAACGAATTGTGGGATCTAATATCATACCAATTTTAGAAGATGGTCTAAATGCAATATCTATTCGTCTGTTACTCCCATTAGTGGCCACACTATGAACTTCCTCATCAACTGTGTATACTGATTCTACACACATATTTTCCTTATGTTGTGTTTTTCTGAGAACTTCAGAAGACACGTCAATATCTATATGGTTATAAACAAAAATAACTACCACAAGGGAGAACGCTTGCTGCAAGTAGGAATTTATGAGTATAAACAGACATTTTATATAAATCAATTGGATATGTTTTTAAATTATTATACTGTCACCATTGATTAATTTTCCCAAAGAATATTACATCTCATCTCATAAAACATCTGTGATTTTCACCTGTCCAGATTCAGAAGACTCCCTTCTATCATCAGCTAAACTCTGACTCTGACTTTATAGTGTTATCTCCAAAGTAATTTTATTAAACATACAGACATAATACAGAAGGTGACTTTATTGGCAAAATTCAAAGGAAGCTATTGAAGTTGTTTTCATGAAAAGATAAAAAAAAATACAAATCATTATCAATCCTACATAGTAGAAAAATACCATGATTAAAAATTATATATATACAGGGGATGATTGGAAAACATTAGCTCAGGATAGGGATGTATGGATAGCTTATATCCATGTGATTATCATGAACCTTCATGGAGGGCTGACAACCTGGGTGACATCTTGTGCCAATTGTCTTGAAACGTGGGAGCCTTAATCTCCTACTATCCCAAGTACCTCCTAAGATTGTAGTGGGATCACTTTACATTTTCAGAGGAATTGCCAACAAGATATTTGAGATGGGAAACCCAGAATCTCAGTCAGAAGATATGTGAGTTATCAGTCGTTACAGTTGTTTACATTTTATGCTCATAGTACAATATTAAAACTGAATTATAGTATGGAATGTGTGAAATGGCTTTAGACTTTAATTAGCAATGTTGAAACCAACTCTCATGATCTGAACAACCATATTTCCAAAATTTATCTTTTACAGAATCTATAAAATGTATGGTACTAATTAATAAGTGAATTATTGAAAGCTAAATTTTGAAATTACAGCTGATTAGATCTTAGATGTTATAGAGTGTGAGATCTATAGTCTGTCCATAGAATTTGTAGAGAAGCTGTTCGAAATAAGCCATCTATGCAGGAGGTGGGATAAAAATGGATGGCCAATGAGGCCACGGAAGGAAGTGCAGGAGTGAGGAAAGATCATGTAGCATTACTCACTTTGCTCTTGAGCTTCAAGCAAGAAAGATGTCTATTCGGAAAACTGGTGAATTTCTCTACACATTCCACAGACAGACTATATGTATATGATTGACAGCTTGTATGTTTTTGGTGGCTGAATAATAACTTTTTGTTATCTGATTCAAGGGATCTAAGACTGAATATTAACATCATTCCTGTTTCATTTTAGAAAGAAAAATTATTTTAAACAAACATATGAGGTAAGAATGTTAAAAAATACAAACTTAATTATTAAGGTTAATTATGTTCAAACTGGGAGTCGAACCCCAGAGATCTGACTGTATACGTCAGTGCAATAACTGATGCACCATTCGAACTTCCAATAGAAATGTCAAACTTATTTCCACTTATACAATTCTCCTTTCATCCAAAGGCCAATAGCCATCGCTATCAACAACACCATCTGATGGCTTCTATTCGAAGTATGAAGTTATATTCTCAATAAAAGCACTTTGAGTAGAAGTCATCAGATGGCGTTGTTGATAGCGATGGCTATTGGCCCTCGGATGAAAGGAGAATTGTATAAGTGGAAAGAAGTTTGACGTTTGTATCGGAAGTTCGAATGACGTAACAGTTATCACACTGATGTATAGAGTCAGAGGTACGGGGTTCAGCTCCTGGTTTGAACATAATTTTTCTTCATAAAATAAAACTATATCCAATTCTGGAAAGTGTTCTTTTAAAATATAATATCAAAATCATTCCTGTATCAGATCTTGTAGTGAGACATACTTTTGGACATTGAAAGAAAAAGACAGCTAGTGAGATATATATAAATGTTAATCACTTTCTTAAATCTCATGCACTATAAGTTTCATTTATTTCCTATCTTAAGACCAGCCTCATGGGCTGGTGGTCAGTGTTTCTGACTGCAGTTCATGAGGTCCCGAGTTTGATTCCCATTCAGACCATTGGAATTTTTCCTTGAAGGAAATTATTCCTGTGGTTGCCCATGACCTGGAATTTAGGTTAAGTTTAAGTTAAGGGCTCCCCTGGTGCTCCATTATTATTTATCACCCATCATATCATCAGGGTAACATAACTCCATCTTCCAGGTGCCCCAATCTAAGAAATTAATTACAGTTCTTCCAATGCAGGGGAGAAAACCAGAAATGTCATAAAAGACACCTGGTGGCATTGGAAAAAAAAATGCCTGAACCGATTCCATTTTAAACAGCTATTTCATTTTAATACTGAATTAAATGTAAACATATTTAATAACTGAAAACTCAAATATGTTTTGTCTGAGATTTTGTGTTCCCTATCTGAAATTGTTTGTCTACAACTCCTCTATTATTTAATAAATTTCTTCAGATTATTTCATTTATGTTCTGTCTATACATTATATACTTCATCAGTTATAATAAAAACTTAAGGTTACGTCTTATTCAAAGATTGGTTTAAATATCTGTTTTTCACTGTAAAGTTCACATATTAATAGCTATGTAATATGTTCAGTTCTCTCTTGTTCCAAATCAGAATCTGTTTTTGTGTTATCTTGTTGAGTTCCTGTTTCAACAATTTCTTCATTACTTCTTGATTTTCCTGTAATTACAAATACAATGACAGTTTGACTTATGGATATATTTGTGATAAAAATAACACAAATATAGTTAAATCTCTTTGATCCTAGGTATAAACCTTCAGATTTAGAAAAAATGTCAATAGTGGATCGAACAAAGTTTTTGTGGAGAGTGTAAACTGTACTTTTATTCTAATTTCCTGGTAATCTATTACTCTTAAAAAGCAACTAAATTATTTTTAAGTTATTCCTCAAGGATAAATAACTGTAAAAATACTCACAAGGGAGCTGTGAACCATTGTATTTCGAAACCTACCTTGAAATTTCTCCCGGACAAACATTGTGATGTCCAAAAAATTATCTGCCTTTTTAACTCCAAGATACTAATATCCAGCACCAAATCTCTCATTTAAACTACATGCAAGTAATATAAGTGCAGACTTGGCAGATTGTATAACCCTCGCTATCTTCATGCCATTCACCTCACATAGAACGGGGAAAGGAGGGTGAGTGAAGCAGGCACGATATCAGTCGCTTTCTTACTTGTGCCAGTAGTGATCTCCTGTGCAGAGTATTTAATCCCCGTGCTGCACCCTGCCTTACTTCATTCTGCTCTATGATCCAGGGATGTCCACTTGCTCCTTACAGTGGGTTGCCATTGTTGGATTCTAGCTTCAATTAAAAAAATGGCAGATAATTTTTTTGGACCCGGTACATAACAATGCTTCTCTGGGAGAAATTTCAAGGTAGGTTTCAACATGCAATGGTTGACAGTTCCCTTGTCAGAAATCTGGACAGGAATTTTCACTGAATTAATGACAGAAAACAGTATTTACAAGCTTTGGGACCTGCTTCCCCCTGTTCTTTACTGTTTCCTTAACATGAAAGTTCTCTTGGTCCAACATCTTAAAGCAAAAAGCTGTATGCCTTCTAAAACATTTATGTCTTTTAATCTAAATTTTAAAAGATCTTTATTCTGTTTGTGAAGCAAGTAATTGATGTCTGACTATAAGTTGGATAGCCAAGTTTAATATTCCTGGATGGAGATTACTCATTTGAGTCCACACTGGTTCTGAAGCACACTTAGGGTCGCATGTTTGGACCATTAGACAGTAAAATGCCTTCTCTGCTGAGCAAGTTGTATGCTAATACGATTTTGCTTACTCAGAAATCTGTTCATGCGATAATAATTGGTTAAAATTGTAAAGCTACCTGCCGAGGTTACCTTACATGAGCAACTCAAATTAAAATCCCGAAGGGAACGAACGGGAACCGATGGTAACCGATGTACTTTGCTGCTTATCCAACATTTATCCAAGATGTCGGACCTTGAAGACTTCGATCATGTTTTCGGTATACACGGAGAAGAGGAATTTGATAGAGTCTACCAAAGAATTCAACTGGAAGAACAGGAGAATCGGCGTAATATTGCGTGTCGCAGACGTGTTTGTATACGGTATTATTTGCGGGATGCAAGTATAAATGCATTCCTCTATAGCAGACGAAAATAACGGAAGTGGTTTTATCGCTGAGAATTCTGGGTAATTCGTTGCCAATATACGAAAACGTCGACACTCGTGCATGACCGGTAAGTCGGCCGTTAATTCGTTCTCAGCAATTGCTCACGGCGAAGCAGCTCACTAGTGATTGGAAGTAATTTGAGAGAGAGTAATGTTCTAACATACGACCCTTAGTATCCTGCAAAATGAGTACCTGGAGCTTTTCTAACTACATATCTACCATGGCATAACAGCCTAATGATGGGCCTTAGCCTTAGTAGTTACCAGCCCTAGTTAATTTAGTTATACTTATTTCCCTACAGATGCTATGAATGGTAAGTAGTCAACATACCAACCCATTGAGACATCTAGTAGGCAACTAAAGTATTTCTAGGATGATGAAAGGTCTGTAAATTTTGCTTAGAAGCCTCTTTATTCATGCTTATGTTTCTTTTACGAGCCTGAAAATCTTCAGATTCAGGACCCACGACTTAAAGTCCCTCCCGGAGGAGTTGCTCCTTGGATTTTTCCAACCAGCAGCTTCTCTGGGGGTAAAGTTGTTAAGAGCATAGAGCTAGCCACCTTATTTCCTCCTTGTGCCATTTTTTAAGACTCACAAATCCTTCCCTTCATGTCTATGTTACTTCATGTTCTGCTAAGAGGTAATTTTACTTTTACATTATTCTTATAAAATTGTCTTATAATTCTTCTTCTTCTTCTTCTTCCGAATGCAGTATTGGGTGGTGGTGCCCGTTCTGCAACTACAAAAACTGATCTTTCCATCGGTTGAAGGGTTGTCTTATAATTTGTAGAATTAAGACAATTTAACATCTTAAAATATATCAGGCTCATGGGCTAGTGGTCAGAGCTTCTGACTCAGTTCATGAGGTCTCAGGTTTGATTCCCAGTCAGACCACAAGAATTTGTTCTTAAAGGGGATTATTTCTGTGGTCGCCTATGGTCTGGATTTAGGTTAAATTTAGGTTTAAGGTCTGTCCTGGTGCTTCATTATCTTTCATTACCTATCATACCATCAGGGTAACATAACTCTGCCTTCCAGGCATCCCAACTTAATTGGGTTACAATCCACCAATGCCAGGAGAGAACAGGAGAAATATCATAAAGACAACCTGCATTGGTAAAAAAATTCTTAAAATATTCTAGGGACAGCATCAACTATGTGAGACAAGTAGTCATTAATATTTAAAGGAATTCTACTTAATACAAATGACTTACCTCCCCTTCCTAAGGCATATTTCTCTAAAATAAGAACAGGCACTTCCACAGTAAGTGATAGGATAGCAGCAAATGCCAAACAGAATATCACATCGCTAACAACATGTGGAACCTGAAATGCAATAACATTTATTTTAAAATTAACAATCATAAAATATAAATTATTATTTAAAAATTTTGTCAATTTCTTAAATTAAAAATAATTTTAATTACATCACTACATATCCATGTTTCTGTAGATCTAGTAAACACTGAATTTAATAAACTTTCTTGTAAGTTACACCAAAAACACAACATTCATAAATCCACAATTATTAGGGAA
The DNA here is from genome assembly GCA_030220185.1 of Diploptera punctata. Lineage (NCBI taxonomy): Eukaryota > Metazoa > Arthropoda > Insecta > Blattodea > Blaberidae > Diploptera > Diploptera punctata. The sequence continues at coordinate 1,477,901 of JASPKZ010003799.1, read as the reverse complement.
TACTGTGGACATATCATGCTCACTTCTGGATTAATATTCATGAGTTCAAATGGATTTTTCAGGATGTAAAAATCATGAATATGACTTCCTTGAGAAGGGAAATAGAGGATCTTACAAAGGAACTGTCAACCAATGCCTGTTGAAAACTACCTTGAAATTTTTCCCAGAGAAGTTTTGTGACATAATAAGGCCATGTCCTAAAAATTATCTACTGTTTTTAACTGCAAGACACAGAAATCAAAGCCAGAATCCAGCAATATCAACGTATGAAGCAGATGGACACCCTGCTTGAAAAAGAGCTGAGTGGCATGAGGTGGGATGCAGCACATATGGCGGGTAGTGAGGGGTATCCAATCTATCAATTCAGGAGTTGTATTAAATTGTAGTTTAAATGAGAGATTTGATGCTGGATTTTAATACCTTGCAGTTAAAAATAGCAGATAATTTTTTGGACATGGCTTTAGTACATCATAATGTTTCTCCAGATGAAATTTCAAGGTAGGTTTTGGCATGCAATGGTTGACAGTTCCCTTGTTAGTAAGAGTTATCGTCTATTTCTTGCCATGCTTGAAATTATGATACGAATGGCCTCAGATTTTAAATTCCATATAAATAATTTAAATGGAATAATAATAATTATACCTCCTAAATAGTAGTAATAAATTATTGGCCAATATGTTAAAGATTATCCTTTAATAATAATCACGGACAAGTTCTGAATACCATCCTCCCCTGAAAAAATTAAACCTCTTTTTATATTTGTTTGTCATTAATATAAATTTTTTCCTGTTGATATTATATAATATATCTAAAATGCTCATATATTGCTAATAATTAATAATTTTACAAATTTTCATTGATTCTACTGTATTTACTAAATATTGAAAATGATAACGACAAAATATATATATGCCGTCCAGGCATTTATTTTTCTTATTTTGTCATAAATATATATATATATATATATATATATATCCAGTTCTGGAACATATTAATTTAAAATATAACATGAAAATAGTAGCTTTGACTGCTTAAAAATTAATGTTTAAATTCTTAATAAAAATACTTCAAAAAGAAGTCGTCAGATGGCATTGTTGATAGTAATGGCTATCGGCCTTTGGATGAAAGGAGAATTAATTGTATAAGTAGAAAGAAATTTGACGTTCCTGTCGAAAGTTCAAATGACGTAATGGTTACCGCACTGACGTACAGAGTCAGAGGTCCAGGGTTCAACTCCCGGTTCAAACATAATTTTTTTTTCTAAAATAAAATTAAATTAAATTAAAAATATATATATATATATATAGCATACAGGATGAATCCAAACTCTACCGACAAACTTTCAGAAGTTGTTCAGTGATGTTTTCTGAGTGTTTTGATATAAAACACTGGTGGCTCATTACCAAGAAATTTCATCATTTCCATTTTGTACAAAACCCTCTTTCTACTGATAATTCGCAGGTGATGAGGCACCAGCACATTTTGCAGTGAATGTAGAGTATTCCTTGATGAACAGTTCGGGCAAAGATTGATTGGTCGTGTTTGTACTGTTCTATGGCCAGTTAGATCACCAGATCTGACATCTATAAACTTTTCCCCTGGAATCATGTTAAGAGCCTATTGTATGTGACTCCTGACAAAACATGTATGGACCTAGTTGCTACAATGTGCACCAATCTCCTGAGCTGCTAGAGTGTGTGCTATAGTCTATGAGGTGTCACTGTGAAGTTTGTTGTGATCATGGTGGTGGACATTTTGAACAATTACTTTCAACAGTGTAATTTTGAAACAATTTTATTCCAATCAAACAGATACAAAGGTGGATGAATTGTACAAAATGAAAACAATGAAATTACTCAGTAGTGAGCTCCAGAGACCATAGGTTCCTTGTATCAAAACATTCAGAAAACATCTCTGAATAACTTGTGAAGGTTTATCGGTTGAGTTTGGATTCACCCTATATATATAGTATGATTATATATGTTTAAACTGACCCAAACCCTTTGGCGGCACTATGGCCCTGGGGTCGACTCAGCCTCTAACGGAAATGAGTACCAGACGCTTGTTCTGGGGGTAAAGGAGGCCGTCACGCAGGGCTGACAACCCGGCTGACATAAAGTGCCGATTGTCTAGAAAAAGTGGGAGCCTTAACCTCCTACTACCCCAAGGGCCTCCTGAGGCCTGTTGTGGGATCAAAAAAAAAAAATATGATTATATATGTTGTAACACTCTAGCTGCAATTTCTGCTTTTTTGGAACCGAACATGGTAATCAATTATAAAATGTAAGATCAAGTTTGTTAATCTTAAAAATAAATTTATGTAAATTCTCTTAGGGGAGTTAGTTGTAAGAGGTGTGAAAGAGTAATATCTGGGCCTAATCAAAAAAAATCTCTCATTTTAATTACCGGACACTATTGCAATTGTTGTGTTAATTAGGGTATATTTCACTTTAAAAATATATATGTATATTTAGATATCTTAAGCGATTCACTCTGAATTGATTCAAAACTAATTTCAGAATAATCACTCTATTCATACCCTTTTCTAAAGAGCTACTTAAGGCATGACTATGACATTTTCAGGAACTTTACTCACAAGGAAACTTTCAATTTATTATTGTATTCTGAAACCTACCTTGAAATTTCTCCCAGAGAAACATTCTGATGTATAAAGGTCGTGTCTAAAAAAATATTTGTTGCAATTAACTGTAAGGCACTAAAATCCAGCACCAAATATCTTATTTAAACCAGAAGAAAGTAATACAATTCCTGCTTGGTGGATTGGATAACCCTCACAATCTGCCGTCCGCATCGCAGCCCCTCACTCCACTCCATTTTATTCAAGCAGGGACGTCCAGCTGCTTCACAGAGTGGGTTGCCATTGCTTGATTCTGGCTTTGATTCCTGTGCCTTTCAGTTAAAAGCAGCAGATAATTTTTTTGGACACGGCTTTGGTACATCACAATGCTTATCTGGGAGAAATTTCAAGGTAGGTTTCAGCATGCAATGGTTGACAGTTCCCTTGTCAGTATATGATGAGGCTCCTATAACAGATTCAGTGAAATAGTCCTTCAAAAATAATATTTCATCAATACTTTATGTAAAAAATCATTTTTAAATGTTAAAATTCAATAATACTCTGCATTCAAATATTACAGCTACAAGAATAAAACTTCTAGGGGAGATTTTTATATATAATAACTGTTTTCAGTTTAAATTTTACTTTATTTATTATATAAAATGAGGGAACTGTAGCTCAATAGTTGTACCAAATGCAGTTTTTTATTGTGTTTTCAAATATGTATTTAGAATTTCTCAATCAACCGCAGTTTTTTTTATTTCAATTTCAATTAATGGATTTAAATAATTATTTTTTTAATAATTTTTTTTTCGTCCATTTGTCCATTGTAAAATAAAACCAAATGAGCTAACTCAAATGATTTCAGCTATGGAAAAGAGATATCAAGGCAAATGGAATCCTAATATGCTGGCCGATATTGTTGGACCATCAAGAGGGATGCTCCACAGGCGAAATATAGCAGAAAATCGTCATTTCTTACTTTCTAGGTGAGTCTGAATGTTCGAACATTGTGTAGTTACGAATGTATAAAATATTGAAGTGTTTGAAATTATAAATTCCTGTCTCTTGGAAACCATGCATGATGGAGAAAAACCGATATCATATTTGATTTCAGGAGAAAAAATACTATCAGAATCACATATTTTTCTTTCTGAGACAAAAAAAAGTTTCTTTTTTGTTGCTAAGTATTACCTCTAAAAATTAATTGAGCATTACAATGGGCAATAGATGCTTCTATGCATTAAAATAAGTTTTTAAGTCAAAGACAATAAGTAGGATAGCAAAAATTAAAACACATTAATTAATACTAAAACCAATAGTTATGTTTGGAAGTGAAACATGGACATTGTCAGAATAAGATAAGTTCATGTTAAATGCATGTGAAAGAAAAATACTATGGAAAATATATGGAGCTGAACAGGAACAAGATGCAAGGAGAATTAGAATGAACCAGGAATTGAAAGAATTATATAGGAATTTAGATCTGATAGGAGATATTAAAAGAAAGAACCTGGAGTGGGTAGGACATGTGTTGTGAATAGAGCAGGAAAGAAGTGCAAGAAGAATTTTAGAAGGAAAACCAGAAGGAAGAAGAAAGGTTGGAAGACAGAAACTAAGATGGTTGTATAAGGTAGAGAAAGACTTAAAACAACTGAAGGTTAAAAGATGGAGACAAAAAGCTAAGAATAGAGAAGAATGGGCAGATGTTATACAGGAGGCCGAGGTTTCATAGAGGAATGTAGAGCTAAGGAAAGAAGAAGAAGAATGCCAAACTTAATTTTTTAGCCAGTCTATACTGAGTAAATATTTATCTAAAAGATAAAGGTAAATGTATCCATCCTTAATTAATACAAAATGTTTTAATTAGATACATAATTTCTTTTATCTTCATTATTATGAGATAGGGATTTTGACTCATCTCATATTTTTTATTTTCTTGCAGACTATAGTTTTGTCACATTTATGCAACATTGCATCCTAACTGTTGTATTTGCAGTTGTCGATCTTGTAGGTTGATTTCTGCTCCCTCTGTTGGCTGACCGATGAACTTGCAAATCAAATTTTTTTTATTTCCCCAGGAATTTCAAAATTCATAGTTTTCTTCTTATTCTTGTGGATATAAATCTTCTCCCAAATTGTGAGTTCCTTAGATTTATCAAACTGTTTTAGTAATTTGGCCTTAGTTTCGATTCAGTGTTTTTTCTGACCATAACTCATAATAATTAAAAGAAACCTCATAGTGTTACTTCCTATAAATATTAAATAAATTTTTATCTCAAGTTAACTTTTTATCCGTCCTCACAACTGTCTCTCCTTAAAATGTAAGTGTCATAAGCCATAACACATGTAAAATATAAAAAAAAAAAAAAAAGATAAAACTTACAATGCTCAGATCTGAAATATATATTGGTGTTCTTGTTGAATATGTCTGGATGATCTGATAACTTGCATGAACCAAGTAAGCACAATAAGTAAGTTTGCTTAGTGGCCGAAATACTTTCCAAGATAATAACATGTTTATTGGACCTGAAATAAAAAAAATGGAATTTCAAAGTTTAAATTAATTTAGTTTGCTTTTGTTTTGTTAGATCTTATGCAGTGTCACTGTTAGTTAATATCTACCATAGTTTTTAATATGGGAATGATAGATGTGCCACTCTGATGGCTGTGGTACTTCTAGTTCTTTGTCATTCCACCCATTTAAGGAATTTTTTTTTTCCTGTTGACTATTAATATTTATATTTCCAGAGATATTTTTTATTGTGAACTGAAAAGCAAATATATCACTTTCTACCATAACATAGAAATAGCAATTGATTATTTAATTCAGCTAAACTTTACAACCTGTGACTCGACTTTTTTAATTCCTTTATAAACACCTGTCAAATTTTATTCTTAACAGTTTCATTTTTCAAATTATTTCCTACCATTTACAATGATTTTTACATTTTTTCTAATGATTGTTTCAATATATTTTTATGATAATTAACTGCATATGTAGATGTGGCTGCCATATTGATTTGAACGAATATTCTATGCAACAACAAAGGTGTGTTCCAGTGCAGCCAACATAGAGTATGTACTAAAACTGTACACATAGTACTTCAGAATTTCAGAACTTACTATTTATTTTTGGGCATTGCATTCTTTCACAGGTTAGAGTGCTTAAATTGCATTAGGTTAGTTTAGGTTTGTTTTTCACAGGTTGAGTATTTAAATTGCGTTAGGTTAGCTTTCAGGTTTGTTAAATATTGTGTATGTGTTGGATTCCATATTGTAAACCACTTCATGTTTGTTGGCACATGCGCATGGTGTATGAGTGGAACTTTAAAAAAATGTTCACGTCACATGTTGTAAAGTATTTCCTTTAATTCAATTACTTTTCCATTATGAAGATGATTCAAATAAATTTTATTTGATTAGAGGATTCAATGACTATTTCATCACTAATCTGATTAATCTGTTATCTGATGTTTTAATTTTGGGCAACAATGTAAGAGTGTATGTCTACTTGCAAGGTCAGAGGAATTGTAACTATGCCAATTAATTTCCTCTAAAATCTTCTTAAAAAATTACTTGGATTTAGTTTATTATTAGCCATGTGACATACATGTAGTATTTAGGAAGAAGGTGAGTATTAAATATTCACTCTACTTCCAAAATACTATAGATTCATTGAACATAACAAGGTTAAGGTAGAATTTTTATCACTCACCTCATATTGTTCTTCTTATTTGACTATAAACTAGTTTTGGAACATAGTTTCTGTTCCATCCTCAGTATCGTCATGACCATTGTTCTGTCGTCTTGAAGAGCTGTCCTTTGCTCCTTCCATTGGCTGACTGAAAAACCTCGAAACCAGGTCATTTTCACCGGGAATTTCAAAGTTCATCAATTTCTTCTTTTCGCTCTTTTGAATGTAGTTCTTTTCCCAAACAGTAAGTTCTTTTGGTTTTTCTATTTGTTTTAATAATTTAGCTTCTTTCTCGATAAGTTGATTTTTTCAGACCATGTAACATCTTACCGAGAAAGAAGCTAAATTATTAAAACAAATAGAAAAACCCAAAGAACTTACTGTTTGGGAAAAGATCTACATTCAAAAGAGGGAAAAGAAGAAATTGATGAACTTTGAAATTCCCGGTGAGAATGACCTGGTTTCGAGGTCTTTCAGTCAGCCAATGGAAGGAGCGAAGGACAGCTCTTCAAGACGACAGAACAATGGTCATGACGATAATGAGGATGGAACAGAAACTATGTTCCAAAACTAGTTTATAGTCAAATAAGAAGAACAATATGAGGTGAGTGATAAAAATTCTACCTTAATGAATATACCTAATAGTGAGAAATCCTAAAATAAGTAATAACAATAGGTATTATTTAACCACCAGAATAATAATCTTAACTCCCAGAACCTCATTCACTATCGTAGAGTAACAACTAGGGATGAAGCGTCACCATCTATCTTTGTAAGTCCAATTAACAACAACAACAAAAACATATTTTCAGGAATTTAATTTAATATTTTGTGTTTTATTCAATGTCCCAGGTTGTCATTGTGATATTTCTGCTTTTCTCTCCTGGCATTGACATAATTGTAACCCACTTCTGAGGTTGTGGCGCCTGGAAGGTGGAGTTACGTTACCCTGATGCTATGATAGGTGATAATGATGATGATGATGATATGGTGCACCAGAGAGTTCTTATTCTAAGGTGAAAGTGATTGATGATGATTATGATGATCATATGATATTCAAGGACTGGGCCTTAAAATTTCCTGACATTTGTCTCACAGGTGAGGAAAAACCCCGATAAAAACCTCGCCTAAGAAACTTGTCTTGACCATGGATTGAACCCGGGCCCACTGCATGACAATACAGCATGCTACCTCAAGACTACAGCAGTGGACTTTTAATTTAATGTGATATGGTAGACTTATAGTTTCACTAACATTTTTAGTAATACATGAGAAAAATTTCAATAATTATAATCTCAAAAAGAGCTTTAGAGCTTGTTAAAGAGTCAACTTTTATAAGATTCATGATATGTTCCATTGAGGTATTATTCAAAATTAAAGTATAAAATTATGGAATATTTACCTAAATGGTCCGTCTCCTCAACTTTATTGGTTATTTAACTGTAGCGCTTTCGGGACTAGTCCCATCATCAGCAGGATTCAAAACTGGTGTTTCACTGAAGATCTGGTAGAGGGGGTTACACATACTGGATTCATTTTCATTTATCAGATGGTCGTTGTTGAAATATTGAAAGCAGTTAACAACAACGACCATCTGATAGACATAAACGGACCCAGTACGTGTAACCCTCTCAACCAGATCTTCTGTGAAACACCAGTTTTGAATCCTGCTGATGATGGGACTAGTCCCGAATGCGCTACAGTTAAATAACTAATAAAGTTGAGGAGATGGACCTTTTAGGTAAATATTCCATAATTTTATATTTTAATTTTGTTAAAGAGCTTTAATAAAATTCTAACTAAAATTTAATCATGATAACATTTAAAAAATGTTTAAATTAGGCAACCTCTTGCAAACATGCATTTTGAACCATCACAATTTTTTCCACTCTCTGTTTATATTAATAATCATAAAATATTAGGCTACTAACCTGCATAATCAAAAGTGCAGGCATAAGCAACCCAACCAACTCCTAAAGCCCAGGAAGATCTCGAGAGAGTTGTATACATTGATGCTTGGACATTGGCAGTATCATCTTTTGTATAGAAGTCATTAATAGATTCTAAAGTGAAGTCCTTGTAGAATGCATACAATCCATGTATACTTCCAAGCATAGCGACATTTGATACACACCAGCCTAGAAAAACTGCTAACTGTTCAAAAAGAAAATGTGTTAGAATAATACAATTTTTAATAGGTTCTGTAATTTAAGTAAACTTCTCAGTCTTAAAAATTAATGGTAAAGATTTTTTTACCATTAGTTTCGTAATAGCTTAGCTGTGGATAATAATTTACTTGTTTCGAATATAGTAGTATATTTTAGCTACGTACATTAAATGCTATCATAATGTATCCTTTATTTAGAAGCATCCCAATTCCATTGTAAATAAAGGTTCACCATTCTGGGACACAGACAGGATTAACAGAGAGGTTAAAGAGGAAATTTTGTTTAATATATGTAGGAAATAACACTATGAGGTTTCATTTAATTATTAATGAGTTGGTTATTTCGACTCACCTCATATTTCTTGATTTTATGCAGACCAGGTTTCATTGCTTTTGTGTGACATTCTCGATGTATTCCAACAGTGGAATATACTATGAGGTTTCATTTAATTATAGGGAAGTTCAGGTAATGTGGACCCTTCTGTTTGAATGGGCCCTGTTAATATCTTCTTTAATTGGTGCTGCCCTCGAACAGAAAATATTTTAACTTCTTTTCCTCATTAACTTTGATGGGTTCAAGGCCAATTTCTTTTATTCTTTGTGCAAAGAAATGTTTATTTATGATATTTATGAAAATTACCACTTTAAAAGTTTTTCAAGCTAAGAATCAATTCTTAATTTCTGCTACTGAATAATACAAATGTTGAAAAAGCTCCTAAATATATTATACAGTAAAACTTGCTCAAAGTGGAATCACATGGGACCTATATTTTTTTTCCACATTAGACAAAATTCCGCATTATAAAATAAACTAAAATTTATTAATAATCTTAGATTATAGGGTACTGTATGTCTTTTTACATACCTTGGATTAATTGTAGTTCCGCTGCCATTGAAAAGTGAAGTATAGTATGTACGAGCGACTTCGATGGTACCGCGCAAAAAAATAGTCCCATTTTGTCAGCTTTAAAAATGTCGCTTAGGCATGTATCACGAAATTAAAGTATGCAGTTTCAGTTTCCGCTTGCTAACTACACTTTCGTCCACATCCTTTGATTCCCCACAAATTTCATTCCACACTGTGTCGTCTTTTAAAACTGTCCAGCCAGTCTGAAGATGCTTTAAAATCGTTATTCCCTAGTGATTTAGCAATATCTAGAGCTTGACTTTGGAGCATCGGTCCGAAAATTAGGAGATTTAACTTCAATCACTTTCACTTTTTCATTTAATGACAATGATATATACGTTTTAGCCATCTTTATTCCATAAATTCAGAACGCTACCTGTGAAAGATCAGTTTCAGAACTTAAAACTAATTTAAGATTTTACAGTACAATGGTTATTTGTAAGACAGGTATCTGTATTTTGCATAACGGGTGTGCAGTGAGGCCAAAAGAAAATTTCAGGTACAGGTAGAATCTCTACTTCACCCAACGGCAAGAATCATTCCTTATTATTTTCTTGGCCTAATGGGAATTCAATGAAGTGGAATCTAATTTATCTCTCTGTCTTTCCGCTTTATATTTTTTTTTCATGAATTGTGTAGAAATATCCTTCCATTTCCGCATTGATTGAATTAAGAATCTCATAATGTTATTTTCCATATTTAACTTATGAAAGAAAGGATTCTGCTTGGATGGGAATGAATAATCAGCACATAAAGCTGAAGGTTCGGGGTTTGATTCCCGATTCAGGTAGGAATGTTTCTCTTTACCATTAATTTATAACAGCTTAACTGTGTAATAATTTAAAATATTTTTTTTTTACCTCACTTTATAACCTGCCTTCTAATTAGACCGGTTTCATAACCTTATTGGTTACATCTTCTGTAATTATACAACCAATTTCCTGTAATCCAGGAGCACTATTTGTTATTCCATCTGTTGGTGGACTGATGAATCTCACACTCAAATTAATTTCCCCAGGAATTTCAAAATTCATTAATTTTTCTTTCTTACTTTTTTTTAATATGGATTTTTTTCCCAAAACAGTGAGCTCTTTAAGTTTCTCTATTTGTTTTATTAAATTAGTTATTTTTTCAATTTGATGTTTTTCTAGCCAAGCATGAGCGGCTACTGCTGATTTTTTCCAATTCCCCATTTTTGGAGAAAAATCAGCCACTCTTGCTTGGTCAGAGGGACATCAAATTGAAAGAAAGGCTGGTTTAATAAAATAAATAGAAAAACCTAAAGAGCCCTCTAAGAGAAATTACAAGGTAGATATCGGTATGCAATGTTTGACAGTTCCCTTGTCAGTAGTCTAGCTGTTATTATGCTTGCACATGATTCCAAAAGACTCAGGGTTCAAATGTGACTGAAATTGAAGGATTTTTAAGGATGTCATAAAAAAGTCTTGAGTATTGCTTCATTCAGAAGGGAAGTAAAGCCCTGGGTGCTGTATGTCATAAAAGATCTTCTAGCTTGAAATAAGAGATCCCTGAACAAAATGTATTGGTTCTTACATGCCCAGCTTTGAATTGTGATGCTAATGACCTGAGTTATAAAAGAGCTTTGTTAAGTAAAATTCTACTTCCATTTTATAGTGCATTTCTTCTTCTTCTTCCTTCCAAGTATTAGGCCACGGCCTGTTACGTTCCTATAGAAAATTTTCCCTCCAGCATTTCATAGGACGGCCCAGAGATCTTCGTCCTCTTGGTATATAATTATAAACAGCTTTGGGGATCCGATTTGAACTCATTCTTTCAAGATGGTGTTTCCAATTTAGTTGGTACTATTATATTTGAAGAGAAAAATTTTCGCCTGGACCGAGACTCGAACCCGGGATCTTTGGCTTTCCAGGCCAAATGCTATACCAACCGAGCTACCGAGGCGATTTGCGATCTAGACACAAATTTTTCTCTTATATACGTTGTAATTCCCTCATGCCAAATGCTTTGAAACCTTTGTTTCCATCTTTGCAAATGGCGGTTTCTTAGTTAAGAAGACATTTATTGGGAATTTAACACTACTTTATGAAGCTAGTAGGGCTTCTATTGAAGTTTTTATTATTAATTTAACACTTCTCACTGAAGAATAAATTTTCTCTTCAAATATAATTTATCCTTCAGTGAGAAGTGTTAAATTAATAATAAAAACTTCAATTAGTTGGTACTGTTTAATATATTCCAAAATTGGCATAGTCTTCAATTCTTTTAAGATATCGGTGTTCCTTTTCTGATCCCATCTGGTGTAACCCACTGTTCTGCGCATGAATCTCATTTCACAAGCCGTTATTCTGCTTTCATGTTGTCTTTTTAGTGTCCATGTTTCACTACCATGGGTCAACACTGGTCTAGCCAAAGTGTTATATAAATGTAATCTGGTGTTTTTTTGTACAAGGGATGGTTTCATAACTTGATTAATAATTCCCAAACTTTTATTATAACTAGTAATTTTTTCAGCGATATCCTTTTCATCCCAGATAGAGAGATAATATCCAAGATATTTAAATTGATTAGATCTCTCTAAAATTTTATTCTGGAGACAGATTTTACTTTGTATGGGGTCCTTCCCATGAAATTCCATAATTTTAGTTTTGTTAATTGATATTTCCATATTAAATTTGGCAGCTGTTTTTTGTAAATTATAAATTGATCGTTGCAAATCATTTTCGGAAAGTACCAGAAGCGCCAATTCGTCTGCAAAAAGAATAGCATTGAGTTTGAGGTTCCTATTGATGGGTATATATCCCCATTGTGTTTTCCTCCATTCATTTATTATTCTATTCATATATATATATAATGAAAAGCACTGGTGAAAGTCCACATCCCTGTCTTACTCTAGTGTTGATCTTTTTCCAAGAAGATAGTTTGCCATTTTGTTTAACAGAGATTTCATTATCTTCATAGATGTTGAAGATATTAGTAATATATTGTTGTGGAACATTATCATCAGCTAAAATTTGTAATAATATATTTCTGTCTACTTTGTCAAAAGCCTTTATGAAGTCAACAAAAGTGATGTGAATTTCTATATTGAATTCCTTGTGCTTTTCTAATAGTAGTTTTAAAGAGTGAAGAATCCATCTGTACAAGATCTACCCTTTCTGAATCCATTCTGCTCTTCTCCAATTATATTTTTATTTTATTTTTTTCAATTTATTCTTAACTATATTAGCATAAATTTTATATCCAGATTTTCTTACCTTGGAAAGTTTAAGTTTTGTCCTTTTTGTCTCATAAAAGAAATAACCAAATCCAATTCCTATCAACCATGGTGTAAATCTTGTATGAGTTGGGTAGTACTGTAAACGAACAATGTCAGGACTGTAACAACAACAAGATTATTATTGGTGAAATTAAATGTTTCTTACCTCTCCTCATATCAATGTACTAAGTTGATTGCGATTTCGAGACTATAACTGTCTCATCATCAGAACTTTGTTGGCGACTGGTGTTATGTTTTTGGCCAATTTATTTATGGGAAGTTTTGAGCAGAAAATAACAAATGGACATCCTTTGATTTTCAAATTTTGGAGTAGATACGTTGACGACATAATTGCTAATGTGAATCACAAGCAAATAGAGGATGCTTTAAAGCTGTTGAACATTCAGAGTAGAACTATAAAATTTACCATGGAAACTGAAAATGAAAGACAAATCCCATGTTTAGATCTCACTTTAAGAAGAAATGAAGAAAACAAGATAGAATTTGAAATTTATAGAAAGAATACACATATTGACAACTATATTAAAGCTTCAGGATTCAACCATTTTGCTCACAAAGAGGCAGTATTCAATAGTTTGACACATAGATTGGTAAATACACCTATGAGCAAAGAAAAACTATGAAAAAGAAAAAGAACACATAATTAATGTTGCAATAGATAATGGTTATGAAGAAAATATGGTACACAAGAAAATAAATAAATTTAAAAGACAAAAATTAATAAATGAAAGCACACTTATAAAAGAAACAGAAAAAATAAAATTCAAGAAATTCACTTACCATCCATTGAAACACTATACATTTTAAAAAAATTTCAAAAAAGTTTAATATAAGATTAGCACCAAAGAATGAATACAGCCTTAATAGGATAATTAAAACAAAAAAAATGAAAAAATTGAAAATGAAAACAAATCAGGAATTTATCAGATCAAATGCAGGGATTGTGACAAAATTTATATTGGAAAAATGAAAAGAAATTTGAAAACAAGGGTGAAAGAACATCTTAGAAACATCAAAAATGGAGAAGTGGAAAAGTCAGCAGTAGCTGCTCATGCTTGGTCTGAAAAACATTTAATTGAATCAAAAGCCAGTCTAATTAAACAAATAGACAAACAAAAGGAACTCACGGTTTGGGAAAAGATCCACATTCAGAAAAACAAAGGAAAACTTATGAACTTCGAAATTCCCGCAAATTTTGACTTGATCCAGAGCTTCATCGGTCCACCAACAGAGGGAAGAAGAAGAGTTTCTTTCGATCAACATAACACCAGTCGCCAACAAAGTTCTGATAATGAGACAGTTATAGTCTCGAAATCGTGATAAACTTAGTAAATTGATATGAGGAGAGGTAAGAAACATTTAATTTCACCATAAATTAAACCTCATAGTGATTAATTCCTATAAAATTTAAATTAAAGATTATTATTACTTACTTATTTTAGGAATTCATACTATGAGGTATATTCATTTAGGTAGAATATTTTTATCACTCACCTCATATTATTCTACCTAAATAAACATTATTATAATTTCATCCTCTCACTTACAAGGGATAATGGTCTCACTCCAACATTCTAATGGTAGCCCAACAACTTTTCTACTTAAGGACCATAAAGTAGCATCTGGTATTGTATCCTTTCAGAGAACATTGCACTTGGTTCTATATTTGGAATTTTGTCTATGATTCATTCAAGTTTTAAATATTTTCTTCTTGTTCTTCTTCTTCCTCCTCTTCTTCTTCTTATTATTATTAAATTTATTATTATTATTATTATTATTATTATTATTATTATTATTATTATTATTATTATTATTATTATTATTTATATTGTGTACAGAGAGAAATGATGTTTAAATATTTTGTAATGTGTGTTGTGTGAGAGTAGATTATGTTGATGTTGATGATGATGGTGGTGATAATGAAGGAAAGAAATAGGATGAAGCTTGGTGTCACCATGCTTAATGGGATTTAATCCAGACATCGTGGGTACAGAATTAATAATTAGAAATTAATCTCAAGATAAAAAAAAATTAAAATTTCTGTCCTTTGGGTATCATATCATGACTTAATAGTCAGGAGCTAGGTAAATTATTACCTGAGCAGAAAAAAAAAAATATATATATATATATATATATTCTTTTTGAATAAGTGAGAATTTTTGGAATGAGTCAGAAAAGTAGTTCTACAAAATCATAAGTGCTACAAATAAGCTTCAGATGTTTACTGTATATTAGATTATTTCACTGGATTGTATATTTGGTTGAAATATTAGAAATGGAAATGTTTTATAAAATATTTCAAAAGAGGATTACATGATATTTACACAGTATAAGCATCTCATAAAAATATAAGTTTAACAAAGATTAAAAATGCACTTACTTGGCTGAGAACAATGTTGCAGGAAGTTTTTCTACAAAAGATACAGTAAATGCTGTAATGAGACCAGCACAAATAAGTGCTCCCAGAAGTGATAAACTCCATTTCTTAGAGCATTTCCACAAAGGAATCAATATAATCGGTGACAGAATAAATAGCTGCATGTCCATTGCTAGATACCAACTTTGAGGTAAACACTGAAAATTAATAAAACACATGTTCAGTTATCATACACATCATGCTCTCAAAGTGTACAACTTTTCTTTAATTTTAACAGAATCATTTTTATCATAAAATAATCTTCTTCTTCTTCATCCAGCCAAGTCTTAGGCCTATAGGCCTGTTACAATCTCACTGATGAATATTGTATCCAGTGTTTCCTTGGATGGCCCAGAGATCTTCCCTATTGCACAATAATGAAGCATGGCCTTGGGAACTCTATCTGAACTCATTCGTCGTAAATGATTCATCCAGTTGTTCTGGTATCTATGTATGTATTCAATGACTGGTTCTAAACATAGTTCCTTCAAGACATCATTATTGCGTTTGTGATCCCATTTGGTATATCCTGCTGTATATCTCATGAATCTCATTTCACTAGAAGTTATCCTGCTCTCTTCTCCTTTCCTCAAAGTGCATGCCTCACTGCCGTAGCTAAGTGCAGATCTTGCTAAGGTTTTGTATAACCATACTCTGGTATCTCTCAGTACTAGCGAAGGTTTCATTACTGAATTTATTATTCCCATGGTTTTATTAATTATCATCTTCTGCTCTCAGTTCAGTACCAAACTGAAAGCAGAAGATGATACTTAAGTTATCGAAAGGTCTCCTACAAAACAACACTGCTGATTATTGAGGACGACTGAGATCTCAGGTACTGTTTTACATTTCTTAAAACTTCAACACAGTGACCTCAATGGAGTTTCATAGTGTATTTTAAAAATCTTGATACAATAGTAGCATGAAAATGCTATGACTGCAGTGAAGGACCTGCCTAGAGTAGAATACCATAGAAATGAATGTTCATTATTTCTCATATAGAAATTATTAAAATGTAAATCAAAAATTATTTTTATTGAAAAAAATTAATTTTTTTGTGTTTAAAGATAGTTCCAATAAAAACTTGAATATCAACGTATGCATATATGGTGAGAAACAATGCTAGTCTAAACTTGCATTTGTCTTTTCTTTGTTATAACAATAATGGCATCATGATTAATATTTACTTTTAATGTCCTTTCTTAGTTATTTTTTCATATTTAACATAGCAAAGAGAAAAATTTCAGCCTGATTCAAGGTTTGAACCAAGATCTCCAGCTTTTAATTTGATGTGAAAAGCTTTTATTTTTTTTTAAGAAAAGCTTGCCTCAGTACATTAATTTCAATATTGTTTTCATAATTAGCTGATATGGCTTGGAATAAATCCAATTATTATGTCTCCTTAGTGGAAGCAACACTGTTTTAAATGTGAATAGAAGTTCACTACCAGGC
This sequence comes from Diploptera punctata, assembly GCA_030220185.1. Taxonomy (NCBI): domain Eukaryota; kingdom Metazoa; phylum Arthropoda; class Insecta; order Blattodea; family Blaberidae; genus Diploptera; species Diploptera punctata. The sequence continues at coordinate 1,461,425 of JASPKZ010003799.1, read as the reverse complement.
AGCATGGGGATTTCACTCAGTCAGGTTGAACAACTTGAGATTTAAATCTTGGGACCTCTTATCTTCTCAGCCAACTCGTTTAAAGTTAACACCTATTCCTAATGATATAATTTCACTGGTTAACAAACTTACAACTTTTCTTTTTCAAATGTTAAATGCCGTTTCATTGTGAGAATACAAACATGGCAGCTGCTAGAAATATTCTTAAATTTTGTCTTTCCGATAAATACCTAGTACTTACAGTCAGATATCATAGATTCTTTTCAGAATACTTTTCTTCTTTTATTTCAGTAAGCAAACAATCATCTCCTGAAGATGGAACTAGTTCCGAAAGACCTGTATAGTATTTTTTAAAAGTTTTAACAAGATAAGGAGATTGAATCTTACAGGTATTCTGTTTTATAATTTTATATTTTGACTAATACCTCAATGGAATTTTGTTATGAATTTTATTAACTGGGGATTCTGTGCCACTGTGCCACCAACATAAACTCAAATTAAAAAATGGAAAAACACACAATTTGTTGTTGCAGTATGTAAATAATTACCAGAGAAATATATATATGTTGTTTTTTTCCCCAAAAATATATGAAAAATGCTTAAAATAAAGTAAGATGTTGAGCTCAAACTAACCTAAAATCAGCATATTTGCAATGTAAAATATGTATGTCATTGCTCAGACAGTATAGCTAACTTATCATTAGAGACTGGATGTTAGGGAAAATGCCTATAGTTATTTATTATAGATATTGTAAAAGTGACTTCATATAACTTCATACCGACAACTGTAGAGTTGTTTTCCATGAAGTTAATTTTGCCTATAAATACCTATTTGCCATTTTTTCTCGAAATTAACTTAGTATTTCAGTGAAATTAATTGAAATGGACAAACTTCATGACACCATATAATTGCTTAGAAACATTTAAGTTACTGGCAATATTATTTTTTATGTTGATAACACTTTATTCAGTCTGTAGCCCTCGTTCACAGACAGGTGCTTCAAAGAAAAAGTGGTGTGACAAGTGGATGTGGATTTTATTTATTTATTTATTTTACCTTTAGAACAGTTGTTTTACGATTCCTAAAGAACGGGCAACAGTAAACAGTAAGACAATCTGACCAATTTCGTGAAAGAATTTGGTGCAGAAATATTCTCAAGCGATGGTTCAATATTGTTTTGCAAAGTGTGTAAAATTTCAGTGAATTGCATGTAGAAGTGTCATGTTTCACAGCATGTACACTCTGCAAAACATACATATGCTCTTTGCAAAAAGGCAAAACAACTTCCAAAATTTTCTCTGATATCTTCGTATGCTATTGAAAAGCATGTGCTTATATTCTGTACATAAGTCCATTTTTTGTAAGAGCCTATTTTGAATTTTTTAGTGCCTATATTAATGATTTTAGTGCCTTTTTGCCTGTTTTGAATTTTTTAGTGCCTAACTTCCGGACTCTACTTATTATATAAACCTGCTAACAAACAAGTGAACACTAAACTTATCTGGTGTATTAATTCTCCCATTTTCTCACCCTAACTTGCCCATTTTCTCATTCTAACTTGCCCACTAATGTAGGTTGACTCTTGGGATAGAATCCCCTTATTTGTGAGCAAACATATTGGCAGTCAGCTCTAGCAGGAACATGTGTTATCACAATGTTAAAATTCACTTGTTCTCTGTTTGAATATTCACTGGTGGCATAGAATAGCCAATTAATCTGTTAAATAAAAAATCAAAATATAAATGAGATTATATTATTTTTAGTCTGGACATCTTACCTCAAAATTAATGTTGATTTGTTCTTGAACATGTTTCAAAACAATTCTGTTTTATCGTCAGCTTTCTCAGACGAAAAGCTGACGATAAAACAGAATTGTTTTGAAACATGTTCAAGAACAAATCAACATTAATATTGAGGTAAGATGTCCAGACTAAAAATAATATAATTAAAATAACCTCAAAATATAACTTCCTAAAATTAAATATATAAATGAGATTACTTACATATTTATCATGTTCAACATAATTATTAATATAAAGAATATTAGTCCACCAGTATTTCTTGCAGTTGTCTGCATAGGCATCAACAGTTGAATTGAACAAGGGTCCAGATGATATATATCGTAATAGTGTTGCTTGTAACATTATCATGACAGCATATGGAGGAGTCAATCTACATAGATACATAATTACTTTAGTATTATAATTTATTTAAACATTTGATATGACATACCAAAATCATTAGCATTTAAAGTGCACTTCTGAGATTCTAACATTTTATGACTTCTCCTGTAATAAATCATTGAAATGTAATTTTTGTTTCTGTTTGTTATACTACACTAAGGGCCTAACTGCAATAATAATAACATAATATAAAAAAGCGATAAAGGATAGGCACATATACATGTGTATTATATCAGGAAATAAGGAAAAATGATCCACACGGAAAAACATATGTGTTCATACGCATATAATATAAAAAAACGTTAGTAAAAAGGCATATCTCTATATCCTGGATCTCTATATCCTGGATCAAAACCATGTCAAAAAGATTCCAGAATTATTTGGTCAAGATAAGATAAGATAAAGTGAAAGTAGAACAAGCTTTCCATTTTAACACAGATGAAAGTTTCAACTAGTTCACACACCCAAATTTCCCCAATTAGAAACTTAAAATTATCATATAAATATTCGCGATTTTTTTACCAAAGACAGAAGGGCGGCGGAGAGAACGGCAGCGGGACCGATTGCGGTCCCCTCAACGGGTCCTGCGGGACGGTGGCGTCTACATTGGTAATATGCACCATTTAACATTCTGGTGAACCAGCGGTGCGATATTCGTGAAAATAATGTTTTCACGGATAAAGAAACGAACCTTAGACCACAAAATTAACCTTCTATTCGTATACAGTAAAAATCTATATGTTTTTTTTTCAATTGGGAAGAGAAGAGTCACATTGAATAAACTACGTCTTTTAAAAACAGAGAGAAACCAGAAAATCTTCAACTTTGGGACATTATTATTAACTGGCTTTAGGTTATTTTATTTTTTTTTTTGGATCTAATATTTGGGTTTTATAGACAATGGGCAAAGTTTGGATATATCGCTGTTTTAGGTTATATTTTTGGTATTGATGTTTTCAACAAATGTTTTATCTTTCTGGGCATAAATATTGTTTTTTTTTACAATGGGTAAACTTGTTGGATATATACGTCAATTTTGATGTTGTTGATTTCCATAGAGATGTTATTTTCTTTATAGGCAGTCATCTATATATATATATATATATATACATTTTTTTCTAGGTTATGTTTTATGTATTATTTTCAGAACTTGATTTTTTTTTTTTTGGATACCTATAAGCTTTATGAATTATTTTGGTGTTGTTTCAGTCAGATGATATATTTTGGTTATGATTATTTTTTTCAGAATATTTGTAGAGTGTAGTAATGAATTTGTTTTAGTATTTTTTTATGTGAATTAAGGCAATATCTCATCCAATGTTAATAATTGTACGTTTATAATGACATATTTTATTATTTCGTCTATCGGGAAGACGTGGCACGATCACATGTACACGTAAATCATTTCTGAAAGCATCACCACGAGAGATAAGCCAAGGGATCATAGGTTGCTTACACGCCACTAGATTGGAAATTTTTTTGTTATATTGAAATTTTTATCATATTTTTAGAAAAGGAACAACGATCTCGAGCATTAGAACATCGCGCCCTCCATCGAGGCCAGCAGACACGAACCCTGACCTCCAAGCTAGCCACAGCAGACACCACAGTGTTTATATTGTTTTAACAGTGATCCGGTTCACGAAATAGAACCGTCGAAGTGCATAACAAAAAGTAACGAAATGTGATTAAGTGCGTCGGAAATGAATAACAGTGAAAGTGCGTCGTTTCAAAAGAAACCACAGAAGGTTTAAACAAGGAAGAAGAACGAAGACGAGAAGAAATTTTAGTGAAAATATTTTCGATATCTTTTTTGTTTTTTTTTCAGCAATAAACATTTGTTTTTTTTTTTTTTTTGTGGCATGGTTATGCACAGGCATATTGTATTAAAGCCGCGAAGGCTTGCTATATTGTGATTTTTGTTTTTTTTTTTAAGTATAGTGTTCTCACTAAGTAAACGGATCTTACCGATATTTCGACGCAATTAAAGGTATCCGGGGCAAATTACAAGTAAAAGACGATCTAACCTCTTAGGATGAGAACAAAATACTTCCAGGACAGATGGAATCGCCAATTGACGACGTCAGGTCAACTCCCACTTTAAGTTAATAAGATAAATGTCAGGACCAAACCCCGAGAGATGAGGGATACCCTGTAAGAAAAAAAGACTTTCGGTTTTTCAACCCTACAGTCTTATTTAGGGGGGGAATTGTTATACTACACTAAGGGCCTAACTGCAATAATAATAACATAATATAAAAAAGCGATAAAGGATAGGCACATATACATGTGTATTATATCAGGAAATAAGGAAAAATGATCCACACGGAAAAACATATGTGTTCATACGCATATAATATAAAAAAAACGCTAGTAAAAAGGCATATCTCTATATCCTGGATCTCTATATCCTGGATCAAAACCATGTCAAAAGATTCCAGAATTATTTGGTCAAGAAAGATGGCCACATTAGATAAGATAAAGTGAAAGTAGAACAAGCTTTCCATTTTAACACAGATGAAGGTTTCAACTAGTTCACACACCCAAATTTTCCCAATTAGAAACTTAAAATTATCATATAAATATTCGCGATTTTTTTACCAAAGGCAGAAGGGCGGCGGAGAGAACGGCAGCGGGACCGATTGCGGTCCCCTCAACGGGTCCTGCGGGACGGTGGCGTCTACATTGGTAATATGCACCATTTAACATTCCTTGGTCATTTTAAGACTTAGAATCAAATATGGGACCAAATGGTCCTAGTAACTTAGAATAGTTAACAAAGTTGAATATTTTAACATGATTGTTCTCTCTCTCTCTCTCAATTTTAGCACTTTAATATTTTGATAATTTTCACATTTGACAATGTGGCGATTTCAGCTGTTTTCCAATAACTTGTTTTATATGTTATCAATCTAATAGTTCTTTATGTTTGGTATTTATTTTAATAAATAATGTTATTTTTCGTTTATTGTGTTTTTAACATATTTAATTGTAGAACTCTTCCTCCAAAACCAAGGCCAACCGCTCGGGCCAAAGACCACTTAAACAATAGTGGTCGTCACGCTATCAATACGCAGGGGCTTAACTGACGCCGCGCGTAACACTGTTAATAACAATTTTAGCAGTAGTAATATTGTTTATAACATTCTGTAAATTACTTAATTTATATTGTATTTTGTTACGGTACCTTTCTATATAATAATGAAGAATTAAATTCAATATAATTCTTTATGCTAATGTAATAAACTTCTACAGAAATGCAAAAAAAAAAGGCACTACCAAACATTTAGCATGCTTGACATGCATCTGTAACTGGGCAGGGAATGACCATTCACTGAGACTTGTTGAAGGATTTTGTAGAAGGAAATAGATAAAATATAAAGAGAATATTTCACTGATGTAAAAAAAAAAAACGAATAAACTGAAATACAAACAAAATATTTTGAACTACTATAGCAAATATGTCCACCGCTGTGGTCTCGAGGTAGCGTGCTGCCTTGTCACACAGCAGGCCCGGGTTCGATCCCCAGTCGGAGCAGTTTCTCTGGATAAGGTTTTTATCAGGGTTTTTCCTCACCTGTAAGACAAATGTCAGGAAAACTTTAAGGCCCAAATGGTCCCCGAAATCATATGACCATCATCATCATCATCATCCTTCACCAGTGTGGAAAGCAACGGGAAGCTACCACACCTACAATACCCTAGTAAAGCTGCAAGCATAGAATGAAAATGCTATGATTGCAGTGAAGGACCTGCCTTCGGGCAGAATAATTACTATGGATGGATAACAAATATGATTTTAGGTTCCATTAAAAATTTAAAATAAAATTATTTTTAATTCATCTTATATTCTGTATTCTAATTAAATGGTTCAAACCTAAGTGGTTTTATCATCAGTAATTTCACGACCAATGTTGTCATCCAGGAACTCTGCTTCTTGAAGAAGCACTGCAGAAGTAGTGCTCCTGGATGATAAAACATTGGTCACGAAAATACTGATGATGAAACTACCTAGGTTTTGAAACTGGTCTAATTAAAAGATAGGATATGAGATAAGATAAAAAGGATTTTATTTTAAATTTTAAATAAATTATTTTACTCGGTTTTTAAGGTACATGTTGGAAATATTGTCCCTCCTGATCTATGCATTTCTGACAATGGTTAATAAATTCTGAGAACATTCTCTCGATCTGCTTATGATATTTCACGGATTTCTCATGTGGATTAAAATCATTAAACACATAAATTAAATCTTACATTGAAGACAGTAGGATGTAATCTATGAACACAACGAATTTTGTATGGATAAAACTTCAAACTTTTAAATGTTCTTAAAACAGATAATTGTGATATTCCAATTTCCTGAGTTGGACGTCAATTGGATTTTCTAGGACTTAATTCAATTGTCGAAGGAAATTAGTTGAGATTTTCTTGAGTAGGAACTCTCTTGGAGTACAATTTCTTACTGTTTAACACTAAACCAGTTTTTTGCCATTTTTTAAGTAATCTTATGCACTTTTCAACCGTAAAAATGAACTGATGTTTGCTGTATTCAACTGTGGTAAGTGGGTCACTGAACTCACTGTGACTACATATAATACAGATGGTAGGAAGGTCCAGAAACAAAGTGCCAATGGAGTCTAGTATGAGGTTCTGCAAAATCCTTCAACGAGTCTTGGTGAATGGTCATGGTGATGGATGCATGCCGAGTATGCTGAATGTATGGTAGTGCATTCTTTGCAGCTTTATGTATTTTATAATGTCCTACTGAAATGAAATACATTATGAAATTTAAATAATGTATATTCTATAGCAAAGAATAAAAGTATTGTTGACTTTAAGTATATGAATGCTCATTTATCTGAGAAAAATAAACAATTAATTTAAATTTAAAATTTTCTTTCAAATCCTGCATTTTTAAAACAGCAGATATGAAAACTCTATGATCCAACTGGCTTAGGCGGCCATTGTTCTATGAATTGGCTGCTGGTCTCATAACTATATGTGTTAATCACAGAGGTGGATGATCTTCCAGCCAATATAGGGGTGACATATGGTCACTATGTCAGGCCACCCAGTAATTACGGCTAGTTTTCTCAACTTGGAGCTGCTATTTATTGTAGCTACCAAAATCCTTCATGATGCTGGAAAGGTAGCATGACCATACTGGCCGAAATTCCTTCAGAAAATTTCTTCTCCCTTGGAGAGTCAAACCATTGCAAGTCTTGTAGCTCTATACGAAGGTATAAAACATTAAATTGCAAGTTATGATGCAGGACTAGATATGAAAAAGTGTTGGTAAAATAATATTTTTGTTACGGTATGAAGAACTATGTTGTGGAACAAATTCCATTCTTAATAATTTTTAGCATAGATCTGGCTGTTATGTCCACCGCTGTGGTCTCAACATAGCATGATGCCTTGTCACGCAGTGGGCCCCGGTTTGATCCCCGGTCGGGACAGTTTTTCTGAGTGAGGTTTTTATCGGGGTTTTTCCTCACCTGTAAGACAAATGTCAGGAAAACTTTAAGGCCCAAACGGTCCCCGAAATCATATGGCCATCATCATCATCATCCTTATCATTATCATTATCATTATCATCATCATCATCATCCTTCATCAGTGTGGAAAGCAACGGGAAGCTACCACACCTACAATTCCCTAGTAAAGCTGCAAGCATAGCATGAAAATGCTATGATTGCAGTGAAAGACCTGCCTTCAGGCAGAATTACTATGGATGGATGGATCTGACTGTTTTTACAATATATTGGTACTTGGTGAATATTTATGCTCAACTTGTGGACAATACCGGTATAATGTATTTAATTTATGTTAAATTAATGTTGGGAAGTAAACATTATGAGGTATTAAAAATTATCGGAGAACATATTGTTTAAATAACTCACCTCATAGGATTCATGCTTCCATGATATCGCGATTTCAAACATAATCATGTTCATCGTCAGCCATAACTCCGACTGTTGAAATTCTTCGGCCGTCAACTATTCTATTGTCGCCATCTTCAGTGCTGCTATCTATGGTTGAATTTATGAACTTCGAAATCAATGTAATTTCGTTAGGGATATCAAAATTCATTGATCTATTTTTGTTTTTCTGAATGTATATTTTTTCCCAAACTGTCAATTCCAAAGGTTTCTCTACTTGTTTTAAAAGTTTAGCTTCTCTTCCAATTTTATGATGTTCTAATAAACTATGTGCAGCAATTGCAGATTTTTCAATTTCACAATTTTTAATATTTCTGAAATGTTCTTTTGTCCGAATTTCCAAATTCCTTTTTGTTTTTCCTATATAAACTTTATTGCAATCTTCACAATTTATTTGATAAATTCCAGATTTCTTACTGTCTGGAACTTTGACTTTTTTATTGGTACTTAGAAGATTACCCAGACTAAATTTATTTATTGGTGCCAAAAAAATGTTGTATTTGTCAAAAATTTTTTGAAATTTCCTATGCATTTCAGGATGGTAAGTAATTTTCTTGTATTTTTCTTTTCTTTGCAATTTTGTAAAGTAGTATATTCATTAAGTCTTTTATTGTGTTTGAATTTCTTCAACTTATTTATAATTAATTCTTTATCAAAACCATTTAATCTAGCAGTGTTTAAGATATGTTTAAACTCTTTATTGAAATTTTCTTCGTTTAATGGTACATTTGTCAATCTGTAAATTAAGCTATTGAATATTGCATGCTTATGAGCAATGTGATTGAAGCCTGATGATTTAATGTAATTATCTGTATGAGTTCCTTTTCTAAATATATCAAATTCAATTTTCAGTGTTTGATCATTCCTAATTATACATAAATCCAAAAAAGGAATTTTGTTTTCTTTTTCTAATTCGACGGTAAACTTTACTGATTCATCCTGAAGGTTTAATAATTTAAGAGCATCTTCAATATCTTTAGAATTTATTATTGCAAAAATATCATCCACATATCTGTACCAAGTCTTAAACATCCATGGGTATGCTTTAGTGATTTGACACTCCAAGTAACTCATGAACAAATCAGCTAAAAATGGTGAAAGCGGATTACCCATTGACAAACCCGAAACCTGTTGGTAAAATTTTTCATTATAGGTAAAATAAGAATTACTGACACATAGCTTAGTAAGAGTTATATATTCCTCTAATATTTCATTTTTAATATTTAAAGAACTTAACCATTTCCTCAAAAAATTTAGCATTTTTTCAACTGGTATACTAGGAAACAATGAAATTACATCAAATGAAACCAATCTGTCATCATGTCCTAGACTCATATTTTTCAATTTGTCAACCAATTCCAAAGAGTTCTGAATACTTTTAGTGTCAAATTTGGGAAACTCATTAAATTTTTGTACTAGCCATTTAGATAAATAATAGCATGGTGAACCAATGTTGTTGACTATAGGTCTCATCTTATTACCAATTTTATGAATCTTTGGTAGACCGTACATTCTAGGATTCGATGGATTGGACACTTTTAATTTAAATTTTTCTTGTTTTGTTAAAGTATATTTTATTTGTTTCAAAGTATTATCAAATGATTTAATAGCTTTAGGTAAAGGATCTTTTTTCAATTCCAAAAATTCTTTTGATTCTAAGAGATTGTCCATCCTCGCAGTATAATCCAATTTGTCAAGAATAACTATTTTATTTCCTTTGTCTGCTTTCGAAAGTATTAAATTTTTTTTTTTTTTGTTAATTTTATTCAAAATTGCCAAATTTTTCTTTGCTTTTAAATGTTTTTGAGAGTCTTTAATTTCTTCTAAAACTTTTCCAATTTCTTTCCTAATAATTACCTTATCTTCAATTGTCATATCATTTATTCCAATTTCAATATCAGCAATGTAATCTTCAACTTTGTCTGAAAAACTGATGCAGGTTTTTAGGCCATTATTAAGTAATTTAATTTCTTCATTATCTAAAACCACTTCTGACAGATTCACTACATTTTCTTCATTGTGATCTATTATTTGTTGAAAACTATTTGATGTTGCCTCAACTTTTCTTTTTTCTTTATCTTCAGTATTAATTTTGTCCTTGATATCTGCATTATATTTTTGAACTAAATTCCTGAATTTCTTCTTTTGTATGTTTACTTTTTTCTTTATTTCCAAATTCAAATATTCAAAATGATTTTTAATTAAATTTTCAAAACAAACATAACCTAGTTTTTTAACTAATTTCATATGAAGATGATACATTTCCAAATCCAAATTCTGAAGATTTGAATAAAATTTGTTTTTTTCCGCTTGTAAAACTTTATTTTCTGCCATCTTTTGTTGTTACTGTTGTTATTAAATTTCACTATTTTTCTGATAAATTTAGGAGCTATATTGTTACGAATGCATCTATCTATGAATTTAATATCTGCCAAAATTTTCTTCTTTTTTAATTTAAGTTTGAGAAATTTCTTAATATCTCGTTTTTGTCCATGAAAAAGTTCGTTAAATGTATTAGCCGATTCAAGGTTATTCATTGTATTTGACGCCATCTTGAATTTCAAAGTCGTAAACTTTTTTCTTCCCTAGACTTGAGTAGTCTTTAATTATATTTAATTAATGTTGGGAAGTAAACATTATGAGGTATAATCATTAAAAATTATCGGAGAACATATTGTTTAAATAACTCACCTCATAGGATTCATGCTTCCATGATATCGCGATTTCAAACATAATCATGTTCATCGTCAGCCGTAACTCCGACTGTTGAAATTCTTCGGCCGTCAACTATTCTATTGTCGCCATCTTCAGTGCTGCTATCTATGGTTGAATTTATGAACTTCGAAATCAAGGTAATTTCGTTAGGGATATCAAAATTCATTGATCTATTTTTGTTTTTCTGAATGTATATTTTTCCCAAACTGTCAATTCCAAAGGTTTCTCTACTTGTTTTAAAAGTTTAGCTTCTCTTCCAATTTTATGATGTTCTAATAAACTATGTGCAGCAATTGCAGATTTTTCAATTTCACAATTTTTTAATATTTCTGAAATGTTCTTTTGTCCGAATTTCCAAATTCCTTTTTCTTTTTCCTATATAAACTTTATTGCAATCTTCACAATTTATTTGATAAATTCCAGATTTCTTACTGTCTGGAACTTTGACTTTTTTATTGGTACTTAGAAGATTACCCAGACTAAATTTATTTATTGGTGCCAAAAAAATGTTGTATTTGTCAAAAATTTTTTGAAATTTCCTATGCATTTCAGGATGGTAAGTAATTTTCTTGTATTTTTCTTTTCTTTGCAATTTTGTAAAGTAGTATATTCATTAAGTCTTTTATTGTGTTTGAATTTCTTCAACTTATTTATAATTAATTCTTTATCAAAACCATTTAATCTAGCAGTGTTTAAGATATGTTTAAACTCTTTATTGAAATTTTCTTCGTTTAATGGTACATTTGTCAATCTGTAAATTAAGCTATTGAATATTGCATGCTTATGAGCAATGTGATTGAAGCCTGATGATTTAATGTAATTATCTGTATGAGTTCCTTTTCTAAATATATCAAATTCAATTTTCAGTGTTTGATCATTCCTAATTATACATAAATCCAAAAAAGGAATTTTGTTTTCTTTTTCTAATTCGACGGTAAACTTTACTGATTCATCCTGAAGGTTTAATAATTTAAGAGCATCTTCAATATCTTTAGAATTTATTATTGCAAAAATATCATCCACATATCTGTACCAAGTCTTAAACATCCATGGGTATGCTTTAGTGATTTGACACTCCAAGTAACTCATGAACAAATCAGCTAAAAATGGTGAAAGCGGATTACCCATTGACAAACCCGAACCTGTTGGTAAAATTTTTCATTATAGGTAAAATAAGAATTACTGACACATAGCTTAGTAAGAGTTATATATTCCTCTAATATTTCATTTTTAATATTTAAAGAACTTAACCATTTCCTCAAAAAATTTAGCATTTTTTCAACTGGTATACTAGGAAACAATGAAATTACATCAAATGAAACCAATCTGTCATCATGTCCTAGACTCATATTTTTCAATTTGTCAACCAATTCCAAAGAGTTCTGAATACTTTTAGTGTCAAATTTGGGAAACTCATTAAATTTTTGTACTAGCCATTTAGATAAATAATAGCATGGTGAACCAATGTTGTTGACTATAGGTCTCATCTTATTACCAATTTTATGAATCTTTGGTAGACCGTACATTCTAGGATTCGATGGATTGGACACTTTTAATTTAAATTTTCTTGTTTTGTTAAAGTATATTTTATTTGTTTCAAAGTATTATCAAATGATTTAATAGCTTTAGGTAAAGGATCTTTTTTCAATTCCAAAAATTCTTTTGATTCTAAGAGATTGTCCATCCTCGCAGTATAATCCAATTTGTCAAGAATAACTATTTTATTTCCTTTGTCTGCTTTCGAAAGTATTAAATTTTTTTTTTTTTTGTTAATTTTATTCAAAATTGCCAAATTTTTCTTTGCTTTTAAATGTTTTTGAGAGTCTTTAATTTCTTCTAAAACTTTTCCAATTTCTTTCCTAATAATTACCTTATCTTCAATTGTCATATCATTTATTCCAATTTCAATATCAGCAATGTAATCTTCAACTTTGTCTGAAAAACTGATGCAGGTTTTTAGGCCATTATTAAGTAATTTAATTTCTTCATTATCTAAAACCACTTCTGACAGATTCACTACATTTTCTTCATTGTGATCTATTATTTGTTGAAAACTATTTGATGTTGCCTCAACTTTTCTTTTTTCTTTATCTTCAGTATTAATTTTGTCCTTGATATCTGCATTATATTTTTGAACTAAATTCCTGAATTTCTTCTTTTGTATGTTTACTTTTTTCTTTATTTCCAAATTCAAATATTCAAAATGATTTTTAATTAAGTTTTCAAAACAAACATAACCTAGTTTTTTAACTAATTTCATATGAAGATGATACATTTCCAAATCCAAATTCTGAAGATTTGAATAAAATTTGTTTTTTTCCGCTTGTAAAACTTTATTTTCTGCCATCTTTTGTTGATTACTGTTGTTATTAAATTTCACTATTTTTCTGATAAATTTAGGAGCTATATTGTTACGAATGCATCTATCTATCAATTTAATATCTGCCAAAATTTTCTTCTTTTTTAATTTAAGTTTGAGAAATTTCTTAATATCTCGTTTTTTGTCCATGAAAAAGTTCGTTAAATGTATTAGCCGATTCAAGGTTATTCATTGTATTTGACGCCATCTTGAATTTCAAAGTCGTAAACTTTTTTCTTCCCTAGACTTGAGTAGTCTTTAATTATATTTAATTAATGTTGGGAAGTAAACATTATGAGGTATAATCATTAAAAATTATCGGAGAACATATTGTTTAAATAACTCACCTCATAGGATTCATGCTTCCATGATATCGCGATTTCAAACATAATCATGTTCATCGTCAGCCATAACTCCGACTGTTGAAATTCTTCGGCCGTCAACTATTCTATTGTCGCCATCTTCAGTGCTGCTATCTATGGTTGAATTTATGAACTTCGAAATCAATGTAATTTCGTTAGGGATATCAAAATTCATTGATCTATTTTTGTTTTTCTGAATGTATATTTTTTCCCAAACTGTCAATTCCAAAGGTTTCTCTACTTTGTTTTAAAAGTTTAGCTTCTCTTCCAATTTTATGATGTTCTAATAAACTATGTGCAGCAATTGCAGATTTTTCAATTTCACAATTTTTAATATTTCTGAAATGTTCTTTTGTCCGAATTTCCAAATTCCTTTTTCTTTTTCCTATATAAACTTTATTGCAATCTTCACAATTTATTTGATAAATTCCAGATTTCTTACTGTCTGGAACTTTGACTTTTTTATTGGTACTTAGAAGATTACCCAGACTAAATTTATTTATTGGTGCCAAAAAAATGTTGTATTTGTCAAAATTTTTTTGAAATTTCCTATGCATTTCAGGATGGTAAGTAATTTTCTTGTATTTTTTTCTTTTCTTTGCAATTTTGTAAAGTAGTATATTCATTAAGTCTTTTATTGTGTTTGAATTTCTTTCAACTTATTTATAATTAATTCTTTATCAAAACCATTTAATCTAGCAGTGTTTAAGATATGTTTTAAACTCTTTATTGAAATTTTCTTCGTTTAATGGTACATTTGTCAATCTGTAAATTAAGCTATTGAATATTGCATGCTTATGAGCAATGTGATTGAAGCCTGATGATTTAATGTAATTATCTGTATGAGTTCCTTTTCCTAAATATATCAAATTCAATTTTCAGTGTTTGATCATTCCTAATTATACATAAATCCAAAAAAGGAATTTTTTGTTTTCTTTTTCTAATTCGGACGGTAAACTTTACTGATTCAAACAACCTGAAGGTTTAATAATTTAAGAGCATCTTCAATATCTTTTAGAATTTATTATTGCAAAAATATCATCCACATATCTGTACCAAGTCTTAAACATCCATGGGTATGCTTTATGATTTGACACTCCAAGTAACTCATGAACAAATCAGCTAAAAATGGGTGAAAGCGGATTACCCATTGACAAACCCGAAACCTGTTGGTAAAATTTTTCATTATAGGTAAAATAAGAATTACTGACACATAGCTTAGTAAAGAGTTTATATATTCCTCTAATATTTCATTTTTAATCATTTAAAGAACTTAACCATTTCCTCAAAAAATTAGCATTTTGTTTCAACTGGTATACTAGGAAACAATGAAATTACATCAAATGAAACCAATCTGTCATCATGTCCTAGACTCATATTTTTCAATTTGTCAACCAATTCCAAAGAGTTCTGAATACTTTTAGTGTCAAATTTGGGAAACTCATTAAATTTTTGTACTAGCCATTTAGATAAATAATAGCATGGTGAACTCAATGTTGTTGACTATAGGTCTCATCTTATTACCAATTTTATGAATCTTTGGTAGACCGTACATTCTAGGATTCGATGGATGGACACTTTTAATTTAAATTTTTCTTGTTTTGTTAAAGTATATTTTATTTGTTTCAAAGTATTATCAAATGATTTAATAGCTTTAGGTAAAGGATCGTTTTTTCATTCCAAAAATTCTTTGATTCTAAGAGATTGTCCATTCCTCGAGTATAATCCAATTTGTCAAGAAATAACTATTTTATTTCCTTTGTCGCCTTTCGAAAGTATAAAATTTTTTTTTTTTTGTTAATTTTATTCAAATTGCCAATTTTTCTTCTTTGCTTTTAAATGTTTTTGAGAGTCTTTAATTTCTTCTAAAACTTTTGTTCCAATTTCTTTCCTAATAATTACCTCTTATCTTCAATTGTCATATCATTTATTCCAATTCCAATATCAGCAATGTAATCTTCAACTTTGTCTGAAAAAACTGATGCAGGTTTTTAGGCCAGTATAAGTAATTAATTTCTTCATTATCTAAAAACCACTTCTGACAGATTCACTACATTTTCTTCATTGTGATCTATTATTTGTTGAAAACTATTTGATGTTGCCCTCTCAACTTTTCTTTTTTCTTTATCGTCAGTATTAATTTTGTCCTTGATATCTGCATTATATGTTTTGAAACTAAATTCTGAATTTCTTCTTTTGTATGTTTACTTTTTTCTTTATTTTCCAATTCAAAATATTCAAAATGATTTTTAATTAAGTTTTCAAAACAACATAACCTAGTTTTTTAACTAATTTCATATGAAGATGATACATTTCCAAATCCAATTCTGAAGATTTGAATAAATTTGTTTTTGTTTTTCTTTCCCCCGCTTGCAAAACTTTATTTTCCTGCCATCTTTTGTGGTTTTACTGGTTGTTATTAAATTTCCACTATTTTTCTGATAAATTTAGGAGCTATATTGTTACGAATGCATCTATCTATGAATTTAATATCTTGCCAAAATTTTCTTCTTTTTTAATTTAAGTTTGAGAAATTTCTTAATATCTCGTTTTTGTCCATGAAAAAGTTCGTTAAATGTATTAGCCGATTCAAGGTTATTCATTGTATTTGACGCCATCTTGAATTTCAAAGTCGTAATGTTTACTTCCCAACATTAATTAAATATAATTAAAGACTACTCAAGTCTAGGGAAGAAAAAAGTTTACGACTTTGAAATTCAAGATGGCGTCAAATACAATGAATAACCTTGAATCGGCTAATACATTTAACGAACTTTTTCATGGACAAAACGAGATATTAAGAAATTTCTCAAACTAAATTAAAAAAAGAAAATTTTGGCAGATATTAAATTCATAGATAGATGCATTCGTACACAATATAGCTCCTAAATTTATCAGAAAATAGTGAAATTTAATAACAACAGTAATCAACAAAAGATGGCAGAAAATAAAGTTTTACAAGCGGAAAAAAACAAATTTTATTCAAATCTTCAGAATTTGGATTTGGAATGTATCATCTTCATATGAAATTAGTTAAAAACTAGGTTATGTTTGTTTTGAAAACTTAATTAAAATCATTTTGAATATTTGAATTTGGAAATAAGAGAAAAGTAAACACACAAAGAAGAAATTCAGAATTTAGTTCAAAAATATAATGCAGATATCAAGGCAAAATTAATACTGAAGATAAAGAAAAAGAAAAGTTGAGGCAACATCAAATAGTTTTCAACAAATAATAGATCACAATGAAGAAAAGGTAGTGAATCTGTCAGAAGTGGTTTTAGATATGAAGAAATTAAATACTTAATAATGGCCTAAAAACCTGCATCAGTTTTTCAGACAAAGTTGAAGATTACATTGCTGATATTGAAATTGGAATAATGATATGACAATTGAAGATAAGGTAATTATTAGGAAAGAAATTGGAAAAAGTTTTAGAAGAAATTAAAGACTCTCAAAAACATTTAAAAGCAAAGAAAAATTTGGCAATTTTGAATAAAAATTAACAAAAAACAAAAAATTTAATACTTTCGAAAGCAGACAAAGGAAATAAAATAGTTTATTCTTGACAAATTGGATTATACTGCGAGGATGGACAATCTCTTAGAATCAAAAGAATTTTTGGAATTGAAAAAAGATCCTTTACCTAAAGCTATTAAATCATTTGATAATACTTTGAAACAAAAAAAATATACTTAATAACAAAACAAGAAAAATTTAAATTAAAAGTGTCCAATCCATCGAATCCTAGAATGTACGGTCTACCAAAGATTCATAAAATTGGTAATAAGATGAGACCTATAGTCAACAACATTGGTTCACCATGCTATTATTTATCTAAATGGCTAGTACAAAAATTTAATGAGTTTCCCCAAATTTTGACACTAAAAGTATTCAGAACTCTTTGGAATTGGTTGACAATTGAAAAATATGAGTCTAGGACATGATGACAGATTGGGTTTCATTTGATGTAATTTCATTGTTTCCTAGTATCCAGTTGAAAAAATGCTAAATTTTTTGAGGAAATGGTTAAGTTCTTTAAATATTAAAAATGAAATATTAGAGGAATATATAACTCTTACTAAGCTTTGTGTCAGTAATATCTTATTTTACCTATAATGAAAAAATTTTACCAACAGGGTTTCAGGGTTTGTCATGGGTAATCCGCTTTCACCATTTTTAGCTGATTTGTTCATGAGTTACTTGGAGTGTCAAATCACTAAAGCATACCATGGATGTTTTTAAGACTTGGTACAGATATGTGGATGATATTTTTGCAATAATAAATTCTAAAGATATTGAAGATGCTCTTAAATTATTAAACCTTCAGGATGAATCAGTAAAGTTTACCGTCGAATTAGAAAAAGAAAACAAAATTCCTTTTTTGGATTTATGTATAATTAGGAATGATCAAACACTGAAAATTGAATTTGATATATTTAGAAAAGGAACTCATACACAGAAATACATAAAATCATCAGGCTTCAATCACATTGCTCATAAGCATGCAATATTCAATAGCTTAATTTACAGATTGACAAATGTACCATTAAACGAAGAAAATTTCAATAAAGAGTTTAAACATATCTTAAACACTGCTAAATACAATGGTTTTGGATAAAGAATTAATTATAATAAGTTGAAGAAATTCAAACACAATAAAAGACTTAATGAATATACTACTTTTACAAAATTGCAAAGAAAGAAAAAAATCCAAGAAAATTACTTACCATCCCTGAAATGCATAGGAAATTGTCAAAAAATTTTGACAAATACAACATTTTTTTGGCACCAATAAATAAATTTAGTCTGGGTAATCTTCTAAGTACCAATAAAAAAGTCAAAGTTCCAGACAGTAAGAAATCTGGAATTTATCAAATAAATTGTGAAGATTGCAATAAAGTTTATATAGGAAAAAGAAAAAGGAATTTGGAAATTCGGACAAAAGAACATTTCAGAAATATTAAAAATTGTGAAATTGAAAAATCTGCAATTGCTGCACATAGTTTATTAGAACATCATAAAATTGGAAGAGAAGCTAAACTTTTAAAACAGAAGAGAAACCTTTGGAATTGACAGTTTGGGAAAAAATATACATTCAGAAAAACAAAAATAGATCAATGAATTTTGATATCCCTAACGAAATTACATTGATTTCGAAGTTCATAAATTCAACCATTAGATAGCAGCACTGAAGATGGCGACAATAGAATAGTTGACGGCCGAAGAATTTCAACAGTCGGAGTTATGGCTGACGATGAACATGATTATGTTTGAAATCGCGATATCATGGAAGCATGAATCCTATGAGGTGAGTTATTTAAACAATATGTTCTCCGATAATTTTTAATGATTATACCTCATAATGTTTTACTTCCCAACATTAATTAAATATAATTAAAGACTACTCAAGTCTAGGGAAGAAAAAAAGTTTACGACTTTGAAATTCAAGATGGCGTCAAATACAATGAATAACCTTGAATCGGCTAATACATTTAACGAACTTTTTCATGGACAAAAACGAGATATTAAGAAATTTCTCAAACTTAAATTAAAAAAGAAGAAAATTTTTGGCAGATATATAAATTCATAGATAGATGCATTCGTAACAAGATAGCTCCTAAATTTATCAGAAAAATAGTGAAATTTAATAACAACAGTAAACAACAAAAGATGGCAGAAAATAAAGTTTTACAAGCGGAAAAAAACAAATTTTATTCAAATCTTCAGAATTTGGATTTGGAAATGTATCATCTTCATATGAAATTAGTTAAAAAACTAGGTTTATGTTTGTTTTGAAAACTTAATTAAAAATCATTTTGAATATTTGAATTTGGAAAAAGAAAAAAAGTAAACATACAAAAGAAGAAATTCAGGAATTTAGTTCAAAAATATAATGCAGATATCAAGGACAAAATTAATACTGAAGATAAAGAAAAAAGAAAAGTTGAGGCAACATCAAATAGTTTTCAACAAATAATAGATCACAATGAAGAAAATGTAGTGAATCTGTCAGAAGTGGTTTTAGATAATGAAGAAATTAAATTACTTAATAATGGCCTAAAAACCTGCATCAGTTTTTCAGACAAAGTTGAAGATTACATTGCTGATATTGAAATTGGAATAAATGATATGACAATTGAAGATAAGGTAATTATTAGGAAAGAAATTGGAAAAGTTTTTAGAAGAAATTAAAGACTCTCAAAAACATTTAAAAGCAAAGAAAAATTTGGCAATTTTGAATAAAATTAACAAAAAAAAAAAAAATTTAATACTTTCGAAAGCAGACAAAGGAAATAAAATAGTTATTCTTGACAAATTGGATTATACTGCGAGGATGGACAATCTCTTAGAATCAAAAGAATTTTTGGAATTGAAAAAAGATCCTTTACCTAAAGCTATTAAATCATTTGATAATACTTTGAAACAATAAAATATACTTTAACAAAACAAGAAAAATTTAAATTAAAAGTGTCCAATCCATCGAATCCTAGAATGTAACGGTCTACCAAAGATTCATAAAATTGGTAATAAGATGAGACCTATAGTCAACAACATGGGTTCACCATGCTATTATTTATCTAAATGGCTAGTACAAAAATTTAATGAGTTTCCCAAATTTGACACTAAAAGTATTCAGAACTCTTTGGAATTGGTTGACAAATTGAAAAATATGAGTCTAGGACATGATGACAGATTGGTTTTCATTTGATGTAATTTCATTGTTTCCTATATATACCAGTTGAAAAAAATGCTAAATTTTTTGAGGAAATGGTTTAAGTTCTTTAAATATTAAAAATGAAATATTAAAGGAATATATAACTCTTACTAAGCTATGTGTCAGTAAATTCTTATTTTACCTATAATGAAAAATTTTACCAACAGGTTTCGGGTTTGTCAATGGGTAATCCGCTTTCACCATTTTTAGCTGATTTGTTCATGAGTTACTTGGAGTGTCAAATCACTAAAGCATACCCATGGATGTTTAAGACTTGGTACAGATATGTGGATGATATTTTTGCAATAATAAATTCTAAAGATATTGAAGATGCTCTTAAATTATTAAAACCTTCAGGATGAATCAGTAAATTGTTACCGTCGAATTAGAAAAAGAAAACAAAATTCCTTTTTTGGGATTTATGTATAATTAGGAATGATCAAACACTGAAAATTGAATTTGATATATTTAGAAAAGGAACTCATACAGATAATTACATTAAATCATCAGGCTTCAATCACATTGCTCATAAGCATGCAATATTCAATAGCTTAATTTACAGATTGACAAATGTACTCATTAAACGAAGAAAATTTCAATAAATAGTTTAAACATATCTTAAACACTGCTAGATTAAATGGTTTTGAATAAGAATTAATTATATAATAAGTTGAAGAAATTCAAACACAATAAAAGACTTAATGAATATACTACTTTACAAAATTGCAAAGAAAAGAAAAAATACAAGAAAATTACTTACCATCCTGAAATGCATAGGAAATTTCAAAAAATTTTTGACAAATACAACATTTTTTTGGCACCAATAAATAAATTTAGTCTGGGTAATCTTCTAAGTACCAATAAAAAAGTCAAAGTTCCAGACAGTAAGAAATCTGGAATTTATCAAATAAATTGTGAAGATTGCAATAAAGTTTATATAGGAAAAAGAAAAAGGAATTGGAAATTCGGACAAAAGAACATTTCAGAAATATTAAAAATTGTGAAATTGAAAAATCTGCAATTGCTGCACATAGTTTATTAGAACATCATAAAATTGGAAGAGAAGCTAAACTTTTAAAACAAGTAGAGAAACCTTTGGAATTGACAGTTTGGGAAAAAATATACATTCAGAAAAACAAAAATAGATCAATGAATTTTGATATCCCTAACGAAATTACATTGATTTCGAAGTTCATAAATTCAACCATAGATAGCAGCACTGAAGATGGCGACAATAGAATAGTTGACGGCCGAAGAATTTCAACAGTCGGAGTTATGGCTGACGATGAACATGATTATGTTTGAAATCGCGATATCATGGAAGCATGAATCCTATGAGGTGAGTTATTTAAACAATATGTTCTCCGATAATTTTTAATGATTATACCTCATAATGTTTACTTCCCAACATTAATTAAATATAATTATGAGGTATAATCATTCAAATTCATCGGAGAATATTTTTTGACAACTTGCCTCATCAATTTCATGTTTTTCATGATACTGCAGTTTCAGACGATATCACGTCCATTTTCAGCCATAACTCCACTGATGAAATTCTTTGGCCATTAACTCTTCTGTTGTCACCATCTTCAAATTTTGTTCGTTAGGAATATCAAAATTCATTGATCTATATTTATTTTTCTGAATGTGTATTTTCTCCCTAACTGTCAATTCCAATGGTTTATCCACTTGTTTCAAAAGTTTTTGCTTCTCTTCCAATTTTATCATGTTCTAATAAACTATGTGAAGAAATTGCAGATTTTTCAATTTCACAATTTTTAATATTTCTAAATTGATCTTTGGTACAAGTTTCCAAATTCCTTTTACTATTTGTTTTATAAACTTTAATGCAATCTTTACAACTTATTTGATAAATTCCAGATTTTTTGCTGTCTGGGTAATCTTCTAAGTTCAAATAAAAAAGTCAATGTCCCAGACAGTAAGAAATTTGGAATTTATCAAATAAGTTGTAAAAATTGCAATAAAGTTTATATAGGAAAAACTAAAAGGAATTTGGAAACTCATACCAAAGAATATTTTAGAAATATTAAAAATTGTGAAATTGAAAAATCTGCAATTGCTGCACATAGTTTATTAGAACATCATAAAATTAGAACATCATAAAATTGGAAGAGAAGCAAAACTTTTAAAATAAGTGGACAAACCTTTGGAATTGACAGTTTGGGAGAAAATATACATTCAAAAAATAAATATAGATCAATAAATTTTGATATTCCTAACAAATAAAATTTGATTTAGAAGTTAATAAATTCAACCATGATGGCAGTGTTGAAGATGGAGACAATAGAAGAGTTGACGACCGAAGAATTTTCATCAGTTGGAGTTATTGCTGAAGATGGACATGAGATCATCTGTAACTATAATATTGTGAAAAACATGAAATTGATGAGGTGAGTTGTCAAAAAATGTTCTCCGATGAATTTCAAGTATTTAATTTACTGGGAATAGCAGAAGTTGCAAAATTTAGTTTACAAAAAGTCTCCAATTTTAAGATTTTAAGATATATGATACTCATATATACAATCCATTACAGATACAAGTAAGAGCACATGTTTACTGGACAGATACAACTTCCACCTCAAGAGGAGAAAAAAATGCATTCTGGAAATTATGGCAATAATTTAGGCCTAACGTTCCATACATTAATGGGCCAATAAGAGGTAATTTTTTTTTTTTTTTGCAAATGCCCCAGGTTGTCTTTGGCATTCCTGGTGTTCTCTCCTGGCATGGTGTACTTGTAACCCACTTCTGAGATTGGGATGCCTGGAAGGCGGGGTTACGTTGCCCCGATGATATGATGGGTGATGATGATGATGATGATGATAGTGGTGCGCCAGGAGAGTCCCTAATCCTAAGGTTAATCTAAGATGAATATGAATGATGATGATTGTGATGGCCATATGATTTCGCAGAACCGTTTGGGCCATAAAGTTTTCCTGACATTTGTCTTACAGGTGAGGAAAAACCCCTATAAAAACCTCACCCAGAAAAACTGTCCCAACCAGGGATCAAACCTGGGCCTACTGCGTGACAAGGCCGCACACTACCTCAAGACCGCAGCGGTGGACTATATAGAAATATAATGTTGATCTTACACTTTTTTTTTCACTTTATGTGTATAAACATTTTAACAACTAAGGTCGTATGGCAAACCTGTGCCATACCTGACCAGTCTAAGCTTCCTGTCTTGGTACAGAGCTATGGGACATATACTGGTTCAAACTTCAATGTTAGTAATAAGCTATTAGTTGTTAAAAACCCAAGTATAAGAAAAAGCTAAAACAAATAAATATGTGGTAAATATAGAAACAATACATACCTGATATAACGATGTATGTAATACAAGGGAATATTAAATGATCTTCTTTGTTTTTTCATTTGCATTAAGAAAATATAAGATATGAGTAAACCACTGAAGAATAAAAATGAATCCACTGCTAGAGTTGCATTAGTGACAGTCAGTTTTGACACATCTTGCACATACTAGAAAGTTAAAATAAATATTTTTTTAAAGTTAATTTAAATATATCTTGTAGGTTGTAATGATTTAATGACTACTTTTCTCACCTTTAGAACTGAGCTTCACACATACACTTACTAAAAAAAGAAAGTTCAATATTGCTGATGAAAACATAAAGTTTCCTCACTTTGTTCACAAGAAAGATTCTTTCCCTCAGTAACTTGCATCTGACTGCTATGATTGCAAGATGTGAACACAACAACAGCTATTATCGAATGTTTTTTCCAAAGATCATAATACAGTGTTAGGAAAAAAGAACTTGTAACTCCATGGCATAACAGGCCTAGAAGGCCCTTGGCCTACCAGCCAGCTGCTTGCCTCACATCCACATATGTTAATCACAGAGGTAGATGATCATTCAGCCAGTGTAAGGATGACATATGGTCAGCATATCGGGCCCCCCAGTCGTTATAGTTGGTTTACTCAACCTGGAGCCACTACTTATTGTAGCTACCCAAATTCCTCATGATGCTGGGCGGGCACTGGTCCCATACTGGCCAAAATTCCATGAGAAAATTTCTTCCTCCATAGTTACAGTGCGGGACATCAGGGATACAGAAACAAGGTTAATTGGGAGATCTGCTGTTCAATCTCAGGTGGATTCTTTCTTATATATTTTTGTTATTTAAATGATTGCCTATTTAAATAATAATAATAGTGGAATAATTTATGCCTGTACATTAAAAAACATACAATATTTAGCTGACTTTACTTTCTTAAACTACAAATAAAGAAAAACAAAAATTAAAAATTAAAAAGTGGCCCTAAAATAAATATATAATACTAATAAATAAATCCTCACAGTTGTTCCAAACTAATCAAATTTAAATATAATTGCATAATGTAAACATGCCAGTAACACTTATGATATCACTAAATATACATAATTTCAAAATGAGTAGTGGCTCTAAGTCAAAACATCTGACAACAAAACCAACATCATGGATTCAAATCCATGAGAAGTGAATTAGTTTTTTAAATAAACATTTTAACAAAATTATTAAACAATTGAGTACATTCTATTCTATAGTAATTCTGCCTAAGGATAGATCTTTCACTGCAATCATAGATTTGCATGCTATGCTTTGCAGGTTTACTAGGGAATTATGGGTGTGGTAGCTTCCCGTTGCTTTCCACACCATGAAAGATGATAAAGATAAGGATGATGATGATGATGGCCGGATGATTTTTGGGAACTGTTAGGCCCCAAGCTTCATGAATTTGTCTTACAGGTGAGGAAAAACTCCGTATAAAACCTCACCCTGGAAACTGTCCCGACCGGGAATCGAACCTGGGCATGCTGCATGACAAGGCAGCATGCTACTTCGAGACCACAGCAGTAGACATTGGGCACATATTGTTCAATAAATAAATAAAAAATTAATACATTTATTCTCTGCATATATTTTGTATTTTTATTTCAAGTTTTTCATGAAACAAGGAGATTATGTAGATGTCAGCAAGAATTCAATTACATACTATATTGAACCTTTACTTGTAGGGGTCAGGCATGTGAAGTCTCAGAATCTAGTAGTTTACATTTATAATTGATTCATTCCTTTTTTGGATAAGTGTTGAAAGGGAATCTATCACTCAGCCTCTCCCTGAATGAGTAATTAAATTAATTAATGAATCATGACAAGAATTATTATCACACACAGGTTAAAACACTGTCAAGAATGAAATAATTATCAGAGATCTATGTAATGTATATCCCTTTCGATCGACGTAAATCAAAAGGAATTTGATTTTGATATTATTAAGTAGAAACTAAAGTGATATGCAGAAAGTTTGTTAGTATTAGTAAGAAACGAATCAGTCATTTATTTAAGAAAACACTTAACAAGTACATGCAACCAGCTATTGTGACTGTGACAAGCACTTGAATCACACAGACAATTGGTAAAACTATGTGGCAATTTATTGTGGTTTCAGATTATAAAGCATTTCTTTGTGGACCAGCAATCTGACCATCTTAAACTCAGTTTCGCTTACCGCTAGGAACCACTTATTAATATCTGGTTGGTAAACTACATCTTTTACGTCAACAATCCATTTAAGGCAAGCTAAACCAAGATGGGAGATAACAATAGTAGACACTCGTTAGAGCGTATGGCCCATAAGCAAACTTAGTAAACCCTCAGGAAATGGTTACAGACCTAACCTAAATTATTTAAAACAAATTATACATTTTTCCCAGATTATAAATCTACGAGGACTTATAAAGCAGCTGTACTTTTTTAGAGGAGCGTAAACTAAAACTTGTTGGTTCCAGGTCCTCAATCAGAAGGTTGGCAATCCCGTCCTTGCATCCAGGAAATGGTGATCAGCCAATCTAAAATATTGTTATATTACGACAAGTTAATGACCTCATGACGACATAATCACAGAGAGGGGGGTAGACCAAGTTAGTAGTAAAATACTCACCGAGACCAGAGTTTCAAAATACTCAAGTTAGTAGTAAAATATTCACCAACAAGTTAGTTACAAAAATACTCACCACAGATGCAAAATACTCACCGAGACCATTAGTTGCAAAAATACTCAATGACATAGTTGCAAAATACTCACCAAGACCGTTAGTTGCAAAAATACTCGCCGACATAGTTGAAAAAGACTCAACGAGACCGCAGTCATCGGCATGAATACTTATACGTAATTAGTGAAAATTAACTTACAATTTTTTTGCAACATTCTGCAGTATAGCAGCATCATAACTTTGTGATTATTTTAGTACTTATAAAAATTCAGTAGTGATAGTCACTCAGACATTTCATTCTGAAATCTAGACTCGCTCCTGAGGTCAATACCTTATTCAACATTGGGTAATTATAATTGTACTTCATGTGAAGAATATATTCAAAAGAGGAGACCGGAGAAATTGCGAGAATTACAGAGGGATTAGCTTAATGAATACTGGCTACAAGATATATACGAAAATAATAAATAATAGATTGAGAAACATAACAGAAGTAATAATAAGTGAAAATCAAAGTGGATTCAGAAAGGGAAGGTCATGTATAGACAATGTCTTTACACTGAAACAACTCATAGAAAAGAGAAGAGAACATAACTTAGAAACTCACATAGGATTTATAGATTTGGATAAGGCCTTTGATCGAGTAAACAGACAAAAATTATGGGAAATATTACGAATGAAAGGATACCCGCTGTGCTTTGTTGAAACAATAAAGACATTATATGAAGACACAAATATAATTATAGATACCGGATTCAAAAGAACAGATGCAATCAAAACAAATACTGGATTACGACAAGGATGTAGTTTATCACCCACTTTGTTTAATATATATATATAGACGATATTTTTAATAAATGGAAAGTTTAGTAAATCCAGGAATAAGAATGGATAATAAAATGTGCATAAATAATCTTCTATTTGCTGACGATGTAATTATAATACAAGAAAAATGAAGACGACTTACAGAAATCAATGCATGCATTAAATGAAATATGTAAATTATACGATCTAAAGATTTCTGTAAGGAAAACGAAGACCATGGCTTTTAGAGGAAGAGATCCAGTGAGAACCAAAATTATTTTAAAAATCAAAGTATAGAACAGGTGTCTAGTTTCAAATATTTGGGCTGTGATGTTGGCTACAATGTGGAAAGAGATATTGACTCCAAAATAAATAAATTTCAGACGGTGTGTGGAACAATACAGAGAACATTCAAAAATAAAATTAGAAAAGAAACCAAGATAAAAATGTATAATGTTATGGCGGTTCCCACAATATTGTATGGATGTGAAACTTGGGCTCCAGTGAAAAGACAGAGGGATAGAATACAGACGGCAGAGATGCGGTTCCTAAGACAAGTAAAAGGATGTACAAGACTTGATAGAATAAGAAATGAGGATATAAGAGAAGAATTGAAAGTACAGCCTTTATTGGATAAAGTCACGAATTACAGACAGAAATGGATTGATCATATGGATGGAATGAGTAAGGAGAGATATCCATTGTTAGCCAGAAATTATCAAGCAAGAGGAAGGCGTGATGTTGGAAGACCTAGAAGACGTTGGGCTGATGCAATATGAAGTCGGAACGGGCAATTGCCTAATCCCTGGAGTGATGATGATGATGATGATGTCAACAACAAGAATAAATCATATTTAAATTAATATTGGGAAGTAAACATTATGAGGTTATATCATTAATATAAATATAATAAATTATATGAGGTGAGTCGTTAAAAATGTGTTCTACACTCACTATTAAGAATAAATCGTGTTTATTAAAATCCCTCTCGCATAGTCTTATGCTGGCCAGCATCGTTTGCTATCCTTGAGAAAGAACCTCAAGTCTACCAATATCCAACCTGAGCAACATAATTTCTCAAATAACGAGAAATCCTATCATACTCCTGGTGCCCAAAAAATAATTTTATTTACCTTAAACCAAAGGAGTCCACCGCTGTGGTCTCGAGGTAGCGTGCTGCCTTGTCACGCAGCGGGCCCGGGTTCAATCCCCGGTCGGGGCAGTTTTTTTGGGTGAGGTTTTTATCAGGGTTTTTCCTCACCTGTAAGACAAATGTCAGGAAAACTTTAAGGCCCAAACGGTCCCCGAAATCATATGGCCATCACCATCATCATCCTTATCATTATCCTTCACCGGTGTGGAAAGTAACGGGAAGCTACCACACCTACAATTCCCTAGTAAAGCTGCAAGCTTAGCATGAAAGTGATTGTAGTGAAGGACCTGCCTTCGGGCAGAATTACTATGGATGGAAACCAAAGGAAGAAGTAACTCACCAATTATCCCGCATTAAATATCACCCAACGTTGGGGCATACTACTACTAAATAATCCTGCTTTAGTGTACAACCCCAGCCGTTGTTACTACTTTTTAAGAGAAAAATTTATCTTCCCTTTCATGCCCAGCATTGATCCGTGACACTAATGACATGAGTTATTAATCATATATGTACCTATTATGTCACTAACTTAGTAATCCATAAAATGTATATAGGGAGAATAGATGAAGCAAACAACAATAAATCATATATAAGAATTATCTTTGTGGCATAGGTTTAGAATTAAGTATATGGTAAATGATAGAAATTTGAGAGAAAAAAAACTGTAGGCCCTATATATATATATATATATGTATGTATATATATGTATGTATAAAATCTTTAAAATATTGTTATAAACTGCAGAAAAATTCTTAAACTTAATGAGGAGTTGTGTTTTCTAAATACTGAGTCGACTGGTTCAGACTTAATAAGGAGTTTATATTTGAAGGGAAAGATATAGTCTAGGCATATACTTTTCTCATCAAATGTAATTTATCTTTCAGTAAGAAACATTAAACTTGTAATGAAAATATTGAAAGAAGCCCTACTGGCTTTATAAAATAATGTTTAAATTCCCATTAAAACTCTTCTTAAATAGCAAGCTGCCATTTGCATTTCGATACAACAGTTCGTAGCAATTGGCACTCGGGAATTAAAATGTGTAAGAGAAAAATTTAGATTGAAAGCCTAGGATAGCTCAGACAATAAGAACATTAACAATATATAGCTAAAAGTCCTGGGTTCAAACCCCAGTCTAGACATATATTTTTCTCTTCAAATATAATAATTTATCCTTCAGTGAGAAATGTTAAATTTTTAATAAAAAACATTTAATGAGGCACTGTTACAGGAAAAAATCACTATGAGGTTAATTAAAAATTTTAATTAAAATGTTTTATACCTCATCTCGTATCCAGTCTTCTAATTTTATACCAGTTTCGAAGCTTAGGCAGCTTCATCTTCAGTAATTTCTTATCGACTGACATTATGACAGTCAGGAGAACTGCTTCTTCCTCCCTCTATTGGTGGACCAATGAACCTCTGGATCAAATCAGAATCTCCAGGAATTTCAAAGTTTTTCTTTTTTGTTTTTAGAATGTGGATTTTTTCCCAAACTGTGAGTTATTTTTGTGTTTCTATTTGTTTAATTAGATTAGCCTTTGTATCAATTAAATGTTTTTTTCTAAAAACAATTGATACGAAAACTACTTTAATAATAAACAAATAAAAAACTTATTAACTTCAAAATTCCCGGAGGTTCATCGGTCCACCAACAGAGGGAGGAAGAAGTAGTTTTCCTGATTGACATAACATTAGTCGACAAAAAATTACTGACGATAAAGCTGCCTAAGCTTTGAAACCAATATAATTAGAAGACTGGATATGAGGTGAGGTATAAAACATTTTCATTTAAATTTTATTTACTGACGAGTTGTTGTGTTTTCTAAATACTGAATAAACTGGCTCAGAAGACAGCATCTGAGACACATGTTCATGTATTCAAATTGCCTGGCTGTAGAAAAGGGGAGACAGAGAATCAGAAGAATTGAAAGAAGAAAATTATTTAGGTAAAATTTAATCACTCACCTCATATTTTTCTTCTTATTTTAATTTACACACTAGTTTCAGAACTTTACATTTCAGTTTCATCATCAGTATCTCCGCGACCATTGTCCTGTCACCTTGAAGAGCCATCTTTCGCTCCTTCTATTGGCAGACTGAAAAACCTCGAAATCAGTCATTCTCCCTGGGAGAATGACAGAACAACAGTCATGGAGATACTGACTACAGAACTGAAATGTAAAGTTTCGAAACTAGTTTAAATTAAAATAAGAAGAAAAATATGAGGTCAGTGATTAAATTTTACCTAATTGAATATACCTCATAATGTGGATTCCTAAAATAAGCAAACAAATTATTGTTTAGTAATGAAAGAATTTGTCCCTTATTGTAAGTTAAAATCACATAGAATTAGAGACCTCTTTTGAGAAATAAAGGAATATAAACTTACATCTTGTACAAATATTTGATTAATTGCTGGAGATTCCATTGCTAGGGAATATCTGTGTCCCATGATGACCCAGCACATGCTTATAAGTCTCATTCCCTGGATTGCTTGTATTGTGTCTTCAGATGTCTTTGTGCTTAATAACTTTTTTCCATTACTAAACAATGAAAATGCTGTCAAAAGTTTTTTCTTGGATTCTGAAAATTAAAAATTGTAAAAATAATTGCTCATAGAAGTAATATGAAATCTTAAATTCTAATCAAAATAATTGGGTATCATTCTCAAGTATTTTTAAAGCCGTAAGAATTTCCAGACTTTATAAGCCTAAATGAGCATGCAGGTTGTCAAATTTTACTTTACAATATAATGCTGTATAGCCTTAATATCCACTTAAAGTGATTAATTATGAATATATTGTCACAGATGACCAGAGTTTTATTTTCTTCACTTTATTTCGGTGTAAATGAACACACAGATGTTTAACTTTTACAGGAATTAATCACTATGAGGTTTAATTTATGGCAAAGTCAAATGTTTCTTACCTCTCCTCATAAATATATTCTGTAGATCGCGATTTTGAGACCATAATGGTCTCATCTTCAGTACTATTTTGGCGACTGATGTTATGTCGATCGGAAGAAACTTTTCTTCTTCCCTCTGTTGGTGGACCGATGAACCTCTGGATCAGGTCAGAATTTGTGGGAATTTCGAAGTTAATAAGTTTTCCTTTGTTTAATTGAATGTGGATCTTTTCCCAAACCGTGAGTTCCTTTCGTTTATCTATTTGTTTCATTAGACTGGCTTTTGATCAATTAAATATTTGTCGGACCAAGCATGAGCAGCTACTGCTGACTTTTCCACTTCTCCATTTTTGATGTTTCTAAAATGTTCTTTCACCCTTGTTTTCAAATTTATTTTTATTTTTCCAATATAAATTTTGTCACAATCCCTGCATTTGATCTGATAAATTCCTGATTTGTTTTCTTCTTCAATTCTGTCATTTTTATTGGTTTTAATTATCCTATTAAGGCTGTATTCGTTCTTCGGTGCTAATCTTATATTAAACTTTTTGAATTTTTTAAAAAATTTATGATGTTTCAATGGATGGTAAGTGAATTTTTTGAATTTTATTTTATCTGTTTCTTTTATAAGTGTACTTTCATTAATTAATTTTTGTCTTTTAAATTTATTTATTTTCTTGTATACCATATTTTCTTCATAACCATTATCTATTGCAACTTTAATAATTAATTTTCTTTTTCATAGTTTTCTTTGCTTTTAACATGGATGTTGTTTAAAATCTCACTTAACACTTTATTTCTTCCTATAATCACAATTTTCACTCACAATTAATCTTCTTTCAATGTATATCTTAGACACACTTAGTTCACAGTCTCTAATGAATTCATTCACCACAATTATTACACAATTTCTCTTACACTTAACTTCTCACCGTCCAACACAAGACTGACTGGCCTCTGTCCTTGCAGCATATTATATTGGTGCAAGGAACTTTCTAGGTTTAGGTTCGAGATTCTTCGAACCGTAGAAGCCTCTGGCCTCCAATCTTTCCCAGAAGGGGAGGGAGATGTTGGCAGAGATGTCTGGAATCACAGCCCAGACATTTTGGTGATTTGCACAGGTCTTTTATTTGCAAGTTGGCAACTCTCAAATCTATTCTGACCAATGAGAGACTAATATTCTTTGCCTTGCCGATGTAATTTAAATGTCACTATACGATGTATAAAAATATGAATATGTAACAGCATTGACTTTTTTGGTAAATGGAGTAAAAATTAAAAAAAAACTAAATTATGCCTGATTGATAGTCTGGTAGGAGATGGTTTTAAATGTAAGTATGAAATATAGTGATTTTATGGATTATAATACATTTTTTCCTAGAAAAAATTTAAAGTTATGATGCTTAACCCATTCGCTTCAGGTTTAAATGCTCAATGCATTTTGCCAGAAACTGGATTTAAGTTACCGTAAAAATTATATAGTCTATTTTCAGACAATCAAAACAAACGAAAGATAACGGTACTTGAGATCACAACAATGTGAAGGCAAAAAACGTTCCTCTACTATTCATAAATGTTAACAAAAGATTACCCTGTCATGGAATGTACAAAATATTGCAAAATATATAACAGCAGAGTTAAGTGAATCTACCTCGTTTTTTGAGGCGAATGGGTTAATATAATTATTCTGGTAGATAAGTTTTATTCTATATTTAAACCAGATTACTTACCTTTCTTAATTAAATCGTAAGCTGTGCTTGACACTGTCAGAAGTATTATTATAATAAGGATTGCCCTAAAACAAGAATTAATTAATTTATTAATGTTGCCTTGAAGGGTTAAAATACATAAAGGATCCTCTTTCTAATTTAACTTGCTTTAGGATTATTTAATAATATAATTCATGTTGTTATTATTAGATATTGATTTTAATTGGGAAATGTTCATTTATGAAAGATAAATATTTTTCCAAAAAAAGAATGAATCTTAAGAGGCGGCATAAGGAATTAAAAGGATTAATTCATGCATTCACTTTATCATACTTAGAAGAATTACACTTAATTATATTCATGATTTTAATGTATTTGAAGGTTAGATTCTATCTCTTTGAATGTAGAATGTACAAGGAAAATTATCATTCTACATTAAGAGAAACTATTGGCAAAACTCAATATTAATTCTGAACTCCAAATCACAGAACTTTACTAGATTTTCAATGTCTGGATTTTTTGATAAGCATTGTTTAACCCTTTAGGTGTCATGAGCTGATTAGATCGGCTCTGGTGCTCCTGTCCAATACCTGCCAGACAATATACTTAAACTACTTGCAAAGCCGATCACATCGGCGGGTGCGATTTAAATCTCTGACACAAGAGATTTTACCAGAGGCATGCAGAGGGTTAAACTAGTCATTTTTATGGTTTATATAATAAAATAATGTAAATTATTGAAATTCATGTCAAATTTTGATTAAAAGTGACAGTAAAAACTGGTGCGGATGAAAAAATGGAACATACATTAAAAACAGGAAAAAACAAGGATTCAAAACCACACACCCTCTTGAGAATTTAAATCATTACAAATTCTTATATAGTTTATTTTAGATTCTACAATATAGTATAAAATTAATCTGTATATACCTGTATATCTCCATGTGGGGAAAGGGAGATCCCTTGTGGGAGTTAATTAGCCAAGGCTAATTTTGTTATGCTTATTTCCATACAGGTGTCAACATGTAACAAATGGCTAGCTCATCATCTCAATGTGACACCTAATAGGTAACTAATATCTTACTTTGATGGGAAAGACTGAATTATATCCATTTTTACTTACTGCGTTTAGACATATGTTGAATAAGGAAATTAAACATAGGCTCAATTCTGGAAATATATACCGTACTACTATGCACTACAGGGACTCTTTCTTGTGGTCTCAAACTTCTCTCAAAAAACGTTAAACTGAAAATATATAAAACTGTTATTCTCCCAGTTATATTATATGGATGTAAAACATGGACTCGTACTTTAAGGGAGGAGAAAAGATTACGAGTATTTGAGAATAAAGTTCTCAGGAAATTTTTTGGATCAATGAGAGATGAACAGACAGGTGAATGGAGCAGACAACATAATAGTGAGCTACACAATCTTTAAAGGAAACGAGACGTAATAAGAATAGTTAAGCCTCGTAAACTGTCGCACAAATGGGGAATAAAAGAGGTGCAAGGAAACTTAATGTAGGAAAACCATAGAGAAAATGCCCAGTTGGTAGACCAAGAATAAGGTGGGAGAATAACATTAATTATGATTTGAAGGAAGTAGATTATACAGGAGATGATTGGAAAACATTAGCTCAGAATAGAGATGTATGGAGAGTTTATGTCCATGCACCCATGAACCTATGTGTTCGATAGTGCCAGTGAGTTAAATAGTTAAAGACATATGTTGATAAAATTCAATACTTACACAGCAATCCAGTCATCTGCACCTAGTGTTCTTCCATGTGTAGTTTGACACATACCATCTGGGATTGTAATATTAAAATTAATGTCAATCTGAAGATCAGAAATATATTTAACCAAGAAGTTCTCAAAATCTTTAATACTACATGTTGAAGGAATGCAGTATGATAGTTGAAGATTTAATAAACTTGTCTGTGCTGATAACTCTCTAGTCTGAAAAATTTACATTAAGGTTAAAAGCAATACAGAACCTTAAATATTGTTTCCAGATGAGCCATCTAGTCAATTTGTTAAATGTGATTATTTTCTAAAATGTTTGTAGATTAAATCATAATAGTGAAAGAAAGATGTTCCAAATTAGAAGAAAGAAAATTATAGTCATTGTTAAGCTAATATACATATATCTAGGGGATATGTGGATGGCGACCACAAGGTGCCCAAGCTGAGAAAAACATTGCTTCCACTTACTTGTGTTTTGCTCCTTATTTTTATCTTTCCTATATAGCCTCTCTTGGCTAATTGTTCAACTCCGATGGTATTAGAGCGATCTTTTTATACTTTCATTTCTCTCTATTGATTTATCTAATTCTTACAAACTCATGGGCATTTACCTTGATGGGTGAGAAGGGCTAATCTAGTTATTGACATATTAGGTAAACAAGGAACTAAAAAATGCCCATAAAAGCTGCATGTACACTTAGCGACAAAAAGAATGAGCCGCTTCAAAAAGCAGAGTTCTTGTTATGGCCCACTGCGCATACTCGAAAAGCCATAGCTGCAGTTCACAAGATAACGAACTGTTAAATATTTTAAATACGCTGTATTTGGTTTTAATTGTCCTAAAAAGTTAAAGAACGGCGAAGGAGACATTTACGAGTGTTCAACAAATGCAATATTACTCAAATTGCGACATTTCAAATAAAGTTCAACTCTCGTTCATAGTGTAAAAGTATAACAAGGCAACTAGTATCAGATGTTCGAGTAGCGTAGATCGTTAAACTTCTTACAACAAGTTGAAATGTATGTTAAAGCCAGGGTTCGAATCTCCGACAATTTTTTTATTCATTTGTATTTTCGCAAAATACATCCTATAGTATTTAATTCCTGCCACACAACCTACATCCACTTTACACTATATTAAGTAATGTTCCTGTCTTCATAAACTTCGATTCCGATTGAGGGTCTTTCCACTTTTCAGCGGTTGCCCTTTTACCAGCCGGCTGCTGGCCCTTCACATCCACATGTGTCAATCACAGAGGTAGATGATCAACAGCCAGTGTAGGGGTGACATGTGGTTAGCATGTCGAGTCCCCCAGCCGTTATAGCTGGTTCCTCAACCTGGAGCCACTACTTATTGTAGCTACCCAATTGCCTCACAATGCTGGGTGGGCACCGGTCCCATACTGGCCGAAATACCATGAGAAAATGTCTTCCCCCATGGAGACTCGAACCAGCGCAAGTCCCGTAGCCCTGCGCCAAGGCTTCCTACCTTAACTCTATAACACTATTTAGTACCGATATAAATTTAATTGTGCATACAGTACCACGTTTTAATAATAATGCTATAAATTTATGTAATAAAATATAATATAGCTTCATATATTTATGAGTTTATTTATTTATTATGTATTAGTGAGGAAAAAGTTTCAATCTTCAATTAAAATATTTAGTTTATATATGTCAAGTCCATCATAATAATAGCTCGTAGATGATGGACAATAATAAAAAAATATTATTATTATTATTATTATTATTATTATCTGGCATCTATAATAATAATAATAATAATAATAATAATAATAATAATAATAATAGTAATAATAATAATGATATGTGTCAATTGATGTGAAGAATGTAATTACCTGGGGATCAAAATTAACTCAAAATGTCCCCAAGAAAATGACATAAAATATAGAATTCAAAAAGGCAGATCGGTAATTAACAATGTTAAATGGAGTTTTATGGGATAAGAACATAAGAATAGATACCAAATTAGAAATTTATAAATCCATTATTCGAAGCACACTAACATACAGTGCAGAAACTTGGCATCTGAATGAAAAATTGAGTTTAAAGCTTATATCTACTGAAATGTATTGTTTCAAACACTCAACTAGACATTCTAAATTGGAAAAAAAATCAGAAATACAATCATCACACAACAAATGAAAGTCCAAAATTCAATATTAGATTTTGTGAGATACATACAACTAGAATGGTCTGGTCATATACGTAGGATGCCAGAGAAAAGATTACCCAGACAAGCTTTAGAATGTATTCCACCTGGAAAAGGAAAGAGAGATTGACCTAGATTTAAATGGATGGATGATGTAAGAAGAGGTATGAGGGAGCTAGGTCTGGAAGAATTGGAATGAGAAGATAGAGAAGAATGAAGAAAGAAGATAAAAATTTAAAAAGCTTTGGGCATAGGAAGATGCTTTATTTCTAAACTGTTTATAAATGAATAAATGAATAATAATATTAATAATAAAAATAGTAATACTTCCAAATAGTTAGTACGTTTTTTCTTTAAGAATGGACATACAGAATAGAATAGAAAGCACTTTAACAATTAAAAAAATTAACCTCACCGCGAATCAAACCTGCGACCTCTTGCATACGAATCAAGCCACTAAGCACTGAGCTACGCTTTTGCTGCCTTGTTGTGTTTAGAAAGAATACTCTTCAAAGGAAGAAGGAAAACACATTGTAGCTCTACTGTGCAATTAGTTTACTCATGTGAATCGTGTGTTAGAACTTTACATATTCGAGATCAAGAGTCGGCCCATTCTTTTTGTCGCTAAGTGTACATCAATGCAGCCCCATTGCAACTTATATACAATGTGGATTCTTGTAAAGAGGAATGAGCACAAGTATGCAATGGATTTGTGTCATCAGCTACAGCTGGATATATGTAATAAAGAATGAACATACATAATACATATCTGTAATGTAATAATAAAGCTTATGAAATTTTGAAACTTTGATAATAATGTTGTCAGTGTATATGTGTTCAAAACACAGTACCGTCAAACAGTGCTACTTTCCCCCTACAAGGGTTATTTTGTTCCTGTAATAAAAAAATTCAGGATTATCTGGATGTAAGTTCTCCAATCATCGCCAACTGCTTCAGTTTTGATAAATGTAAGACACTGATAATAATTGGGGAATTTTCCTCCAGATGACTCAAACATTTATTTTTATTACACAGCAAAACAACTTCCACAGAAGCAAAAAAATCCCTGTTGGTACACTAATCCAAATTGGCTTAAAATATATTTAAAAAATCAAGGTTAAAAATTTTGAAATGTAATATTGAGAATTAAAGTGGTTTTATTTGCATAATGCATATGTATTGTTACAAAATTACATGCAAAAGTTATTAATAATAATTAATAAAAAAATGAGCCATGATCTTCAAGCCTGGTACTGCAGTTTCAAGAGGCATCCCTCTCAATTTCAGCCATCTTTACGAGAGAGATGCCTCTTAAAACTGCAGTACCATACTTGTAGATCATGGAGTATGAAGTTAAATACAAACTATTTTTTATTAATTATTAACTTGAAACCCTCATAATGTTATTTCCCATAATTAATTTATGAATGTAAATGTTATGTTCATTTTATTTTCATATTCTTGCCAGATACAGTACATCCAAATGATAACAGTTAACTCTAGAGATGATGCTAATCTTTTATTCTACGATAACACATTTTAATTTTCACCGACACATAACAATCAATGTATTACCGGTAATTATACAACATTGTGGCAATATAAGCCCTCATACAAACCTCGTATGAACTGATATGATAATGAATTGGATTATGTTATGCATCAACCGGCTAAGTGCCATTTTAAAAAATGGAGATTTTTGTTGCCATCTGTTGCACTGGCTCATGAAGTAAGTGTATGCACACTTTTAGCGCCAAATTTTTAAATATAGCCTCATTACTAAAGAAAAATGTGAATTTGTAAATTAATGAATCATTTTTAACATCTTACCTCATATATTATGTTTCTTCAAACACGGGAACTAGTTTTCGAGAGAAGGATCTCTCTCATTTTCAACCGATATTATGAGAAACACAGGAACTAGTTTTCAAGAGAAGGATCTCTCTCATTTTCAACCGATATTATGAGTCATAATATCGGTTGAAAATTAAAGAGATGCTTCTCTCGAAAATTATGAGTCATAATATCGATTGAAAATGAGAGAGATCCTTCTCTCGAAAATTAGTTCCCGTGTTTGAAGAAACATAAAATATGAGGTAAGATGTTAAAAATTACTCATTAATTTACAAGTCATAATATTGGTTGAAAATGAGAGAGATCCTTCTCTCGAAGACTAGTTCCCGTGTTTGAAGAAACATAAAATATAAGGTAAGATGTTAAAAATGATTCATTAATTTATGAATTAAGAACCTCATAATGTTATTTCCCATATTTAACTATGAAAAAATGTGAATGCCATCAGTCCTATCAGAAATTCTATGTTTTGCAACAAATGACTTTGAAACCGGATCTTCATAAACGCTAATCTAAATTTTGCATCGTGCAGCTAAGTGCCAATGTTCCCATTCTTAGATTGTTGATACATAACTGTTAGACAAGGAAAATAACTTGGAATATGCATTATTATTAGTTTGGTGGTAAATAGTGAAGATTGATTTAAACTTTAAGTATATTTTTTCTAAAAACTTACATAATGGCACATAGCTGGTTGATGAATAATGTCATCCAATTAACCTTGTACAACCTTGTAAAGCATCCTAGAACCTTGTAAAACCTCATATGAATCAGAGAAGCTTCGTGGGTTATTTCTTTGTTTAAAAATTATTAAACTGAAATAAAAATAATATTAATATTGTAGATTTTATAACGATTTGCTGTGAAGTGAATATCTTCTATAATTTTTATGTAATTGTATCATGTCCACTGCTGTGGTCTCAAGGTAGCGTGCTGCCTTGTCACGCAGCAGCCCCGGGTTCAATCCCTGGTCGGGACAAGCTTCCTGGGAGAGGTTTTTTCGGGGTTTTTCCTCACCTGTAAGACAAATGTCAGGAAGCTTAGGGCCCAACGTCCCCGAAAATCATCTGGCCATCATCATCATCCTTATCATTATCATCACCATCCATCACCGGTGTGGAAAGCAAGGGAAGCTACCACACCTATAATTCCCTAGTAAAGCTGCAAAGCATAGCATGAAAATGCTATGATTGCAGTGAAAGACCTGCCCTTGGGCAGAATTACTATGGATGGATATCGATGGAGCAAGTTTTAGATAATTTGTCTCTTAGCATTCTTGTCAGCGAAAATGGATTTACTAATAGACATTTTAGCCCAAGCTAAAAGCATATTTATCATTAATACCAAAAAAAAATCATAATTTTAATAATAAAAAACTATTTTATGATATAATTGATACTGTGGTAATTGTATATTACTAATGTCATAATTAGGGCTTGGAAGTTGAGGACCTATAAAATGCCTATATAAGACCTTTAAAAATACCTAAAGATATCTTAAAAAAAACCTAACATCTGAAAAAAAGGACGTAAAAAGGCAATTAAAATTAAATGAAAATTTTAGTTTCAACTCCGTTATTAATAAATAAAATGAAAATGTTTAAAAAGTACAAAATTCTAGTAAAATGCAACATACATTGCGAAAAAAATTGATGACTGAAAATTTTTCTTCTTTCATACTTTATTTCCTTAATTAATTAATTAATAAGTGTAAAGCACAAAATATGCATTATTAGTATGTAGTTTATCTTGCTCATTTGTCACTCAGTTGGGTCAGGGATGATTGTCTGTTCTCGCACCATATGGCGTGATATCTGTCACACTTTTTCCCGCACCACTCGCACTTACACTCGTTCGTCGGTTGGTAATATGTCTTGGTCTTACACACTTTGAAGTGGAAACCGTGCATCGCTAGTCTTGTCACTGCGTGTCGAAGGTCATACAGGGGTTCCATCCAGTCTTTGTGTACCATCGCGTCCGTGCAAAAGAAGTCATCCCATATCTCTCTGCGCTTCCTTTGCATGTCTTTCAGTAGTTTCTCATAGTTGGGGGTGGATTGCAGTAGAAGCTGTTGTCTCAAGTCCTCCACCAATGGTAACTCTCCTGTCAGTACATACGCTAGGCGTGAGGGTGTGAACTTCGATAGGCCCAGAGCTCGTTTCAGGTACGTGCTCTTAATCTTTTCTAGGTCTGCTAGATTCTGGTAACTTAGGTGCGTCCATATATTTTCTAGTCCATAAGTTGCTACCGGGACTATTTTCAGCTGAAAGAGTTTCAATGCTGTCTGCAGTGACATCTCCCGGAGGTGCCTTATGTCGCTCATTGCTCTTACTGCAGCATTCTGTCTGTCTTTAATATGTGCTGTGAACGTTGTCCCTGTCGTCTGCATCGTTACTCCAAGGTATTTGAACTGTTTTACTGATGTCAGGTTTTTCCCTTTGTATGTTAGGTGTGCCTCTTTACCTCCTTTTCTGAAGGTCATTGTAACTGTCTTTGATTCATTGAGGGTTAGGTCATTTCTTTCTGCCCAGTCCGCTACACCGTTGAAGGCTTTCTGTAAGTCCCCAAGACTTGTGGATGACAGAGCCATGTCGTCTGCATAGAGGTAGATATTTACGTTTGTTGGGATTGTTCTTGTGACGTCAGCTGTGGCCAGGGTGAACAATAATGGGCTGAGTGGGTCCCCTTGTAGGACGCCGTTCGTCTGTTGTATTTCTTTGGAGTTGGTGATGTTATCCGATATTTCGATGCAGTTGTTGCTTAGTAGATTTCTGACGAGTTTTAATTCGTGGTTGTTTCTTCCTAGCATGTCTTCTAATTTGTCGATTAAGGTCTGTCTGTTTACATTGTCGAATGCCTTAGAATAATCCAGGAAGGCGGCATACAATTTTCCACCCGGTCTCATCAGGGCTTCCTCTATATCTCTTTGCAGGCAACCGATCGCCTGTATAGCTGATCTTCCCTTCCGGAAGCCGAGTTGTTCTTCTGGTATTTGCGATTCTACTGCCTTTGTGATGCGGTCACATAGTAGTCTGTTGAGTAGCTTTAGTACTACTGACTCCAGGGCAATCCCTCTATACGAGTTCGGGTCGCCGCTGTCTCCCTTCCCTTTGTACAGCATTTTTACTGTCGCCTTTCTCCACGATTCTGGTATAGTGCCCTGACATAGGCAAGCGTTGAATAGAGTCGTTATGCATTTTCCTAATTTTTCGATGGAGTATTTCAGGTGCTCATTGAATATAAGATCGGGGCCGCATGCCTTGTTATTCTTCGATGCCTTTATTGCTGATATCACCTCAACTTCTGTGAAAAGCTCTGGGTCTTCTAGGATGTAGTTTGCTGGCCTTGGTGTGGGGCGGGTCTCCTTGTTTTGTAGAACTTTC
Source organism: Diploptera punctata (assembly GCA_030220185.1). NCBI lineage: Eukaryota > Metazoa > Arthropoda > Insecta > Blattodea > Blaberidae > Diploptera > Diploptera punctata. The sequence continues at coordinate 1,419,380 of JASPKZ010003799.1, read as the reverse complement.
GTTAGGTGAGCTTCCCATGTTTCCATCGATATATTTCTTGGGTATTTAGGCTTTCTAGGTTGGAGTGCCTTGTATGGGTTGGCTTCTGCCTCTTCTATGAGTTTCTTTTCTATTTCCTTTTGAAAATTTTTCTTTGTCGATTTGATTATTTGTTAGTATTTTTTTCTGTTGATGTGATATACTTGTAGGTTTTCGTATGTCGGGGTTTTCCGTGCTGTATGCAGCGTTTCTAGGGCCAGTCTGCGGGCTTTATAACAAGTTTCGTTGAACCATCTCTTCGCCTTTCTTGGTCTTTTTATTAGCGGTTCTGCTGCTTGACTTACTATCCTTCCTATCTGGCGTGTTGCCTCGTCTAAGTTTCCCTCTACGATTTGCAATTGTATCTCGTTGATGCTTTGTTGGCTTATGAGTTCTGTGTTTATTTTCCTAGATACTCTCTGCTGTGGCTTGGTTGGGTTCGTCTTCTTCTTTTGCAATTCACATGTGGTTATAACTTGTAGGTGTTTCTTCAGTGGTTCATCCCTGACTTCTTGTGATTTAATTGTAATATCCTTCAGGTTTGTGAAGACTAGATCAATGGCGCTTGCTCCGTTCGGGCACAGGTAGGTTATCTGATTCCTATCGTTCACGATGGTTAGCCCTTCTTGTTCTAGATATTCCATTACTTGTGTAGTTTTTAGGGATAGCTTGTCTGTCCGGCAATTTAAGTCCCCTGCTAGTTTGAGTGACTCTTTCGATGTTGTCTTTGCAGTGCAGTTGAAATTTCTCCTATTATGTCGCTGGCAGTCATGTCCGGTTGGAAATATACACCCATGAGTGTACACAGCCTCGTAGCTACCAATAATATGTTGTCTGTCTGATGTACGATTGAGAAAGGCGCCAGCTTCGCCTTCAGCATGCATGTGATACCCCCGTATGGTCTCCCTCTTGCTCCCTGTTTCGCTAGTACGTTTAAGGTGTAGGCTCCCTTTGCTTCCCATGTTGTCGTCATCATTGTTTCTGTCAGTATGCAGATATCGAATTGATCAAAAAAGTCTTCCGATATTATACTCATCGTACTTTTGAGACCTTCTATGTTCCATAGTAGGGTTTTAATGCTCACTGCTTCCTTGTTTCTGTTTTGGTTAAGTCTATTCCAGGTCTGCCTCTTCGTAGAACCTCCGTCTTGGTGCTCGAAATGGCCGCACCAGTATTCCCTTAGGCCAGTATGTGGCCTCTTCCTCTTTCTCGAAATATTGGAACGGTATTCCTACCTTGAACGCTTTGCTAGTACCTAATGTCCTCAGCTCTTCGCAAGTGACATATTGTGGCTCTATTCCTGTCTCTTCAAGGTGTTCTTTAACGTTCGAAGTCGTTGTCCGTTGCGAAAGACGCCCCACGTACAGCCACGCGGTGCGCTCGCCCGCTTATAGTGTTGACTGTGTCGATTCGTCCTGACCCTATGGTAATTTTTGATCGCCTCATTGTTCTGTCCCTTCTCTTTCTCACTAGCTCGAACCCATTTCTTTCTCTCCAGGCGTCCTCGTCCTCTGTGAGTGGTTCTTCGTCGTTGATGATCGCAGTTGGTTCTCTTTCTATTTCTAATGCCGCCCGGTTTCTATGTGTTTTCTCTTGTGTGGAGTCGTTGCCGCTCTGTATATTATTCTCTCGGCCTCGGTCAGATGCCTTGTTCCTTCCCTCGGTCCAATTATGTGGTTCGTGGTTTCCCTGTTTTGTGCTTTTGGTTTCATCCTTGATCATTTTTCTTATGTCGTCCGTGATGACTTCCATCATGTATTTCAACTGCTAGTTTATTATATCTGTGATCTTCTTCTCTATTTCTGTTTCAGTGAGCGTGTTTTGTATTGGTAGTATTTTCACTGTATCTACCGAGCATTCGTAGTCGGCCTGGTCTGCTTCTAGCATTCCCCCGCTAGACGTCATAGAGCGCCAGTTGCTAGCACTTGTTGACTCTGATTCGTTGATAGATGTCGCTAGTGGTTCTACTGTGCTGCTCTCGTTTCCCTGTGTGCCCACCTTCTGTTGTTCTATCGCCATTGTACATTGACTTGCTTTTTCCTCCGTATCTTTTCCCCGGTAAGTTTTTATTTCTGTTATACATATTTTAATGTCACTTACCGCTTGTTGTATGACTTCTTTGTTATTTTTCTTCATATAACCTCCTGTTTCTGCTATTTCCTCTAAGCTTTTTAAGGCACGTTCTAGTCATGTTTCTGCGTCCACCGCCATCTTGACAACCAATATTTAGACCACTTGTATCCAACGTTCGAGTAGCGTAGATTGTTAAATCGCCTTGTTACAAAACGTTTGATGGATTCATATGGAAATTATATGGTAATTTTTTTTGTCTAATTTGGGTTCCTTTCCTTGCTAACCTGTCAGCCCTTTAATTTCCTTCCACACCAAAATTGGCTGGAATCAACTGTCTTTATTTCCTTAAATCACGTAGTTTGAAAAGAATGTTGTGTTCATTAAAAGGAAAGTACTTGGTGAATTTACATAGAATGAACAATTTTTCCCACCTACAATGAATTCAGCGAACCCGTAATGGATATCAGGCAGCCAGTAAGCTGGTTAAAAAATAGCAGGATATTTTGTGAGGATTCAATAGTTTTTCGCGGAACAAAAGCGTTTGCAATGTTAAATTTTTTTTGGAAAGTAAAACTAGATAGTGTTTTTAAAAGAAGTTGGAATTGAAACTCGACTCTGTGGAATCTTGAATTGTACAAATGGTATAATGTAGTCAAAAGAAAGTAAAGTTGACAAAAAATCTGTTAAGACCTAAAAAAAAAGGCTAAGAAAGGACCAATAAGCCAAACTCACCAAAAAAGGACAAGTAAAACACCACATTTTCTGGCCTACAATGACCCAAAATATATATATTAAGTTAGGCACCACATCCGTTGTCAAGAGGATTGAAAATCAAATGCTTAAATGGTATGGCCGTGTACAAAGAATGGAAAATGACAGATGGCCAAAAATATATACCAATGGTCACCCCCTGGAAGAAATAAACATGGCAGACCAAGATGGAAATGGAAAACCTACGTCAGAACCATAATGGATGATAGGAATTTGGAAGAGGGAGATTGGAATGATAGAGATAAATGGAAACTGAAGACGGCAAACATATTGGGGGAAAGCCGAAGAAGAAGAAGAAGTTGGGCATCGTCTTCAGACATAAAATGAAAAGAAGGATTTTTCTTCAACATCCGAGCCTTAGTCATAATTTAGTAAATTATTAATGATTTTGACCAACAATATAGGCGTTTCGCAAGCAAATACATTAGTCTCTACTCAAATTACTTCAAACCACTGGTGAGCTGACTCACCGTGAGCAAGTGCAAAGATCGAATTAGCTACCCATTAACTGGTCATGCATGGAAGTCGTCGTTTTCGTAATATTGGCAAGAAATTACCCAGAATTCTCAGCGATAAAACCACTTCCGTTATTTTCGTCTGCTAGAGGAACGCATTTTTACGCTTGCGTCCCGCAAATAATACCGTATACAAGGACGTCTGCATCGCGCAATATTACGCCAATTCTCCTGTTCTTCCAGTTGAATTCTTTGGTAGACTCTATCAAATTCCTGGTTAAAAATAGCAGGATATTTTGTGAGGATTCAATAGTTTTTCGCGGAACAAAAGCGTTTGCAATGTTAAATTTTTTTGGAAAGTAAAACTAGATAGTGTTTTTAAAAGAAGTTGGAATTGAAACTCGACTCTGTGGAATCTTGAATTGTACAAATGGTATAATGTAGTCAAAAGAAAGTAAAGTTGACAAAAAATCTGTTAAGACCTAAAAAAAAGGCTAAGAAAGGACCAATAAGCCAAACTCACCAAAAAAGGACAAGTAAAACACCACATTTTCTGGCCTACAATGACCCAAAATATATATATTAAGTTAGGCACCACATCCGTTGTCAAGAGGATTGAAAATCAAATGCTTAAATGGTATGGCCGTGTACAAAGAATGGAAAATGACAGATGGCCAAAAATATATACCAATGGTCACCCCCTGGAAGAAATAAACATGGCAGACCAAGATGGAAATGGAAAACCTACGTCAGAACCATAATGGATGATAGGAATTTGGAAGAGGGAGATTGGAATGATAGAGATAAATGGAAACCGAAGACGGCAAACATATTGGGGGAAAGCCGAAGAAGAAGAAGAAGTTGGGCATAGTCTTCAGACATAAAATGAAAAGAAGGATTTTTCTTCAACGTCCGAGCCTTAGTCATAATTTAGTAAATTATTAATGATTTTGACCAACAATATAGGTGTTTCGCAAGCAAATACATTAGTCTCTACTCAAATTACTTCAAATCACTGGTGAGCTGACTCACCGTGAGCAAGTGCAAAGATCGAATTAGCTACCCACTAACTGGTCATGCATGAAAGTCGTCGTTTTCGTAATATTGGCAAGAAATTACCCAGAATTCTCAGCGATAAAACCACTTCCGTTATTTTCGTCTGCTAGAGGAACGCATTTTTACGCTTGCGTCCCGCAAATAATACCGTATACAAGGACGTCTGCATCGCGCAATATTACGCCAATTCTCCTGTTCTTCCAGTTGAATTCTTTGGTAGACTCTATCAAATTCCTCTTCTCCGCGTATACCGAAAACATGATCGAAGTCTTCAAGATCCGACATCTTGGATAAAGCAGCAAGGTAATTGGCAAGGTTTCAAACTACATCGGTTACCATCGGTTCCCTTCGGGATTCTCACTATTCGTCTCTCGCTTACAATTATTATCGCATGAACAGATTTCTGAGTAAGCAAAATCGTATTAGGATACAACTTTCTCAGCAGAGAATGCCTTTTACGGTCTAATGCGTTCATAGATTCGACCCACTCATTCTCAGATTTACTTACAACCCTTGCTAAAGCTCAGCACAAGCTTGTCCTCAACTAATAACTACTACGCATCTTCCATATAGCAAATTAGTAACTATTAGTTATTTTTTATGTGAGATTACCAAATTTTACTTACTGTTCTCACTCTTACATTTTTAATTTGAGTAATATCTTCTTGACTCTCTAAGTCAGATAAAGATCCCATATTCACAGAATCAAGTTCAGATAAACTGATTGTAACAAGACAGTATTGAGCATCGAAAGTACTGTTTTTTGTTTGTACATTTTGTACTTCAATACACTCATCAAAATTTCCAAGATGAGTCTGCAAACCCATTAATATACTTTCAGGAATCTTTGTTGATGCATCCAACACTAAAAGTAAAGCAATAAATAAATAAAATTAATTATTTTCACATATATTGCGACTGTATTGTACAGTAGTGTTTGAATTGCATGGATTGCGGCAGGAGTAGGGATCTCACATATATTGTGACTGTATTGTACAGTAGTGTTTGAATTGCATGGATTACGGTAGAAGTAGGGATCTCACATATATTGTAACTGTATTGTACAGTAGTGTTTGAATTGCATAGGTTACGGCAGGAGTAGGGATCTCATATTGTTAACTGGATGAAAAATTCATGAGTTGATGACTCAAGAGTTGAAAGGCCTGCACAGAAATTTCAATATGCACCTAGCCTTCCATTCCAGAAGGTTCTCTATACATCTACCCTTCTGTCCAGAGGCTTCGATCCCTGAAGCTTCTGATCTCTAAAATTATCTCGACTAATAGCCAAAAAAAAATTCCTTCCCCATCATATATAAAGTCCACCACTGTGGTCTCGAGGTAGCGTGCTGCCTTGTCATGCAGCGGGCCCAGGTTTGATCCCCAGTCGGGGCAGTTTTTCTGGGTGAGGTTTTTATCGGGGTTTTTTCCTCACCTGTAAGACAAATGTCAGGAAAACTTTAAGGCCCAAACGGTCCCCAAAATCATATGATGATCATCATCATCCTCATTATCATTATCATCATCATCCTTCACCGGAGTAGAAAGCAACGGGAAGCTACCACACCTAAAATTCCCTAGTAAAGCTGCAAGCATAGCATGAAAAATTCTATGATTGCAGTGAAGGACCTGCCTTTGGGCAGAATTACTATGGATGGATCATATATAAACTGTTACCAGGATCAGGAGTGAGTCAGTTGTGTTGTGACAGCGATACAGTGAACTGTGATCAGAACAAACTGTAGCAAGTGAAATCAGTAGTGTCTGGAAGAAATTGTGCAGTAGATAAAACTGTAAAGCAAGATTAATTATTGTAAAAAATTGATAGTTGAATGTCACTGAATGTTTATGTGAATCAAATAAAGTTATAGTGAAATTTTACGTGAACATCTGTTGTGTTTATTACAAGAAAACAAGATCAGAATGACCCCCCAGGCAATATCTTTAACCCATTCACCTCAGAAGACAAGGTACATTCGCCGGCTGTTAAATGGCCTTTAACTCAGAAGACGAGGTACACTCGCTTAACTCTGTTATATATTTTGCATTATTTTGTACATCCCTTGGCAGGATAATCTTTTGTTAACATTTATGAACAGTAGAGGAATATGTTTTGACCTTCACCCTTATTGCGATCTCAAGTACCGTTATCTTTTGTTCATTTTGAATGTCTGAAAATAGACAATATAATTTACGCTAACTTAAATCCAATTTCTGGGGAAATGCATTGAGCATTTAAACCTGAAGTGAATGGGTTAAATGTGAACTATTCAAACTTAGGTGATACACAGAGAAGCAAACTGTTATGAAATTCTCTTTATTTACAAAAAAAAACTATTCTACAGTTTTTAAAACTTGGAAAAATTATACCTACAATATGTATAGGTTATTAGCATTAATATAAAATGTAATTGTTAGCATCCTTTACCTAAACCTATTGTATGCACATTGAATATGCAGTGGCAGACAGAAATATTCATACATTAGAACTTTACTTATATAAGTCTCTATAAAAACAAAACTAAAATATATATCTAATACATATTTTATTATAGAAAAATCTCTCTTATTAAATATGATACACACTTTTTGCAGAAAACACTCTTAGTAATAAAATAAAATAAATATAACAAAATTGCATTTTAGATAAGACTTTTGCGTTTATTAAAATTTTAAATAAGAATTAAATGATCATGCTTTAATATTTAGTGGTAAATCTTGCCTGTTAATTATACACCGTGTTACGAATACATAGATTATTTTAATTATTTCATATAAAAACAGCTGGTGAAATATAAAGCATTTAGACATATTATATTTCATGATAGAATTTTGACTTATGGCAGGACAAGGCTAACTGTAAATTCTCTGCTTTTAGACTATAGGAATGTTAGTACAGTTAGTCATAGCCTGTAGGTGCAGAAGTTTAGTATATAAACGTTGCAAAATAGGGGAATTGTGTCTGTTGAAGCAGTGAGCTGATAGGCAAGTCTACATACCATTTTTCTTAATAAATGCCTAGGACAATTAGAAATGCCATCAAGTATTTTGATTTGTAATATTAAGTTCAGAGTGAACAACTATATTTCAACATGTAAGCTTTACTAGATAATTATTAGAATGTAATCTAGGGTAGATTCGTAACAAGATATCACTCTCTCTCTCTCTCTCTCTCTCTCTCTCTCTCTCTCTCTCTCTCTCTCTCTCTCTCTCTCTCTCTCTCTCTCTCTCTCTCTCTCTCTCTCTCTCTCGAAATTCAGGAAAGTTAGAATGTAGGTTTTCTTAATATAAGCTTAGATTAGTTATTTAGAGTTAGAATTACTTAAGGTATTTGTAATCATTTTACGCTAGAAATAAATTAGTAAGTTAAGAATCCATTTATTTATGTTCAAAAACACGTATACCTTTATAACTAATACATCCACATATTAACACTCGACTAGTTTCATGGTAAGTATAGCCCTAAACCATAAAGAACCTCATGCTACCAAAAATCCATGTCCCAAAGGTCCTTTAAGCCCTAAGAAAGCCTGCAATTCGTAATACACCGTGTCCCATTCAAACCTCTCACATTTTAATTAATCATAACTCTCAAGTATGCAGAATTATGAAATAAGGTTGGTATTAAAAGAAAGAGAAACTCAAAGAATTTTTGTTTTCATTGTTGCAGTTAATTCATCTGTCGCATGTTGGACAATAATGACATAAAACAAAATGGCGACTTCTCAGCAATGAGCACAAACTGTTTTTTGGTATGCAGAGATGAAGTCAATAATTACAGTGCAAAGAAATTACCGGAGAGAATATGGAGGAAATGCACCTGATGGGAAGACCATTAAGGCATGGCTTGAGAAGTTTCTGGCAACTGGAAGTGTTAAAAAAATCAGGAGGTGCTCGTACATGTGTTTCAGAAGAAAAGATTGAAGAAGAGCATGATTTCAAAGAAGTCCACAAAAATCAATTTTCCAAGCTTCCCGGCAGTTCAATGTGCCGAGATCAACTGTGCATCAAGTGCTTCATAAGCGACTTCATTTGTACCCCTACAAGGTGCAAATTGTTCAACAAATAAAGCCAGATGATAGGCCACGACAACAGGCATATGCTATTGAAATGCTGGATCTTATTGACAAGGACCCTTAATTTCTTGGAAATGTCTTGTTTCCTGACGAGGCAATGTTCCATGTATCGGGATCTGTTAATCAGCACAATGGAAGGATCTGGGGTATGCAAAATCCACACATCTACCGTGAACACGCCCGGGATAGCCCAAAAGTAAATGTTTGGTGCAGCCTGATGAAGAACAGGATTATAGGTCCTATTTCTTCCATGAGAAGTCAATAACTGGTCTGGTATACCAAGACATGTTGGAACAGTTCTTGTACCCCAAGTAGCTGATTTGCAACCCCAAGTAATCTTTCAGCAAGATGGAGCCCCACCACACTGGAGCCGGCATGTTCGGAATTCATTCAAAGAATCCTTCCCAGATAGGTGGATTGGATGCGGCAGACCAATTTTCTGGCCACCACATTCACCAGACATCACTCCACTGGACTTCTTCCTCTGGGGGTATGTAAAAGACCGCGTGTTTGTGACTCCAGTACAAGATCTTCATGATTTACGAACCCGTATCCTTGACACAATTGCAACAGTACCAATGGTCATGTTGGACAGAACGTGACACGAAATCGAATACAGACTTGATATTGTTCATGCTACTAATGGTGCACATATAGAGGTGTTTTAGTGTATGGCAATGTGTGGCAATGAAAATTATTTGAGTTTCTGTTTTGTTTAATACCAGCCTCATTTCATAATTCTGCATACTTTGTTAGTTATGATTAATTAAAATATGAGAGGTTTGAATTGGACACTCTGTATATTTTAGACATTTTGGCATAAAATGTACTGAGTTTATGTTATTTTTCATCTTGTTTAATTCCATTCTTCCAAACGTAACAGTTTCAATTGATTCTTATTTGAGTTTTTGAATTTTTTTTACCAACTCATACCACCTATGTTCAATAGAATTTAAATTGTGAATGTTCAACATATATGGTGCATTGCTAAGGATCCACAAATAAACCTTATGCCCATATGCTTATGATCGTTGTGTTCTTTGAAATAAAAGTTATATTCAATCTCCAATTTTTAAGCACAATTCTTCATATTATTCTTCAGTATGTCACAATATATTTTATGATTTGTTGACTGCTTGATGAATACATGGTTCCCCATCCTAGATATAGTCATATAACCCACCATCCCTGTGTTTTATTGTGCTCTGTAACTCTCAAGATTCATCTCCGTATTCTTCAATCTCTACTCCAAATGACGTCCACCAATATGAAAATGATGAATTTTCTCTCATCAGAGAATAAAACTTTTTCCCAAATTCATAATTCTTGCTTACATAATGTCTCAAAATGTAGTATTTTCTTTTGGTTTACTTAATTTATATAAGGCTTATTTCTTGAAGCTCGAGTCCTGTATCATACACCATGTATTGCTCTATATACTGTTCTAGGACTAACTTTTTTCCTTAATTTAGGCCTACTTGTAGCTATTTTGTTTGCATTTATTTGTGGGTTCTTCTTTATTAGTTTTATTTATTTCAGAATAATATTTTTTTTGATTATGTAACTTATTATGATTTTCTTTTCTTCAACTATAGTTTCCTTCTACTTACACCCCATTGTATACGTGTTTTGTTTTGCCATAGTAAACAAATGAAGGTACTTGTATTCTAAAATACCTTTTCGGGATTCTTGGCCATGTTTTGTAGTACTGTCATCTCGATGTTTCATCACCTCCTGTGGGTGATGAAGGTATTGTTTATACTTGTGTTTTGGCTGTAGTAATTCTTGCTTCATTTCGTCGTTAGATGCATCAATCTGTTTCATTTCTTATTTTAATTCCTGGTTCTGTTTTGATAATTCTACATTTTGTTTTAATAATTCTTTAACTAAATCCTGTACTTGTTCCATTCTTACAGATGTTTTGAATTCATAACATAATCCAACTGCTGTTTTCTGCTGTAATGCTTCTGGTTCCTTAATTCCTCCACTTCTTATTTTTGCACGAAAGCGCGTAAAACAATGACTTTTTGACAGAGTTCCCCCAGGATCTCATGGTTCATTTACAGGATGATCTTTTTTCAAAACATTTTTCATGAGTATGTCAATAGCTACATACCACTAGAATTTGCTAAAAACAAAGACATACAGCTATTTTGATGTTATATTTTATATTAACGCTTTTCAGAATTGAACATAGTTTTATTTTTAGAAAGAAAAATTAACGCTTGAACCTTGACACGAACCCTGGATGTCTGACTCTACGCATCTGATTATATGACTACCAATTATATCATCTGAGCTCCAATACAAACATCAACAATTCTTTCCACTTACACAATTCTCTTTCTTCTGAAGACTGATAGACATTGCTACCAACAATACCATCTGAACACTTCTGTTTGAAGTATTTTAATTGATAATTTATATATTACTTTCAAGCAGTAAAGCTTCATATTTTAATGTTATATTTTGAATGAACACTTTCCAGAATTGAACATAGTTTTATTTTTAGAAAGAAAAATTTTGTTTTCTAAAAATAGAACGTACAGCTATCCCAAATATCTTCTTGATTCACTAAGGCAACTTAACTTGTGAAAAATTAGGACTTTGTGGTCTAATCACCATGCACACATTGAGAATAGTCTGCCATTTGGATACATAAATCAGGCATTATAAGTGACAAAGATTATAAAATTGAAATAAAACAAGAATACTTACTTTTAGCAGCCCAAGTTTCATTTAATACATTGTTGAATAATAGTTCTAAGTGATCTGTACATAGTGTACTGTTGTTTTCAGAAGAAGTACTTCGCAAAACTCTTTCATAATTCAGTTCATATATAGTACGTGTTATGGCAGCAGTACCAATATTTTGTGAAGAAACTACAAGCACCATAAATGATAAAATACATAACACTTGAAATACTAACATAAATCGTAACATTTTAGTTTAAAAATTACTTAATCACAAGTACAACTACTTTTTAAGTCTAAAGAAAGAATGGTTAACTTAAATACTGATTCATTGTATCCACTCTAATAACCATATAAGTAACTAATGTGTGTTATCTAACAAACACACAATATTATTTTCTCTTCTTTTATGGTCATGATATCAATATGATCAAGATATGCTATATAAGGTACCACAATGCATAAGATAGGTTTATTATGATAAATATCAATGAATCAGAAGGTCAAGTATCTCTTTAAATCATATACTTACAAATGAAATAATACTATATCAGAAATTATCTGAATGTTATTTATTAATGATAATAAATTCAACAATGATAAATTGACTATTACGCGGCGCGTCTTTAAGCCCCTGCGTAGTGGTAGCGTAGTTCCCTAATGTTTAAGTTGTCTTAGGCCCGAGCGGTTGGCCTTGGTTTTTGGAGTAGGAGTTCTACAATTAAACAATTTAAAAACACAGTAAAAGAAAAATAACATTATTTATTAAAATAATTACCAAACATAAGGAAAATCAACTCAAAAAACTGTTATTAACATCAGCTGAAGTCGCCAAATTGTCCAACGTCAAAGGTATTCAAAATATTAAAATGCTTAAATTCAGAAAGATAGAAACCGATCCTTTGAAAATGTTCAACTTTGTGTAATATTAAATTGAAGTTTATTTGACCATTTGGTCCTTATTTAGTTCTAAGTCTTAAAATGACCGAAGAACGGACAGATGAAGATACGTTACCCATGTAGATGCCACCGGCCCGCTGGGCCCTCCAGAGGGGACTCCCTCAGTCCCGCTGCTGTCCCTTGTCTATTCTAGACACTCTTCTTTATACATCTCGAAAAATCAGATAATCTATCCTACCAGTCCCAGCTATCATGATGTCATCTTTAGTAACAATTCCACATCTAAGGTCAGAATGATGCAACTTGGGTTTGACAAGGCATCACCATCCACCTTTGACCCATGATAACAATGTTTGTTCATCATGAGATGTTTTAACAATTGATTACAAATTTCTAAACTACAAGTCTCTCTTACCAAGAATTATTAACATTATTAATAGAATTATATTAATATGGGTATATTATTAAATGTCCCTCTTTTGTCTTTATTTTTTATGATATCTGAAATTAGGCCTTTGTATTTGTAATATTGACATGTTTAAATTCAATTGAACAAGGACAGATATAGCCTATAAGTTTAAAATTGTCAAATTTCTTTTCATCACCATCATCTGGTATCATGGCAGCTGCCGCCGTCTTCTGGAAACCAAACGCTATTCCACTCTGTCCATCCATTGATTTTCCTCCAATCCTTTGATATTCATAGCTGTTTGTACCCCTTCTATCCAAGTTTTCTTTGGTCTTCCTCTCTTCCTCCTTTCAATTGGGATCCACTCCATAACAATATTAGGCAATCTTTGCTCTGGCATTCTTTTGACATGGCCATACCACTGTAATCATTTCTTTTCTATAATGTCTATCATGTCTGGCTCCTCTTGTACACCCATAATTTCACTTATTTCTTTATTTCATATTCTATCTAGATTTTCCAGCAGATCTTCTTAAAACATCCATTACTGTACTTAAACTTGTTTTCATTTCCCTGGTAGGAATTTGCCAAACTTCAGCACCATATGTTAAAATGCTCTGAATTATGGTTTGATATATTTGTAATTTTCTATTTTTTGTAATATTCTTGCTCCACCAAACAGAGTTTAAAGCATTTATTGCTTGTTATTTTGTGCGATTCTATTTTTAATTTCCACTGTGTTATCACCTGAATGGTTTCATTTTGTTCCTAAATAAGTGCATTCAAATCGGCCACGGTGGACTAGTGGTTATGCTCCTTGCCTCTGGTCCCGAGGGTCGCGGGTTCAAACCCGGCCGGGGTCGATGAATTTTTTTAGGATGGAAAAATCCAAGGAACGAGTCCTCCAGGAGAGACTTTAAGCCATGGGTCCCGAGTCTGAAGATTTTCAGGCTCGTAAAAGATCCTTAAGCCTGAATGAAAAGGTCTCTAAGCAAAATTTACTGAATTTTCCCGTCCTAGTACTACCTTTGTTTTACCTTTGTTTCCTAGTTGTCAGTATGAGGTGGAACGCTGGCCACGGACCACTCAAATGACATCTATATGAAAACAAGTGTAACTAAATTAGTATGGTTCAAATTCTTCCCTATAGGGGGAGAGCGCCTAAATCTCTGTTAAGGGAAACATGGGCCTATAAGATAAGATAAGTGCATTCAATACTAGGTTTTAGTTCTTCTCCATTGTTGAAATGTATTTTTTTTCCATTTCTTCTCCTATACATAGATATTTAGTTTTCTCAATATTTATATAAAGTCCCCATTTTATATTCTTCTTTTGGTTTTTTTGTCATATATTCTATGTCATCATGGTCTTGTGCTATTAAAAGTTTATTTTATATAGTGTAAACATGATCATTAGTCCAAGTAGCTCAACTGTATTTTCATTTTACAATGCTCTTTAACAAATTTTGGTTAGAAATGTCTTATTTCAGGTTAGAAGTTCTTTTATGTATGGTACCATAAATCAAAGTCTGACCCCTACATCCACTTTGTGAGGAGAATACCTGCTGGGTATGTACAGTGGAGCTTGTTCTAATAAATGCATTACAACCAAACTCCAACAATTGGAAAAGGAAGCACAGAAGATGGGTCTCCAAATAAATATCAATAAGACCAAGGAATTATGCATAGGGGCCACTCAACCTAACCCTAGACAGCGTAGTCTCCCAGCAAGGTATTACAGATAGTGATGTGAAAGTAAGAAAAATAAAGGCAAGATATGCCTTTGGACTACTAAGCCTATTTGAAAGAGTGCTGCTTATACAACAAAAACTAATATTGAAGTTTTATAGGAAAAAATCACTATGAGGTTTAATTTAAAATTTAAATTAAAATGTTTTATACCTCACCTCATATCCAGTCTTCTAATTATACTGGTTTCAAAGCTTAGGCAGCTTCACCTTCAGTAATTTCTTGTTGACTGATGTTATATCAATCAGGAGAACTGCTTCTTCCTAATGAAGAAAGACAAGAAATTACTGAAGATGAAGCTACCTAAGCTTTGAAACCAGTGTAATTAGAAGATTGGATATGAGGTGAGGTATAAAACATTTTAATTTAAATCTTAACAAAAACTAAATTAAGAATAGTAATCAATGGTAAAGAGATACATTTTTTGATGTTTTTATTATTAATTTAACACTTCTCACTGAAGGATAAATTATATTTGAAGACAATTTTTTTCCGCCTAGACCGAGACTCGAACCCGGGACCTTTGGCTTTCCGGGCCAAATGCTCTACAACTGAGCTACCGAGGCGAGTTGCGATCTAGATGCAAAATTTTCTCTTTATACATTGTAATTCCCTCGTGCCAAATGCTTCGAAACCGTTGCTCTATCTTTGCATATGGCGGCCTCTTAGTTAAGAAGACATTAATTGGCAATTTAACACTACTTTATAAAGTCGTAGGGCTTCTATTGCTGTTTTTATTATTAATTTAACACTTCTCACTGAAGGATAAATTATATTTGAAAAGACTATTTAACTCATGCCCCAAATGGGAGTCAATGACCAATCACGTTTCAATTATTTCTGTTTTACAACCAATCAGAGTTGTGTTTCACTAAATATTTATCAGTGTTATAATTACCATATTAAAGAAAGCTCCTCCTTACAATATTGCGTTCCTTTGGCAATAAATAGTATGATCTCGTTGCAGTGATAAACAAAAGAAGCAGTAGAAGCGTACCTATCGTTTCTCATTTGTTATCAAACATCGCCGTTTACATTAAATATATAAATATTTTAAAATAACTATAGTTAAATAATGATTTGTGAGTAAACATCTTAATTTTATTCGTTAAATAGTCCTAACAAATGCCACTCTTGATTTCCAAATTCTCTAGATAAATTCACTCCTCACTTCGTGAGTCGTGAATTTATCGATAATTTGGAAATCACTCGTGGCATTACTTATGAAAAATTTTCGCCTAGGCCGAGACTCGAACCCGGGATCTTTGGCTTTCCGGTCCAATTACAATTACAACGTATAAAGAGAACATTTTGCATCTAGATCGCAACTCGCCTCGGTAGCTCAGTTGGTAGAGCATTTGGCCCGGAAAGACAAAGGTCCCGGGTTCGAGTCTCGGACTAGGCAAAAAAATTTTCTCTTCAAATATAAAGAAACATTTTTGCCTGAACCAGGAATCAAACCCCGAACCTTTAGCTTTCCATGCTAATGCTCTGACCAATATCTATTATGTTACTTCCATTAGTGGCCACACCATGAACTTCCTCATAAACTGTGTATCCATAATCTCGCACGGCTTCTGCCATCATATTTCGAATAGTGTGGAGCCAAATGTTGCTCAGCGATTCTCCAAATGGAGAATTAAACTAAAATTATGATGAATCAAGTCAATATCATTAGAGAAGCAAAACATCGGAAACTATCAATTAATCCACTGAAAGACTAATTACAAAAGAAAGAGATTTAAATTTATTTTAAAGGAAGCTAATGTCTGGTAATCCCTGATTTATTATGGTAAGTTGAACCTATGTTTAATTTCTTTCTACACCTCATTAATATTTGTAATTAATGTTGCTAGATATTTGAATTCAGTTACTTCTTAAAAATGTCTCACATTTTAATTATAAAAAGTATTTCTACATTGACCATAAGATTAGTTTTTTTGATAATAAAATTATCATAAATTAATATACATTGATTATTAATAAATGAGTTGGAGAAAATGTTTTAACATCTCACCTCACAAAGTTGCATGTCTTCACGATACCGGTTTCAAAAGTATAGTATTACTTCCATCTTCAGTCAAATTCCAATTCACAGTTGGAATTTGACTGAAGATGGAAGTAATACTATACTTTTGAAACCGGTATCATGAAGACATGCAACTTTGTGAGGTGAGATGTTAAAACGTTTTCTCCACCTCATTTATTAATATAAATACCTCATAGTGTTTCCTCCCACTGTAAATTTAATTAAATACATTGATTAGTTTATATCACGTAGGCCTATGGAATAAAAATCAGAGATTAGGGATTTTGCATTGATCCACTGACTATAAAACATTCCTCAAGTATTATCTAAAAATAACTTGATAAGATGTGATATTACCTCATTTTTCTGCTGTCAATTTATTTATCCTAATAAGTTCTTTGTAATTTTTATCACCTCCACTCTGAGATAACCATCATATATGGTCAAATGTTAAAACCAATTTCAGATTAAAAATAATATTCATAAGATAAGAAGATATGTATTACATGCTATATTCCAATGAGAGTCGCACTGTATTAAAACTTTGCTTGTCAATCCATTTAAATTTCTTGTTCCTCCTCTTCTTTTCCCTTCTGCCTTTTATAGTGTTAAGCCTTCAATCCACTTCCTCCACTCTGCTCTGTCTTTTGTCACTTTCTTCAATTCTTTCCTATTTCTTCGTGCTATATCCCTATACTATTTCCTTGGCCTTCCTCTTCTCCCTTTCTGTCCTTATTTCTATTATCTGTTTAAGTTTTGTTTCCTCTTCCATTCACACAACTTGTCCAACCTTCTTAATTGTTTTTCTCTCTATTTTTTTTTTCAGTCATCACTTTAATTCCTCCCTGATCTTTCATTATTTATTCTATCCCTTTTGTCTTTCTTTCTGACTTTCTATAACATTTTATATCCACAGCAGTCATGTTCTTGATATCTTTAGTTTCTTTGTTCAGTTTTATTCTCCAGATAACAATATTGGTTCAATTACCATTTTAGTTAGGCACTTGTATTGTATTATGTACCGAGTCCTCTTAATTTCAGAGAAATAAGGACGTTTGTTAAGGCTGAATAATTAATTAACTTCTAATTATTGTCAGAATTAGAGCATGTTTATACTCAAATGAAATAGGATGAAGCCAGGAATTCATTGGTAGCATAAATCAAAATATTATGACTGACCATAAAATAAATTTAGCCTATATGCGAAAAATAAAACTCTAGTACCAGGTAATTAATGCTAGATCATAGATCTGATCATTTCTATTGTGATCAAACACACTAGTAAACAAGATACAATGAAACGGTAAGCCCCTATACAATGGAGAAAAAAAGTTTGCAGTTTTCTTTGCAAAAAGGAATTACAAGACTGTGCCATTATTAACATGCAATAACAATGACTAAATCCAAAACTGAGTACAAAGGGCTGGACAGCAGCGAACAAACAACCGGGTTTTCCAAAATAAGCTATGGAGAAGAGTTCTCCTAAACTAATTTAAACGAAACATGACTGCACTACACAGGAGGTCTCCTTTGGCGGAAGAAGATAGATACCAACTAACAAGTTCGCCCTAGTAAAAATAACTCTCAGTTGGACAATCCTGCAAAATTGATATAGGGACATAAAAAATTAAAGGGGGGATATGACCCCAAAC
Source organism: Diploptera punctata (assembly GCA_030220185.1). Taxonomy (NCBI): domain Eukaryota; kingdom Metazoa; phylum Arthropoda; class Insecta; order Blattodea; family Blaberidae; genus Diploptera; species Diploptera punctata. The sequence continues at coordinate 1,401,500 of JASPKZ010003799.1, read as the reverse complement.
GCCTAAGTTTAACACCCCCAACAACCGCCCTCAAGACGTGGTTAGCGAATCAAAAATATTGTAACATGTAAACTTTTTGTAAGAGGCCAAAGACCTTTTGAAGGAAAGGGAAGAAGTACCGGGTCACACAGAGAAAATAAAAAATATATTTCTCGACGAAAATGTCACAGTTAGATGCGGATGCGCCAGCTATAAATAAGATTACTTTAGGCCCTCAGATTATAGGGATTTAAGTTCAAGGAGGTTATAAATAAGTGATAGCGCACTTGTTTGAGGCAAGTATTGGAATTATAATAATTACTCAATAAGCGTGTAGTGTCTAATTAGTTACGATTCAGGCCTTCAGCGTCGAGTTAAATTGCCGAATAAGACATAGTGTGAACAAAATATTGTGATAATAAAAGTGGAACTTTAAGTTCAATCATCGCAAGGAGTCTACTCTTTTCCCCGAGTGAATATCCTTCCTTACGTATACCCTGAGATACAACCTTGTTTTACCGAAACCTGAACCCAACCAGTCCGGAGCATCAGATTGTCCATCTACCATATGCAGGTAACCTAATCGAACCATCCGGGAGTAATCGGCTCCCATTTAATAAGAACACCGAAAGAACCTCTACAGGCTTCATAAAGTAATGTTTAAAATCCCATTAAAACTCTTCTGAAATAAGAAGCTGCCATTTTCGTGTTGAGCAACGGTTCTCTCAGGAATTGATATGTATAAGAGATACATTTGCATTTGTATTGGAGGTCTAGATAGCTCAGTGATGATAGCATTAGCATGTGAAGTAAAAAGTACTGGGTTTAATCCCCAGTCTTGATGTATATTATTCTCTTCAAATATAACTTGTATTTTAGTTTACAGGAAGATTTCTTTCTTTTTTTTCCCCCAAATATAATACCACTTGGTTAACAATAAATGTTATTAGCTTTCCTGACTTGGTGGAGATCTCGTGCAGACAAACTTCACAAGTGCCGAGGCGCGGTTTTAAAAAACACTGGAGCATCTTATTAGCTTGGAAGAGACGATTGAAGTGATAGAAATGGGGAGAGATTAGTTGTTTCATGTAGTTATCACAAGTGGAACATCTAACTCAAAATACGAAATCTGGAGGAGCCAAACAAGTTAATACGAAAGTACCATGTTTTGATAAATTGTGCTGACATGAGACAATCAGCAGCGAGTTGTAAGTGGCGAATCATCCCTAAACTAGCCTGGAAAGAACATGTTGATAGAATGCCTGAAAAAATGTTTCCAAAATTATTACTAAAATATAAACCACACGGAAGGAGAAATGTTGGACGCCCACACAGAAGATAGTGTGAACAATTCTAGCTTTCATGAAACTGGAACGAGCCAACAGGTTTAATCCTTAGATGAAGAAGAAGAAGAAGAAGAAGAAGAATTAATTAAACGATTCAACAAGCTCGTACTATTCGAAAGCCTAGAAAGCCAAAGGTCCCGGGTCGAAGCCCCAATTTGAGCGTATATTTTTTTCTTCAAATATGATTTATCCACTATTGGAATAACGTAAATATTCCTCTCAGCTAACACTGTCTAACTTCCCTTAGTCCACGGGATTTTTGGAATCTTTTATCGGACCAAAGAAGGGTAGATAATAAAAAAGTCAATTAATGACACATCTGCCAAAAAGATTTTATTTATACAAAGAAAATTAATTAAAAATGACAAAAAGAAAACAATACAACAATACTTTTGTTCACTCATTTAATAATAATGGCCTAATTATCATTCTGTTTTTAGGTAAGTAAGTTGAATTTACCAGAGAAGCCATGGTGTACATTGACAACGGCATGTAATTGCTCAACTTACTTCCCTAGGGAAGAAAAGTAATTGACTTAATTAATAATGTAAAAATGCCATCTACTTAAAATTTTATTGAGTAATACAATATAATTTGAAATAGCTGTCCTCAGTATTGAATACTCACACCACAAACTTGTAGTTGATTTCAATATTGCACATCTTCCCATGAAATAAACCAATCAAGTTTTTTCAGATGTACTACAGTTTTTTAATTTACACCAGTCCTTAAAAATTCTGTACACTTCTTCATATCTATCGACTTTGCTGGTAATAGAAAATGAACTGTAGCATTTACCGCTTCCTCTACATCACAATTAATCATATCTGTAATTAATATGCAGTCTTAAAATATTATTTAAAAAGTCTGCCACTAATTCAGACAACAATAAACAATTGCAGTTGTTCTATCAACATTTCATTGCTATCAAACAATTGAACTCTTCAAACCAAGATATAAATTCACACGAAATACAAAAATTAAACATAATTATTAGTATAGGAGTGAACAAAATTATATAAGCAATTTGGGAAGTAAGTACATTATTAGTCTCGACATGGGCGCTGCCAGGATTACTTTCAGGGAGGTGCATCTGCATCTATACACTATACTATTAACTAATAAAATATAATTTATAATTATACATTTATGTTGTGTCAATTAAGTTAATGTCAAATTCAAATCATGTGACAACATAACCAGTGTTCACAGGAAAAGAGTAGAGGAGGACACTAAATTCATTGACAAGGTAATGAACAATTTTGGACAGTAATCTAGACGCCTTAAATTTTCATTCAAACAGTGACTTGAACAAAGATATACAGGGTGGACCGCTCGAATGGACCTAATTTCAATTGCTTGTTACTGGCAAACGGTTGAAGATAGAAACTTAAAACAACGTTCATAGTACAGAAAAACTCACCAAGTTTCGAATCCTGTCGGTAGATGGCACAAAGATACGTTTCTCGTTCTTAGATTTAATTGTTTGTGAAAATGGCGACTCCGCAGATGAAAGCGCAAGCTGTTTTGTGGTATGCGGAGTTTAAATCAATCATTAGAGTTCAAAGGGAGTTCCGGCGTGTGTTTAACCGTGATGCTCCAACTGCTAGAAGCATAAAGAAGTGGCGTGATACATTATTAGCTACAGGATCTGTGTTTGAAGAAGCATGGTGGTGGTTCGCAGAGCATCCGATGAAATGGTAGCAAATGTTCAAGCCGCATTTGAGCGAAGCCCCCGGAAGTCATTAAGAAGAGCTTCGCGGGAACTTCAAATACCAAAATCGACATTACAACGGATTGTCCACAAACGCCTCAAACTGCACGCATATAAAGTGCAGTTAGTGCAACGTCTGGAGCCGAATGACATGCCGAAACGAGTGGAATTCGCCAATACGATGCTGGACCGTCTCGGCGCTGATCCTGACTTCATGACCAAGATTTTCTTCTCGGACGAAGCCACTTTCCATTTGTCAGGCAAGGTAAACCGGCATAATGTGCGGATCTGGGGATCGGAGAATCCTCACGCTATTCAAGAGCATGTTCGTGATAGTCCGAAGATGAATGTTTGGTGCAGTTTGTCACATAATAAGGTCATTGGACCGTTTTTTTCTTCGCCGAGAAAACTGTTCGTGGTACCACATATCTTGACATGCTGGAGCAGTTCTTCTTTCCACAAATTGAACAACTGCAGCCTAACATCGTTTTCCAGCAAGATGGTGCTCCTCCCCACTGGTCCAATGAAGTTCGTACGACTTTGGACAACATTTTCCCTGGCCGTTGGATTGGTAGGGGAGGACCAATCGCGTGGCCCCCGAGATCTCCCGATTTAAACACCACTGGATTTCTTTCTCTGGGGCTATGTCAAAGATAAAGTTTACACCACCCCAGTCAAAGACCTTCGTGATCTTCGTGAGCGCATCATAGAGGCTATTGAGAACATTCCAGAAGACATACTCCAACGTACTTGGCAAGAAATTGTTCATCGCTTTGATATCGTCACAGTGACTGCTGGGGCTCATATAGAGATGTGGTGATCTGGATATCAAAACTTGGTGAGTTTTTCTGTAATATGAACGTTGTTTTAAGTTTCTATCTTCAACCGTTTGCCAGTAACAAGCAATTGAAATTAGGTCCATTCGAGCGGTCCACCCTGTATTTCTTCATTTTTCTGTGTAATTTCTTTCCCGACATGGGATGAATTTTTATCCAAATAGTGACTTAATTAAACAAAAATATTTCTTAATTTTTTCTGTGTATTTTCTTTCCCGACAGAGGGGATGAATTTTTATTCAAACAGTGACTTAATAAAAAAATGTTTCTTAATTTTTTTCAGTGTATTTTCTTTCCCGACAGGGAGTGAATTTTTATTCAAAAGTGACTCAATAAAAGAATATTTCTTAATTTTTTTTTATATTTCTCAATGTTTTTCTGTATATTTTCTTTCCCGACCACCTTGCGCCCTACTGCCAGCCCCCACGGGTCTCGAACTTATTTGCTAGTCCTTGGTTCAAACACGTCCTCGACTAGTAATGTAATACTTCCCTTGTTGCGTACATAACTATTCTTTCCGCGAACAGGTGGCGAGCCGTAAGGCCACAAAATTGTTTTCCCCCGCTCGCGAAAAAAAAAGAACTTTTTTGTCTTTATTTTAATGTATTTTCTTTGAATAAATAAGATAATTGTTGACAAACGTGATAATAATTGACTTTTTTATTATCAACCATTATTTGGTCCGAAAAATATTTTCAAAAGAAAGAAATAAAAAAACTATCTACGGACTAAGAGAAGTTTTACAATGCTGACAGAGGAATATTTAGGTTATTCCAGTAGTATTTGTTTGTTACTTACTTACTTACTCACTGGCACTATCGAACCCGTAGGTTCATGGCCGCGCGGACATAAGCTCTCCATACATCCCTATCGTGAGCTAATCCTTTCCAATCATTCCCTGTATAATCTACTTCCCTCAAATCATAGATAATGTTATTCTCCCACCTCATTCTTGGTCTACCAACTGGGCGTTTTCCCTCTGGCTTTCCTACTAGAAGCTTCCATGCAAGTCTTTCATTCCCCATACGTGCAACATGTCCTGCCCATCGCAGTCTACGAGACTTGACTGTTCTTATTATATCTGGCTTCATATAAAGACCATGTAGTTCATTGTTATGAAGTCTTCTCCATTCACCTGTCTGTTCATCTCTCTTTGGTCCAAACATTTTCCTAAGTACTTTATTCTCAAATACCTGTAATCTCCTTTCCTCCCTTAAAGTAAGAGTCTATGTTTCGCACCCATATAATATAACTGGTAGAATAATAGTTTTATATATTTTCAGCTTAACGTTTTTTGAAAGGAGTTGGGACATCAAAAGTATCTGCAATGCATAATAGCACGCATTTCCAGAATTGAACCCATGTTTAATTTCTTTGTGCATCTCATTCCTATTTGTGATTATTGTTCCTAGGTATTTGAATTCAGCCACTTCCTCAAAATTTCCCTCATTTGTCATTAGCTGTCCATTTCCATTATGTAATGTATTTCTACGTGTGACCATATATTTAGTTTTATTGATATTTACTTCCAGTCCTAATTTCTTAGTGTTACTCATTAGTGTGTGCATGTTGTCCTTTAGTATATCCTTGCTATCGGCCAATAGTACTACATCATCAGCATAAACTAACAGCTTATTAATACCATTGAGTTGTAAGCCTTCCTCATTCTCTAAAGATTTAATGGCATGTTCTAGTACAAAATTAAATAGTAGGGGAGATAGTGCATCTCCTTGCTTCAACCCATTCTGGATTTCAAAAGTGTCTGAAAACTGTTTGCCTACACGCACCCTACTCTTTGTGCCATTTAGACACATTCGTATAAGTCTAACTAACTTTTTAGGAATTCCGAACTCCAGCAGGATACTATATAACTTCTCCCTCTTAATTGAATCATATGCTTTTTTGAAGTCTACGTATAGTTGATGTACAGTACCATTATATTCCCATTTCTTTTCTAAAATCTGTCTTATACTAAAAATCTGATCTGTTGTAGACCTCTTTCTTCTAAATGCACATTGATGATCTCCTAGAATGTCATCAATATAGGGAGTAAGTCTGCTGACTAATATATTTGTTAGAATTTTGTACGAAGTTGAAAGTAATGAGATGCCCCTGTAGTTGTTGCAATCAGTTTTATCTCCTTTCTTATAAATTGGTACGATAATTGATTCTTTCCATTCATCTGGAAGAGCTTCTTTTTCCCAAATCATACTAAGCAACCAGCGTATTTTGTCCATCAATTTATCTCCCCCTGATTTTATCAGTTCTGCTGGGATCTCATCTGAACCTGATGCTTTATACATCTTCAATTTTTCAATCGCCATTTCAACCTCTAATTCACTTGGCTCTGCGACTAGCATTTCTGCTGTCTGTAAATTATCCTCCTCAATGTCCAGTTCTGTATGTACATTTAATAGCTGATTAAAGTAACTTTTCCATCTATTTAATATACTCCTGGAATCTGCAATCATATTCCCATTTTCATTCCGAATTATGTTTGTTTTAGCCTGAAACCCTTTCTTTTGTATACTAATTCCCTGATATAATTCTCTAATGTTCCTATTTTTTGCGTTCAATTCAAGATCATTAATCTTCTCTCTCAAATATTCCCTCTTTTTACTCTTTAGTAACTTGGTGGTTTCCCGTCTAATACTACCCAATTGCTCCAAATTTACCTCATTTGGCTCGTGTAACCATTTCATTTTTGCTAGCTTTCTTTCCTTGACAATGCCGGCACATTCCTCATCAAACCATTTCTTGTTTTGCCTCTTTTTTAAACAACCAATACTTTCTAATGCTGACACTGTAATAGTATCTCTTATAACCTCCCATTCTTTATTTATATCAGTTCCTTCTTCATTTGCCACAATGTCATCTGAAGATTCCAGTACTTAAAATGTATTGGCAATTTTGATTTGGTATTCTTGCCGCATTTCATCATTTTTCAAGTTTTTTAATTCTAATTTTACAGGATCATCTTTAGCGTTTGTTCCTCTCATAAGCGATAGCCGTTGTCTGATTTTCACCCTGACCAGATGATGATCCGAATTGCAGTCTGTCCCTCTAACTGATCTAACATCGATGATGCTACTGTGCCAGTGTTTGTCCACTAACTGGTTCCGAGTTCTCCATCTGGAGACGTCCAGGTGTATTTATGAATATCCTTATGCTGAAAAGTTGTGCTCTTAACAATGAGATTCTTTGATGTGGCAAAGGTGATTAATCTAACCCCGTTGTCATTACTATCTTCATGAAGACTGAATTTGCCTATTGTTGGTTTGAATATATCTTCCCGCCCCACTTTTACATTAAACTCTCCTAAGACAATTTTCATATGAAATCGTGAAAGGCTATCAAATAAGCATTTTAATTCTTCATAGAACTCATCCTTGATCTTGTCATCTTTATCTTCTGTGGGGGCATGTACATTTACAATTATAAAATCATGTCGTTTACCCTTTAGAATTATGTATGATATCCTAACACTAACAAACTTAATATCTCGGATAGCGGATAGGATCCTCCTTCTGACTAAAAAACCCGTTCCAAATGCAGTTCTTTCTGCACCCCGTAGTATAACACAAAGCTTCCTGATTCCTGACTACCTTCTCCTGGCCACTTCCTGTAAAGCAACTATATCGAAGGGCGATTTATCTAATTCCCGCGTTAATATCTCTAGTGCCCCACTATTGTATAAAGTCCTAACATTCCATGTTCCTAGGAACATGTCCCTGTGTTTGAGCTTTTGGCACGGGTTCCCTGAAGAATTCCCGCCCGGAGAACCGAATGGGGGACTATTTGACCTCCGGATAATTTTACCCCAGTTGAACCCATGTCCGCATTTCTTGACAGTTGTATTTTTACTGTGAAAGATCGTCACTCTTTCGACCAAGGTACTTTTTTCGTCTGGCTTATCACCTTCGACCAGTCCGGCATGGGTAACCCTATCGGCAGCAATGCTACCGCCGGTATAGGTCTCAGGATCATTTAAGCACGCAAGCCACTCCACCACGACAAGGTAAAGATACCATGGAGGGAGTATTTGATTGTTTGTTAAATCATTTAATTTATTTTGAAATTAATTCTATGCCTAAGGGTTAGGCATGATTCGCCATTGATAGAAATCTAATATGGGTTAGAAGCCATTTTTATTTATACGCACATCTAAATTCTAAAGTCATATCGCGTCTGTTTACTTATTTTTATGATACTATAAAATGGTGAATATGATTAAATGAGTTTTGATAATGGAATTCCAATCCAGGATTTGTCTTGATAATTGAGGGAAACAATGAAAAAGTCTCAGATTAAACGAGAATTGAATATGGAATCTCCCGAACGGTCCCGAAGGCTACCGATAGAATGAACTGGTTTAAGTAAACTCCAAGATGTTGGCTACACTGACGTTATTCTCGAAGATTTGGAATATAGGAAAAATTTAGGCTTAATCTTGTTTGGTTGGCTACCCTGTTATCGAAGTCTTTGACCCAAAGGTTGATTGACCCATAATTTTACTAATATGTTTGAATTTTGCAATGACGTTATGTCATATGGGCCTCTATAGGACAATTTTATAAGTTGTAATTTGAACATAGTAAAAGTTGTTGACCAAGATTCTTTGCTCAGTTGTCGGTTAAGTGGTGAACGGGGCAGACTATTAGCTGTGTAGTCCATATTAAGGTTAGGCAAGTATTATTCAGTTTAAGGTGTGACAGCTGTATGAAATGGTATATAAATTATGCCACTTTATTTAAAATGATGAAAATTGCATACTTTTATACTTCGTCGCTGTTTCTTTTAATTTATTCACGTTTTATAATAGAAGAGTTGAAGGAATTTTTTGTCTGACCAAATGTATTTAGGGCTGAACTTTAGAATAATTTCCCCTCGACTATACTATATTCATGTAATACTGTTACTCTACATACTTCTGCCTTTGCTAACATTTCGTACTATTTTTAATGTTTTGCAATCATACTTTAAACAATTTTTTTGGCTATAAACTTTCCATTGTGACAAGACTTTTTAAGTACCCAAATAAACTGTCAAATTTTATTCTTAGGATTTCATTTACACGTTTTCTAATGACTATTTGAATATATTGAATGTTACAGTATTAAACTACATATGTTTCATCCTGTTTATTTGCCAAATTAGGAAGACATGTTGGATGTGCATCCATTGTCTATCCATCTCTTGGGTGGTCTTCCTCTTGTTCTTCTCCAATCCATTGGTTTATCTTCTTTAGCTCTTTTTGCAAGTCGGTTGTCTTCCTTCTATATGAACTACCAATATTTTTGTCTATCTATAATGAATTTGGTTTTGTCTTGAATATGACATTTGTCCCTAATTTCTATATTGTGTACCTTATAAAACAATATTTTCCCTTGAATAGTTTTTAAGATGAAAATCCTACAAGTTATGAATAAGAAGAAGAACTACATACATACTGTAAAGATGTGGTAGTCACATTGATTTCAACAAATATTCTGGGCTCTAGTCTGGCATTTGTCGATAACTATTTTCCATACAACATTCTTATGCCACTGTCGCACTACACTCTTTTACCACTTGTAATTACATTTCGTACTATTTTAAATAGTTCGTAACAATTCTTTAAACATTTCTTATGATTTTGAAATATTTATATAGTTATGTGAATATTGTGAATGGAGTTCTATGGACACAAATGCTTAATGTAACTTCTGCTAGATGGCTCTGAAATTGGTTTCACCAACATTCACAGTTAATTCCAAACTACATCTCAAGAAATGAACTTCATTTTATTAGGTTCCGATGGGATAAGTTAGTGTACACAAAATTAGTTTATAGCCTAGTTTATTAATTATTATGCATGTAATTAATTTTGTTAGGTTAGGAATAGGGAAATAGGTGTACATCCATTTATTATAAACATTTGGGAATTTATTGCAAAAGTTGGTGACACCGGTTTTATTGCCATCTTGTGGATGCTTTATTAAACATTTGAGATCTTGCACGCTGTGATTCTGTAGAACTTAGAAAAATTCATGATCGACAAATACTAGACTTTTTGCACATTCTGTTCAGCCAACAAAGACTGTGTGTTTCAGTGCAGCCAAAGTAGAGTATGTACTAATTAACTTTACACATATACTTCAGAATTTACTATATAGGCCTACACTATCTATTTTTGGGCATTACATTCTTTCACAAGTTAGAGTACTTAAATTGCATTAGGTTAGCTTTTAGGATGGTCTTTCACAGGTTAGAGTATTTAAATTAGCTTTCAGGTTGGTTGGCATCAAGAGTTCAAATATCGTGTATATGTTGGCTGCATCCCGTGATTCCATAGTGTAAACTGCTTCACATCTGCTGGCACATGTGCATGGTGTATGGTTGGGACTTGGAAAAATGTCTCATGTCACATATTGGAAAGCGTTTCCCGCCCCTTTTTTACAATTATTAAATATTTATCTACGTACACAATGATTTCTTCAGAGTTCTACAGAATTGCAGTGTACATGCATGAATGATGAATGAAACTTCCACTAGATGGCGGTGAAATTGGTGTTATCAACATTTACAATTCCACACCATGTTTAAAAAAAATTATCTTCATTTTATTACGTACTGATGGACAAGTTAGTATATATCAGATTAGTGTATACTTCATAAATAATATGCATGTAATTTATTTTGTTGTATTAGGAAGGAGAAATTGGTATAACATCCATTTCTAATAAATATTTGGGAATTTATTGCGAAGTTTGGTAATATCAATATCACAGCTATCCACCGCTGTGGTCTTGAGGTAGCTTGCTACCTTGTCATGCAGTGGGCCCGGGTTCGATCCCCGGTCGGGGCAGATTTTCTGGGTGATGTTTTTATCGGGGTTTTTCCTCACCTGTAAGACAAATGTCAGGAAAACTATAAGGCCTAAACGGTCTCCGAAATCATATGGCCATCGTCATCATCCTTATCATCATCATCATCCTTCACTGGTGTCAAAAGCAACGGGAAGCTACCACACCTTCAATTCCCTAGTAAAGCTGCAAGCATAGCATGAAAATGCTATGATTGCAGTGAAGGTAGAATATCTATGGTTGGTGGTATATCACAGCTATGTGGTTCCATCTAGCGTGACAACTCTATAAACTTTTTATACGACTTCACAGATATTTGAAGAGAAAAATTTTCGCCTAGACCGAGACTCGAACCCGGGACCCTTCACTTTCCGGGCCAAGTGCTCTACCAACTGAGCTTTGCGATCTAGATGCAAATTTTTCTCTTATATACGTTGTAATTCCCTCGTGCCAAATGCTTGAAACCGTAGCTTCTATCTTTGCAAATGGCAGCTTCTTAGTTAAGAAGACATTTATTGGAAATTTAACACTACTTTATAAAGCCAGTAGGGCTTCTATTGATTTTATTATTAATTTAACACTTCTCACTGAGGGAATTACAACATATATAAGAGAAAAATTTGCATCTAGATCGCAACTCGCCTCAGTAGCTCAGTTGGTAGAGCACTTGGCCTGGAAAGCCAAGGGTCCTGGGTTCGAGTCTTGGTCTAGGCGAAAATTTTTCTCTTCAAATACAATTTATCCTTCAGTGAGAAGTGTTAAATTAATAATAAAATTGTTCACAGATATGTTGTTCCACCTAAGTGTCAACTCATAAATGTTTGCGCATACACACTGTTATTCTGTAGGCTTAGGAAATTTATTGTGGAAATCAAACTATAAAATTTTTCCATATTTAGTTTTTGAGGGTTCACATTGTATAAAATAGTACGAATATGTCCACTGATGTTACTCATATGCAAAACATTTATAAATTGCTGTTTGCTTAGAATAATCGGAAATACTTTCCATTTTCAATAAACGCTGGCCTAAAGTTGTAAGAAACAAAGAGAGAAACTGCAGTTTATGCTTCACCATGAGGCAGGATAGTAGTGCACATGCAATATAAATTTGCTCCATAGATGGCAGGACTATCTGTGCAATCAGTATGACCCACCTTCGTAATAAATTCCCAAACATGCTTTTAAAAATTTGATGTACACTAACTTGTAATTTTGTAACCCAACGAAGTAAATAATTTACAGATTATTTCAACAAATTATAAACTAATTTGATGTACACTAACGTATCCCTTCTTGACCTAACAAAAAGAAAAGTAGTAGTGTAATTTCTTATTTTGAAGGTTGGTTATACTGGTAGCACAGATAGTCCTGCTGTCACTTGACAAAGCCTTGTGTATGTGCACTGTAGTTTTGTAGAACTTAACAAGAAATTATTTCAGAGAGATTTTGCATACATAGATAAATATTTAAGAATTGTAAAAAAAATAAGAATCGTTAAAATAGCAGGAAATGTTAAATAGTGCAACAGTGTCATGTGAATATTGTATGGTGTAACTTAATGAGGCATAAAATATAATATAGCCAAAACAGTAATGTGGGATAAAGCTGTTGAGGAACCAGCAGAGGTGCAAATTAGGACAAAGAAATGGTGCTGAATAGGCCACACTCTTAAATACTTTTATTAGCTGTAGAAAGATTTGCACTTGATTGGAAAACTCAGGGAGCCAAAAATAGAGGATATCCATATAGTATCTGGAAGTAAAGTGTCTGTAATGAGGTGAAGAGGATAGAAAAGTCCTGAGGGATTCTATGCCACCTACATAAATTCAAATAAAAAAATGGAAAAACACAAATTATTGCAGTACCAGTATGTGAATAATTACCTGAGTATATATGTTGATTTTTTTCCCAAAAAGATGTGAGAAATTGAGTTCAGAGTAACCTAAAATCAGCATATTTGCAATGTAATATATGTATTAGTCATTTCTTAGATAGAGTAGCCGACTTATCACAAAATTTGGAAAAACTGCACTTAAACTAGCGTGAAATATTTTCAAAGTCCTATAGAACAACAGTGTGCATGTGCCAGAGTTTATAGAGCCAGCGATAACCCACAATCAAACCACATATTGATTGTCATCCTCGATTACTATCTGTCGCTTTCAAATTTAAATGGCCAATATTTGCAATGAATCCCCAAATCTATGTTAAAAAAATAAATATTAATATTAAAATTACCAAACGTTTATTAAAAATGAGTGTACACTTACTTATCACTCCCTAACACTGATCCAACCAGTGATAACCCAAAAAAGCGATAGAAAAATCATAGAGTAAGTAATATACTCTGTGGAGAAAATAACAGTTAGCATTACAATATTGTTTAACAGTGTCATAATATTGTGATTTGCATATTTAAATAAATACTTCAAAATTGTCTAATAATGTTTTAAAAGTTGTTTGAAAAAGTTTAAAATATTAAATAATGTTAGTATATACAGAAGAAGAGCTATAGTTAACAATATAACTGAAAAATCAAGCGCTAGTAGAAGTGCAGTTGAGTCCAAAATTCTGCTAACAAACAACTGAATGCTAATATTTAATTTTAGGAAGTAATATTTTGAGGTTATTTTAATTAAATTATTTTCAGTCTGATCATCTTACCTCAATATCAATGTTGATTTGTTCTTGGAAATTTTTCAAAACAATTCTGTTTTATCATCAGCTTATCCAGACTGGTTAGATTTATGTTGCACACCCTGGATGTCGATATATATTCAGAAGAACAAAAACAGAGTTATGAATTTTGAAATACCGACGGAGCGTGACCTTGTTTGGAGGTTCTTTGGCCAGCCACAAGATAGAGCTGACATCGACATCCAGGGTGTGCAACATAAATCTAACCAGTCTGGATAAGCTGACGATAAAACAGAATTGTTTTGAAACATGTCCAAGAACAAATCAACATTGATATTGAGGTAAGATGATCAGACTTGAAATAATTTAACTGAATGCTAAACTTATCTGGTGTACTAACTTGCCCATTTTCTCACACTGACTTTCTCAAGCTAACATTAATTTTTATTTGAAGAGATAATATAGGCCTACATCTAGACTGGAGTTTGAAACCAGGACCTTTAGTTTTATATACTAATGCTCTGCCAATGTGCTGTCCAAGGCCTCTAAGCTAAAATGCAAATTTTTCTCTTATACATATCAAATCCTAAGAGTACCAAAGGCATTGCTCGATATGTGAGCTGAGAGCTAAAGGTCCTGGGTTCAAACATAGTTTAGGCATATATTTTTCTCTTCAGATATAGTTTGACCTTCAATGAGTCACAGCTATGGACTAAAAAACTACTTTGCTTTGCAAATACTAGCATTTTATTTTTGTACACTTCAATTTTTGTTTATAAATAACTATTATGAGCTATAAATGAAATAGCATTTTTTGTCACCTTTTTAGCTAATTAGGACCTTTTTCCCTGCCTTTCCTTTAATTTTTGTGATGTACCAGAAAATATTTTTTGATAATCTCAATAATATTGAAAAAGGTCTGTCCTAGCATTGCAACAGATATACTGGATATAAATGAATGAAATCACATAAGCCCTATATTTAGCTGATTATAAAGGGGTTAGACAGGCAATTTGAGGTAGAGTACCAAAGTCTTAGATAAAATCTGACTTACCTATTGTTAAATATGTTTAAATTTGATACTCAAAAACCAGTAATAAAATTAAATAAGAATATGAAGTAGTATGAGATGGTTTCAGACATTAACCACAGATTGGATAAAACCAAGTATTAAGAACCAATCAACCATTTTTCCAAAATTAACTATTACATAATCTGTCAATTTTGCTGACAAATGAGTGATTTTTAAAAACTGTATTTTGGAAATATGATTAATTTGGTTCTTAATAGTTGATTTTATTTAGTCCCTAATTAAAATCCAAACCCATATCATACTATTCCGTACTTCTATCTCATTCTAATACTGTATCATGAGAATTAAATATTTTTTTCATTTCATGGTGTTCTGCTCAAGAGCAGGTCTTTCACTGCAACTCAGCATTCTCCACTCTTTCCTTGACTCAGCTTTCCTTTTTGTATCTGCATACAAACCATTTATTTTAATATTGTCTATCATCTGATGTTTTTTTCTGCCTCTAACTTTTTCTGTTGACCATTCCTTCTAGAGCATCCTTCAGCAGGCAGTTTCTTAGCCAGTGGCCAATCCAATTTTTTTTTTTCCTCTTCTTATCCAGTATTGTTCTTCTTTCACCCACTCTGTCTAGCACATCTTTATTTCTTACTTTGTCCATTTTATACGTTCCATTCTTCTCCATATCCACATCTCAAAAGCTTCCAGTCGCTTTTCCTCATTCTGTCGTAATGTCCAAGTCTCTGCACCATATAATGCTACACTCCACACAAAGCACTTCACTAGCCAATTAAATATAAACAACTTTAACAACTGATAATTTGATCTCAGAGTATGTCGGGATAAGGATGTAAGGACGCCCCAAGGTCATAAGTAAAATAAGAGAAAAAATAAATAAATTATAATAATGAAAAAAATAGATATATATATTATAGGAAAAATAAATAAATAAATTATAGTAATGAATAATATATATATATATATATATATATATATATATATATATATATATATTAAGTATAATGGAGAAAAATGTTGATATCAAGCATGTTCATGAACTGGCCTAAATAAACAGGATGTAGATAATAGTATCTAAAACTATATTGGAATATGGAAAACACTTTACTCGGTATCAGATTTACCTTTGACATTAACGGTCTGTAATCACCCTCTATATCAAAACTTATACAGTTAGGCCTTTTCACCATTTCTATCAAAACATAATACAGTTATAGAGTGGAGTTTCTGGGAACATTCAGATCGGAGAAAGTAGCCCTAGGCTGGAAAAGTCTTGGTTTTCATACTTTAATTTGGAACGAAAGTAGGGGAAAATGAATATTTAAGCTAGGCATTTGGCCCTATGAGCATAGAAGGTGATAGTCTCTGAAGCTCTACTTGTCTGGACATGGTTTTCTCAGTCCTCTTACGTAAGTGAACATACTAATTCTTATTATTAGTGGTGGACTTTCTCACATTCAATAATTATCATACTTAATAAACTGTTGGAATAAAGAACTTAGATTCTGGAAAGAATACATATTTAACTAGTAATATTGCTTATGTACTAATAGACTTAACAGAGAACCTAATTCTCACCATTTAAATAACTAATTAGAGATAAAAGCACTATTTTAGGACAGTTATTTAAACTGATCTCTCTTAGTCACGCTCGAGATTTATACAGAATATTTAGCAACTTTCCTAGTGTTTTCCATAAGTTAATATAGTTCTAATTTGAGGTTAACATTTATTTGTATTCCTAAGAATTTTTAAATTTAATTGAACTTCCGAGATGTTTTAACATTTAATTGTATTTCAGAGAGTTTTAATATTTAATTGTATTTCAGAGAGTTTTAATATTTAACTGTTTTCCAAGAGTTTTAAAATTTACTTTGTAATTCTAAGAGTTATATTTCTTTATTAAGTTATGTAGATAGGAAATAACACTATGAGGTTCTTTAATATTGTTTATTTTTTATCATTTCACTCACCTCATATGAGGTGAGTGAAATGATAAAAAATAAACAATGTTATATTTCTTGTTTGGTATTTGGTTTTTGTAAATAAAGTTTGGTTTATTACTCATACCGCATACCTAGCTTGTACAGGGCACTCTAATACCTGTGGTCCTAACGGGTTTGATGAGTCACCCGTGTCTAGCTTACATTGGAACCAGCACTAGTTTAACACCATTATACACATTCCTATATCCGCTCGAGCTGTTATTAAAATCTAACAATATTATAAGTACAGTTTAGGGATTTAGGCCCTTTTCGCTACCGAAGTGTTAACCCTCAACTAGTTTATAATAGAGTATTTGAGAATAAAGTTTGTAGGAACATTTTTGGGCCAAAAAGAGGTGAACAGACAGGTGAATGGAAAAAACTACATAATAGTGATATAAGTTAATTCTTGTTAACTGTGATGGGCAGGATATGTGGCACAAGTGGAGAATGAAAGAGGGGCATGGAAGCTTCTTGTAGGAAAACCAGAGGGAAAGCGCCTAGTTACAGAGAATAACATTATCCATGATTTAAGGAAGGGGGCACACCGTAGCGTAGTGGTTAAGGCACTGAGCTACAAGCCGGAGGGTCGAGGGTTCAAGTCCCGTTGGGGTCAGGATTTTTAAACTGACCCAAACCCTCTGGCGGCACTATGGCCCTGGGGTGTCGACTCAGCCTCTAACGGAAATGAGTACCAGACGCTTGTTCTGGGGTAAAGGCGGCCGTCACGCAGGGCTGACAACCCGGCTGACATCAAGTGCCGATTGTCTAGAAAAAGTGCGAGCCTTAACCTCCTACTACCCCAAAGGCCTCCTGAGGCCTGTTGTGGGATCACTTTACCTTTTATGATTTAAGGAAAGTAGATTATACAGGGGATGAATGGAAAACATTAGCTCAGGATAGGGATGTATGGAGCTTATGTCTGCGTGGCCATGAACTTACGGGTTTGATAAAGCCAGTTAGTTAATCCCTTATCTCAAATTGTCTATTTGAAACTCTTCCATAATCAGGTGAACTTCTTTGATTTTATTCATCACACCATGTACTACATGTTTTTTCAGAGAACAGTGCATGATAAGATAAACTGTGGGTCTTTGAACTGTGTATTGTCAGTTATGTAATGGTATGAAACTGGCTCTTATCAATATAAATTTGTCCAGAGAACAGACTAGAGCAAACCTATATTGAAATTATTTTCTATTTCAGATTTAGAAATACTCTGGCATAGAGATGAGATTGGTGATTTTAGATACTTCAGATAAAGTGGCTGAATGGTCAGCGAAGTATGTTCTCAAGAGAATTGTTGATTTCAAACCTGGTCCTGATAGATATTTTGTTCTTGGACTTCCAACAGGTAAGTAATGAGGACAGTATTAAACTCCGGCTAGACACTTGGAAACCAATCTTTTTGAAATTAGGCAGGACTCCCCGAAATTTAAGAAAATGTTTGGTATAATGAATTGCACCTAATGCATTGTATGATGGGACATCAAATTATCCAAAACACTTGCAAAAAATGGAAGAAAAATTCTTAGCGACATTTGTAAATTTTGACCCATAAACGTTTAAACCTGTCAGATTAGAAATGTTGCTTTGTCATGGAAATGTGAAGTTCACTGTTTTTTACTTATGTAAGTAAGTTCATAATTTTGTGCATTTGTTATTTTTTATGAATATCTATGATATTAATAAAATAAAACCAGAATATTATTTTGCTAATCTTTCATTTCCTAAGTCCTGCACCGTAGCCGAGTGGTTAAGGCAAGAAGCCTTAGCGCAGAGCTATGAGACTTGTGCTGGTTTGAGTCCCAATGGGGGAAGAAATTTTCTCATGGAATTTCAGCAAATATGGGACTGGTGCCCACCCAGTATTTGGGTAACTACAATAAGTAGCGACTCAAGTTGAGAAAACCAGCTATAATGGCTGGGGGATCCGATATGCTGACCACATGTCACCCTACACAGGCTAGATGATAGTCTACCTCTGTGATTAACACATGTGGATGTGAGGCCAGCAGTTAGCTGGTAGGCCAAGGACCTTCTAGGCCTGTCGTGCTTAGTTTTTTTTATATCCTAATGTTATTGTTACATAGTCGGCTGCAGTGGTCTAGTGGTTATGCTCCTTGCCTCTAGCTCCGAGGGTCGTGGGTTCAAACCCAGTTGGGATCAATGGATTTTTTATAGGACAGAAAAATCCAAGGAGCAAGTCCTCTGAGAGGGACTTCAAGGCATGGGTCCTGAGTCTGAAGATTTTCAGGTTCATAAAAGATCCTTAAGCCTGAATAAAGAGGTCTCTAAGCAAAATTTACCAACATCCTAGTAATACCTTAGTTGTCTGTTGGATGTCTCATTGGGTCGGTGTGTTGACCGCATGCCATCCATGATATGTATGAGCAAAATTAACTTTGTCTAGTAGCTCCTTACAAAGGAGAGGGTATGGTGGGCTAAGCTATTATAGATAGATTGTTACATAACCTGTTAAGTTTTGACTTATTTATGAATATTATCTGTAATAATTTTTTTGAGAACTGTGGTGCAGATAGGTTTACCATGATTTAAAAAGAAACTGCAAAAAATGGGCAAATTAGTATTGTAGAATGTGATTAGTGACTTATGAGATGTACATATACATTTATAGTTTTTTGTCAGAAGAAAGTACAAAAAGTAGCAAAAAATTAATTAAAATTGGAGATTGAGATAACCTAAAGGGTGTGATGTATTATGGATTGTGCATAGATAGCTATGATTTAAGGGAATAACAAGATTAACAACTTAGGTTGTTTTTTAACTATTAATATTTAATTTTAGGAAGTTATATTTTGAGGTTATTTTAATTATATTATTTTTGGTCTGGACATCTTACCTCAATATTAATGCTCTCAATGGGAAACCCATTATCACCTTTCCTGGCAAATTTATTTATGAGCGATTTTGAATGTAAAATCACCAAAGCACATCCCACAATGTTTAAATTTTGGAGTAGATATGTTGATGATATAATTTGTATTGTTAAAGAAAAACATGTAGAAGATTCCCTAAAACTATTAAATTTACAGAGTACAAACATTAAATTCACCAAAGAAATAGAAGACAATAAACAAATACCTTTTTTGGATCTTAAATTGGTCAGAAACGAAGAAAAAAGAAAAATTGAATTCAGGATTCATAGGAAAGAAACTCATACGGAAAATTTTATAAAATCAACAGGGTTCAATCCAATTGGACATAAATTAGCAGCATTTAATAGTTTAACTCATAGATTGGTAAACTTACCCTTAAACGAAGAAGATTTCAAACATGAGAAAAAACACATAATCAAAGTAGCAAGAGAAAATGGGTTTGATGAAAAAATGGTACATAAAAGGATAGAAAAGTATAAAAAACAAAAAATGATAAACAGAAGTAATCTTGAAAAAGAAGAACCACCTATGAAAAAATATAGGAAATTCACATATCACCCCTGGGTACATAATAAATTTCAAAATATATTTGAGAAGTTTAATATTAAATTAGCACCAAAAAATAACTACAGTTTAAATAAACTAATAAAAACCAACAAAAATGAAAAAACTGATAAAAATAAAAAGTCAGGAATATATCAAATTGAATGCATGGGTTGTGAAAAGATATATATAGGGAAAACAAAAAGAAACCTAAAAATTAGAACCAAAGAACACATAAGAAATATTAAAAATGGAGAAATTGAAAAATCTGCAGTTGCTGCTCATGTTTGGTCTGAAAAACATAATATAAATTCAGACACTAAATTATTAAAACAGTTAGAAAATACAAACGAGCTGACTATTTGGGAAAAAATTTATATTCAGAAGAACAGAAACAGAGTTATGAATTTTGATATTCCGATGGAGGGTGACCTTGTTTGGAGGTTCTTTGGCCAACCACAGGATGGAGCTGACATCGACATCCAGGTGGTGCAACATAATGCAACATAAATAAAACCAGTCTGGGAAAGCTGAAGATAAAACAGAGAATTGTTTTGAAACATTAATGTTTTTTAACTCCTTTCTTTTCAAAATAGTATAACATCACATTCATATGCTTATGGTAAAACTGTTTTAAGGGCACGCGGTACTAATTTCCTTACAATTTAGTTTAAAAATGTGCAACATACAAAAATCTTTTTTTTTCAGCTTATTCTTAAGTTATGTGCATGAAAATTATGTCGCTAATTAAACAAGTCTTCTTGAACATAATGGCACTCTGGTTAACTTTTTAGACACATTTCTTCACGAGAAATTTAAAATACAAAAAAATGAAAATAAAAAAAATCTAACTTCTTAAAAGTATTGTCTTTGTACAATTTTCTCAAAAAACTACTTATCCAATTGTTTCCAAAATTTAGTATGTTTATTGCCCATAGTTCAGCTTGTGTTCAGATATGGATTTTGATTTATTTTTAAAACATTTGATGTCCAAACATTTTTTTTGTTAAAAATTTTGCATACTTCTTTTTAAGTTTCAAACACTATCAATATCACAAAGATAAATTTACCTTATTATTATAGAGGTCGGGTTGTAAGGGGTAGTGATGTGTGTATAACCTCTCCTACCCAATTCTCATCCTCACCTTCTCGTGGTACAACCCATTTTCACAAACGAGGCTCTGAGGACCGAGTCACGGCGGTATAACCGTTCCATCGGGTACTGAGTAAATGCAGTATCCTAATGTCTGTCCAGAGACTAAAAGGTAGCAGGCTACCACTGGACTGCTTAGCATCGGGCCAGTAACCTGTCCTAAGGAACTTCAAAACTACTTTAAAGTCTCAACACGAAAAAATCCAGAAGGAATTGAAATATGATGACCCACAGCAAAGAAATATGGTTAAAAGAAAACGGCACAATGATATTTTAAGATATGCAACCTGGAATGTCCGAAGCATCCATGAAAAGAAGAGGAACTAGACATGGAATCTTTAGAAAACAAAATTTCTGATTATAAGTCAAGATGGATGCAACATGTTCATCGAATGGAAGATCACAGAATACCCAAACAAATGTTAAGATATCAACCTGCAGGAAGAAGAATACCAGGACGTCCACTCAAAAGACTTTTGGATGGTGTTTCTCTTGAGGCCGAAACAGGTCAACAAATGGCCTAAATTCGTGAATGTACTATGATGATGATGATGATATTATAGAGGTCACATAACTGCATATCCATGCCAAAAATTATTCTCTTATCTTTCATAGTTTCAGAGAAAAGTGTACCAAAATATGAAAAAATACAAGTTATGGGGAAATGAAAAAAAAAAAAAGAAAAGTGCACATTAGCAGAACATAGAGATGCCATTTTAAAAATAAATTTTTAAGGATTTAAATATACAAAATTAACAAAATAATATTGCCCATCAATATAACATACCTTCCTGGATTTTTTTAAGCAAAAAGAAAAAAAAATGATTTTTTTTAAACCCAAATAAGTATTGGGTGCCCTTAAAGTGGAAAACTTACCAAATTGTATTAATATTAATTTCATATTATATCTCTTAAGAGAGTAATACTCTTCCACTTTATATAGGCCTAGATTGTAGATTTTTTTAAGAAAGATTCTCGGAGAGATTATATGGATCTATAAAGGAAGATGGAGAATGGCGAGAAGGATGTAATAAGGAACTATATGAATTGTATAATTGAATATTTTTATAGACATACGATAGGCAGATTCAAATGAGGACACATTCAATGGATAAATGAAAATGAGATAGTTAGAAGAATTGTAGAAAGTAAGCCATAAGGAAGTTGGGGGATTGGAAGATTGAATTTATGATTGATGGATGGATGGAACATTACAGGATGTGAGATCCTTGGGACTTAAGAACTGATGATTGATTGACAGGGTTAGAGAAGTTCAGAGGAGAATTCTGAGGGAGGCCTTGACCCACTCCCCACAGAATTGTTGACCTGATGATGAAATAAAGAATTTTATTTAAATTATTCATTTATTTCAGGTGGAACACCTTTAGGAATGTACAAGAAGCTAATTGAATATCATAAAGCTGGAAAAATTTCTTTCAAATATGTAAAGACTTTCAATATGGATGAATATGTAGGTAAGTTATTGTCATTTACATACTTCCATTCTTACATAATTGAAAACTAAATTTCAGTGTCCATTTATAAATTGTATCTATCTGTAACATGCTTTATGTAGAACCTAGTAAATATACTCACATTTTCCTTGCCCCTCCCCCCAGCCCAAACTAATGTTATTCACTTAGAGATTAAAAAAAAAATTAAGTTTTCTAATGGGTTTATTATTATTATTATTATTATATTATTATTATTATTTCTTCTTCTTCCTTCCAAGTATTAGGCCAAGGCCTGTTATGATCCTATTGAAAATTTTCCCTCCATCGTATCATAGGATGGCCCAGTGATCTTCGTCCTCATAGTATATAATTATAAACAGCTTTGGGGATCCGATTTGAACTCATTCTTTCTAGATGATATTTCCAATTTAGTTGGTACTGTTTAATATATTCCAAAATTGGCATAGTCTTCAATTCTTTTAAGATATCGGTGTTCCTTTTCTTATCCCATCTGGTGTAACCTGCTGTTCTGTGCATGAATCTCATTTCACAAGCCGTTATTCTGCTATTATTATTTCCCGGAAGGATTATTATTATTTTCCCTTGAAAATATATGGTAAAACAATTCCAAGAACCAATGTCAACAGAATGGTTGGTGCCACTTGATAGCAGATAATAGCACACTCAGAAACATTAAAATATCTTGAGAATATGAACATGTGATTTGTACATTTATGCTTCCTGTAGGGATGCTATTTCCTCCGTCAACGAAAACAGTGTCAGTTTTCTTGGTGCATTCATACCTCTATTTCCAGCAAACCAGTCTGCATGTCTACGATGACATACAATTGTTTTATTAATATTGAGTGGAGAACATATTTTTAATAACTCACCTCATACAATTTCAAATTTATTTGATTTAAGACCATTGGTTTTGAATAGTTCCTAAGACAAGTAAAAGGATAAAAGGATGTACAAGACTTGAGAGAATAAGAAATGAGGATATAAGAGAAGAATTGAAAGTACAGCCTTTATTGGATAAGGTCACGAATTTTACAGACAGAAATGGATTGATCATATGGATGGAATGAGTAAGGAGAGATATCCATTGTTAGCAAGAAATTATCAAGCAAGAGGAAGACGTGATGTTGGAAGACCTAGAAGACGTTGGGCTGATGCATTATGAAGTCGGAACGGGCAATTGCCTAATTCCTGGAGTGATGATGATGATGGTTTTGAATGAATTTTTCATTCATCTTCAGTTTATTTTCATGACTCCATGGAGTACAATTTGAAATTGTATGAGGTGAGTTATTAAAAATATGTTCTCCACTCAATATTAATGATATAAGCTCATAATGTTTACTTCCCAACATTAATTTTAATACAATTGTTTTGTTCATATTCTTAGTATTTTTACTTACTTTGCTTATAATAGATGCTGAAAATGCACTCCATTTGCAGCTACATATCTTTCACATCTTTTTGTGAAATTTCTATTAACATGTGCAAGTTATCCAGTGCAGATTGATTGATCATCAAAATTTTAAGCCTATGGCTTTTAATCCCATGAATTTTGTTGCTTTCCTACCAAAGGACACAGATACTCTGATTTCTTACGCTAAATTTCTAAAAGATTTTTTGGGAGTATACTCAAGTCTAGCACCTATATCATCAAGCTTTTCTTCTATAAAGAGAAGGTAATTTACGTATCTTTTTCTACCATCCATTGACCCTATTTTTTAAAATATTTTTTGGAAGGTACCATGTCAGCCATGGTGGACTAGTGGTTATGCTACTTGCCTGGTCCTGAGGGCCGCAGGTTCAAATCTGGCCAGGGTCGATGGATTTCTTTTGGATGGAAAAATTAAAGGTGCATGTCCTCCGGGAGGGACTTTGTCATGCATGGGTCCCGAGTCTGAAGATTTTCAGACTCTTAAAAGTTCATTAAACCTGAATAAAAAGGTCTCTAAGCAAAATTTACTGACCTCAACGTCCTAGTAATACATTTAGTTGCCTGCTAAATGTCTTATTGACATTAAATGTTGACTGCATGCCATTCATAATATCTATGGGCAAATAAGGTAATTGAATTAACTAGGTCTCTTGGTCGAAAGAGTGACGATCTTTCACCTTAAAAATACAATCGTCAAGAAATGCGGACATGGGTTCAACTGGGGTAAAATTTTCCAGAGGTAAAATTGTCCCCCATTCGGTTCTCTGGGCAGGGACTACTTCAGGGAACCCATGCCAAAGGCTCAAACACAGGGACATGTTCCTAGGAACATGGAATGTTAGGATGAAAGACGTGCATGGAAGCTTCTTGTAGGAAAGCCAGAGGGAAAACGTCCAGTTCGTAGACCAAGAATGAGGTGGGAGAATAACATTAACTATGATTTGAGGGAAGTAGATTATACGGGGAATGATTGGAAAGCATTAGCTCAGGATAGGGATGTATGGAGAGCTTATGTCTGTGCGGCCATGAATCTACGGGTTCGATAGTGCCAGTGAGTAAGTAAGTAAGGTCTAGTAACTCCTAACAAAGGAGAGGCTATGGCACAACATTGGGCTATGACATTATAGAGGATATTGTACTATGGTTAGATGTGGGTCTATGTGAAAACTTTCTCGGATTTTAGTATAGTCTATTTTAAAATACAATAGAAAATAACATTAAGAGGTTTGTTTAATATATATTTTGATGAGGTTATACGAAAATGGAAAAAAATCAAGTCCCATAGGAATACAAATTAATAAGGAAATGTATATGAATATTTTAATGTATGCAGATGATCTGGTAATTATACAGAAGTCAGAGGATGATTTACAAAGAACCATTTACATGTTGAATCAATTAGGACTCTATTATAATCTTAAAGTCTCAACTTCAGAAACTAAAATTATGGCTTTTCAGGGCAAAGTGCCAGTCAGAGCAAAAATAGTAATCAATAATGAAATAATAGAACAGATAGCACACTTTAACTATCTTGGTTCAGATATAACGTACAGCTACAATTGGGATATACACGATAAATTAAATTGATATCAAATGATGTGTGGCACCATAAGAAGAACCCTCTGAAAGACTCGAAGAGAAACTCAGCTCAGGTTTTATAAAATTATGGCTGTTCCTGTTCTTTTATATGGATCTGAATCTTGGGTACTTACGAAAAAAGATATCTCACACATTCAAGCCACTGAAATGAAATTTTTAAGATCCGTAAAAGTATATACACGCATGGATAGATTACACAATGAATCAATAAGAAATGAACTGGAGATATTTTCAATACTTGATAAATTAGACGAGCACAAATACCAATGGAAAGAACATTTAGACAGAATGGATAATACAAGATTACCCAAAAAGATCAACGAAAAAGATCTTTGGGACAGCAAAGGAAATGATGGACTTGAAACCAGAACAGGTCGCATTGACCTAATCCTGGAAAGGAAGAAGAAGAAGTTTAATAATTAAAACATTTTGTCTGCTCATTCTTATCTCTTAGAGTTGTTTTTGTCGAACATACGTTTCAGAGCTGACGATAGGGCTAAGAAGCTCTGAAACATATGTTCGACAAAAACAACTCTAAGAGGTAAGAATGAGCAGACAAAATGTTTTAATTATTTAGTATAGTCTTTGACAGTGATTTTTTTATATACATATAGTACATATTCTCCTTCAGTTCATTTGTGTGTTGCGTGAAGGCAAGAATAGAATTAATATTAGTTCCCTCTCCTCTTATCTAACCACAAGCCAAGGCTTCCCGGTTATGATCGTTTGGGTCATTGGTACTATGCCTCCCTACCATGCCAAGATGATAATCCACAGGTAGGTTTTATGTCTATTTTCAAATTACTAACTTTAACATGCTTGAAATCTTTAAAATTCATTTTTTTTTCTTATTTCTATATAAAGCACATTTTGTTGTGTTCAAAATCTATCTTCTATAATTTTTACAATATGAGTCTGAAATTTTTACAGGATATTCTTAACACTCTAATTAATGAAATGAGATAGTCATCATTTTTATATATTAAGAATTTATAAAAATAAAAACCTATATGATCTATATCAAATACATAAAAAAATGAATGTCTAGTACATTCTTTTTTTTTTCATCTCTCCTAGGAAAATAATGAAAAATTTGAATTGAATAATGTTATTATACACATCTTATTGAATCTAAATATCATTTTTTTAACATTTTACCTCAGACATGATAAAGGAAACATATTTTGAAAAAGCGTTTTTTTGTTAAAACTAAAATCTGATTAATTTAAAAACTATTGATGCTACAGAAATGAAATTTAGATGTTTCATTACTTATACCAACATAGATATACATGCCAAAAATGAAGTTTCTATTTATAAAATTGTGGAAAATAGTAATTTCACTCTTTGTCCCCCTTACTTAATAAAAGGTAAATATGACTCATTTATAGAGTGTTTTTCTTGATTTAATTGATACCATCTCCTCACTGATTTTGATAACTATTTTAAAGAACACTGTATACAGTGCTTTATTTTATTACAGGCCTTCCTAGAGATCATCCAGAGAGTTATCACTATTATATGTGGAATAATTTCTTCAAACATATTGATATAAATCCTGCAAATGCTCACGTATTAGATGGCAATGCACCAGATCTTCAGAAAGAATGTGATGAATTTGAAAATAAAATAAATGAAGCTGGAGGTGTAGAACTCTTTATTGGAGGTAAAATAAACAGTAATTGAATAACTTCACAAACATAATACTATAGCTACATATATATATACATGTACAGAATTATATATATATATATATACTAGAAGTCCTGGCCATGCGTTGCTGTGGCTAAGGTATATGTTAAAAATATAAATTAAGAGTTGCTGTCTTTCAGCCAGATTACTTAAAACTAATACACACAAAATTAATAATATTGAAAATAAAATAAACACTGAACACACTTAAATTATGAAATAATCAATCTTTGTAATTCAATTGAAATTTGCGGTTGCAACAAAAAGCACAGCCATCTGGATATCTCTTTGTTAAATAATAAACCTATTACCTTACCAAATTACCTTACACCGCCATCTGCTAGAATCATATGGAACTCTCAGATAATTACACCGCCATCTGTTAGAATCGTATGGAACTCACAGATAACTCTTTGTTAAATAATAAACAAATAATTTGCAAAAAAAAAATAATGCGACTATAAATTTAGTTATAAACTACCCTCAGTCTCAAGTTGGATCAAACTGCACACAGTGTGCAAAATTTTATTAAAATCGGTTCAGTAGTTTAGGATTTCATCGTGGACAAACAACGTGACACAAAATTTCTATATATTAAGATATATAATATATATAATTCTTCTGTACATGTGTATGTCACTGAACTCTTCCTAAATGACTGGACCGATTTTAATTTTTTGTATATGTAAGTGAGTCCTTGGATGGTTTAGATTCACAATTGGACCCAGTAGTTGGCACTGTGATCAGGTTATAGGAATTTATTTTTATGGTTTTGACAACATTTTTTCTTATATATTTTTCTGATTTTTTTTGTATATCAGAACATATAACCCCAAAATTTCACCCACTCGCCGCCCCCAATATTTTTTAAAATGAAAAATGAAAAAAATTAATAAATTGACTGTTGAAACCTTCTGAGATCTTCATGAATAATTGATTTTCTGAGAATAATTTGTGCTGGACAACATCTGTCAGGTCCACAAAGTGTTCAGAAATTCTCATTACAAACTTCTAGGGCTTGTAGAGGGGACTGGGTAGATAATATTTATACAAGCCAACATTCACTGATATCATGACAATGTCCAGTGTTAAGGGAAAAATACAGAAGCTTCACTTTGTCACTGTAAGAATAATGTGTAGCAAGTGTACCAGAACATGATTTGCAGGTAAACTATGTGAAATGAGTTTGGTGGCTGCCATATTAATTTAAAAGCTTAATGCAAACTCGTGCATGCAGTTCAAAAATGGTATGTTTTCAAAGGTTCCTATATCAGCCCTGGAAGTTTACTAAGGAATGTCTGAACATTCTGTACATATATATATATATATATATATATATTTAATTAATAATTAAATGAATCGTGATTTTTTCTTACCTCATACATCTATTTTTTTTAAACACAGCACTGCAGTATTGGTGACACTTTGTCGTCATCGTCAGCTGTTTTCAGGACTGTCAATTTTTTCTCCTTTTTGCTGGTAATTATCCAGACTGCCATCTGGTGTTCTTTTGAAGGAATTCCTCTTCAAAAGAACACCAGATGGCAGTCTGGATAATTACCGGCAAAAAGGAGAAAAAATTGACAGTTGTGAAAACAGCTGACGATGATGACAAAGTGTCGCCGATACTGCAGTGCTGTGTTTAAAAAAACATAGATGTATGAGTTAAGAAAAAATCACGATTCATTTAATTATTATTATTTGAACCTCATAATGTTAAAAATTCCCAAATTTAATATATAAATATATATATATGTTTAACTTTTACAGGAATTAATCACTATGAGGTTTAATTTATGGTAAAATCAAATGTTTCTTACCTCTCCTCATACAAATCTTCTAAGTAGATCATGATTTCTAGACCATAACAGTCTCATCTTCAGTACTATTTTGGTGACTGATGTTATGTCGATTGGAAGAAACTCTTCTTCTTCCCTCTGTTGGTGGACCGATGAACTTCTGGATCAGGTCAGAATTTGTGGGAATTTCGAAGTTCATAAGTTTTCCTTTGTTTTTCTGAATGTGGATCTTTTCCCAAACTGATTGAATATTACAAATACAAAGGCCTAATTTCAGATATCATAAAAAATAAAGACAAAAGAGGGACATTTAATAATATACCCATATTAAAATAGTTAATAATTCATATACTTTAATAATATACCCATATTAATATATTTAACAATTCTATTAATATAGTTAATAACTCTTGGTAAGAAAAACTTGTAGTTTAGAAATTTGTAATCAATTGTCCAAACATTGTTATCATAGGGTCAAAGGAGGGATGGAGATTTCCATTCGAAAACAAGTTGCATCATCCTTGCCCGGATTGTGGAATTGTTGTCAATAGCTAGGACTGTTTAAGATAAGAGTTATCTGAGGACTTTTATAGGTATAAAAATGTTATGGAAAAAGTCAGACGAGAGCAGCGGGGTGATTGTGGTCCCCTCAGGAGGGCCCTGCGGGCCGGTGGCATCTACATGGGTAACGTATCTTCATCTGTCCGTTCTTCGGTCATTTTAATACTTAGAATCAAATACGGGACCAAATGGTCCAAGTAACTTAGACTATGAAACAAAATTGAATATTTTAAAATACTGGATATCTCTCTAACTATTAGCATTTTAGTAACAGAATATTTTGACTGGGACAATGTGGCGATTTCAGCTGATTTTTATAACAGTTTTTTTGACTTGATTTTATTTATGTTTGGTACTTATTTTAATAAATAATGTTATTTTTCGTTTACTGTGGTTTAATATGTTAATTGTAGAACTCCTAGTCCAAAACCAAGGCCAACCGCTCGGGCCAAAGACCACTAAACATTAGTGAACTTAACGCTATCGTTACGCTGGGGCTTAACAGACGCGCCGCGTAATATTTTGGTGAACAAGCGGTGGAATATTCGTGAAAATAATGTTTATCATTATATTCACGAATGAAGAAACGAACCTTAGACCACAAATTAACCTTCAATTCATGCACAGAAAAAATGTATATGTTTTTTTTCAATTAGGAAGAGGAGAGTCACATTGAATAAACTACGTCTTTTAAAAACAGAGAGAGACCAGAAAATATTCAACTTTGGGACATTATGGCTTTAGGTTATGTTTTTTTTGGGATCTAATATTTGGGTTTTATATGTTTTAGGTTATATTTTAGGTATTGATGTTTTTTTTTCTCAACAAATGTTTTATTTTTCTAGGCATAATTAAAGTTTTTTTTCAATGAGTACGACAATTTTGGTGTTGTTGATAAATTTTTTTTTGGTGTTTTTTTTTTGGAGATATGAATATGTACATTAAATTTTTTTTTCTATGTTATATGGTAGATTCATTTTATAACTTGATTTTTTTTTATACACCTAAGGTTTATGAATTAAAATGGTGTTGTTTCAGGATATTTTTTTTGTTTTGTTTTGTTAACCTAGGTTATGATATTTCTTTTTGTAGAGTGTTATAATTTTAGTTTTTGTTGTGTGGCAATATCTCATCCAATGCTATTAATTGCACGTGTAGAATGACAATATTTTGGTGGGGGTTGTACAAGACAAGCTTTTACTTACGCGATTTGTACCATTTTTTATGTAATTTAAAGTATTGTAATGTGTTAATGAAACAGGTTTGCTATAATTAACACGAAATGAAGTAGTGGAAATATGATTTAACATGGTATCGCCCGACATTTTGAATTTTTCATAGAGTAACAAAATGGAGATGTAATTTATTTTACGTATCAAACCATATTTAAAAACGCGAGGAACCTAAAAGCTAACCAAACCTAAATCAATTACTGTAACAAATAAATTACTCTAACGTAGGTGAAATCCAGGGAACGTCCTTTTTATTATTTTACAAGTAAAGGATAAGTCCGTTGAAACCCATAGATATGGTACATAGAAATGAATCCCATGATTAAATATACACATTGTGCTCATTGGTGAAATATCGCTGGTTAAAAGTTTGAAAATCGTTAGTTTCTCGCTGGTTAGAAGTAAGGACTCTTATAACTTATGTGGACAAGACAGGAAATAGTTCCACTTTATTTACATAGTCCGTGCGGCCATGAACCTACGGGTTCGATAGTGCCAATGAGTAAGTAAGTGCAAGTGAAATAATGAAGTGATAATTACATTTAATATAGTGTTTTATTAATATTTATTGTAATTAGATACTCTTAAAGTGGGTAGAGGGGAAAAGCTTGTGTACTCCCACCCGGACAATATTTTATTATTTCGTCTATCGGTAAGACGTGGCACTATCATATATACACATATAAATCATTTCTGAAAGCATCACAATGGGATCATAGGTTGCTTTACACGCCACTAGATGGGAAATTTTTGTTATATTGAACTTTTATATTTGGAAAAGGGTAATAGATTTAAGCAGACAAGATGGCGGACACATCTTGAACTTACGCCACTAATGCACTCATACCACGTTTGAACTATGTAAACATTCTTTTTTATATATATATATTCACGTAAAACGCGATCTTGGATATCTGGATAGAGATGGGATACAAAATTAATTTATGGTTTATTAACTAGGTAGTTTTTTGGATAAAGAACTAGGAAGTTGGCTAACGTCTATTATATTTGTGTTTTGTTTTTCAAAATGGCCACGATACTACAGAGCCCTCTAACGGAGTCTATATTAAACATTACGGCCACCCCGTAGGAAACTAACTCTATCCACTTCAATCAAATAAAACTCTACCTATATTCAGGCTAATAATCAAAATATTATGGACATAAATACAAGGAAAATAACTCGATTAATATTTAAGTCTCCATGTAACAACTCGCGCATCCACGCTGGGACCTTTGCACCAATGCTAGTTAGGTAATTAATCTTGGCCCACGTGAGGCTCGAGGAACCGCGTTATGACTTGCAATGAATGATTTATATTGGGAAAAAAAGTTAACAATTATTCTAATAATAAGACTATAAAAAATTTAATTACAAAAAGAATAACCGAAAACTAGCAGGAAAATAGTCAGGGAGTTGGAAAACGTAAAACTCAGAGGATTTGTACATAAAGTAATAACAGTGAAAAATAAAGTAACATTTAAAGAAACATATCACCCCTACCGGAGATTTTGAGGTGACGGAAGTGTTAGGGTCCTAATACTTCTAGACAATCGGCACTTAATGTCAGCCGGGTTATCAGCCCTGCGTGACGTCCGCCCTTTGCCCAGAACAAGAGTCTGGTACTCATTTCAGTTAGAGGCTGAATCGACCCCAGGGCCATAGTGCCGCCAGAAGGTTTAGGTCAGGAAAAGACTCTTAAAACACACCGGGACTTGAACCCCCGACGTTTCTGCTTGTAGCACAGTACTTTAACCACTATGCTAGTAGAAATAATATTCATACCAAAATACCGAAGAAATTACAAAACCGATTAAAATTACTACCGCCTACCGTGCGACATTAACAAACAGGGCATAAGGCAGATAAAGACAGGGAGAACCACTAACTGAGTGATTTTAAACTTAATAATAATAAAACACCCACTAAAGTAATAATCAACACACGAAGTCGGATACAAATCATACTTTCATAATGCGAGATAATGGAAAAGATTGGATGACAAATAAAATAATAATAATATTAGGGAACGTTCAAGAAAATAGGAGTTTCTGAATAATAGATATGAACCCACCAGAGTGGAAAATTGGAAAATCGCCATCTTGAGAGATATCGTGTTTTGAGACACGTCATGCACGAAAACGGAGTGTCCCAGGAGGTCACATAGCGATAAAAGTCAGCAAAGCTCTGGAATGTGTTTATTTTGGTGATAGTTAGATTAACCACACAGATAAGGACTCCTAAACCGATTACCTTAAGAATATGAACAAAATTTATAATAGGTGCATTTACAGGGAGCTAAATTTTTTTTCTGGACATCAGAAAACGTACTTTAAATAAAGAAATATAGTGGCATATATGGACAATCAAAGGGATTTTAGATTTGAAAACCGAGAAAATGAACAAAGGGCATGAAGACTTAGGAGAAATAAACGAGAACTCGAGCATTAGAGGGGAATGGAGAATTAATGCAATCACGAAAATAACAACGCACCTAATTAGGGATGTACAGTCTAGTTCCGAAAACGAGAGTATGGAAAAGGGGCATGGAAATTTCGGATAAATTAGAGAAAACTCGATCAAAAGCGGGAAATTGAGATTAATAAAAACAGATCCGACACCACACACCTCCCTAAGGGAAATAACATTACTGAGGGATTTCCAATTCAAGACCCATAGGAAGGAAGACGACCGAACTTCAGGTTAAATAATAACTTAAAATAAATTTTTATCAACCTCTCATGCGGTGTTGAGAAATTTACAACAATGGCGGCGGGCGCATTCTGTGAAAATTTCGACTACAATGTGAGACGTTTCTAAATCATGAGTCAAGAAAATCAAAGGTAAAGTCAAGGAGGCTAGCGCAATTAAGGGAGGACTCGCTTGATCCGTAATTCAGATTAAGGTTTCGGAAACGGAAGGAATAGAAATTCTGAAATAAATAAGAGAGTGCATGAATAGGAAAGGGGAATGTAGATTGGGCATAATCATAGAGCTCCGCTAGTGAGGATTACGGAGGGGAGGTAGAAACAAGATGCTTACAGAAATGATAACAGAAGGATAGACTGATGCTTACAGAAGTAATAAAGGAAGGATAGACTTATTCCCAGAAATATTTTCTTTCGGCAGTAACATGTTTTGAGTGAAAATTAGGATACTTGACAACCAAACATCGACGAATAACCCTCCAGGATAGGATGCTAGAGACTAGTTATGATATCCACGTGAGATTAATAGGATGTAACAGGGAAATAAAAACTATTAATATTGTCGAAGATCCTGAAAATTAGTAAAAGACATGATAATAATAATAAATCACCAGGAAAGTAAGTAATGATAATAATAAAACTCAATAAATTTATAACTAACAATGATAATATAATAATCATAATAATAATAATAATACCGATAATAATAACAATAATTCGCGATAAATTACTAAACCACAATACTAATAATAATAATAATAATAATAATAATAATAATAAAAACGAAATAAGAGCGACATATCAAAAACATACTTATGTTTATGCATAAAATGAAAAAGAACGGCAGAGGGGCATGGGAACTTAGTAGGAATTACAACGCATTGAATAATACACTTAGAATATAGAAGGTAAAATTAGGATACTTGGCAATCAGTGAGTTGTTTTATTCGATCTAGTAGAATAGTGGAATTTCAAAATGGAAACCCAGGGGTTACACCAAGTACTATTACTAAGTATGACACAACAAATAATACACTCTGCAGGCAATGGTTCCTGCTGAGATGGACTGGCTTCGTAAAGTTTGGAGGGCCTAAGGGCCCTAGACTCTCCTGTACTGCGAGCTTTGTTCCATGTCAGTTAGGACTAGTGACTAGTCGAGTAGTAGACACACACACACATATGGGATATGACTTATTACGATAATAGATAAAACTAGATCGCTTAAGACTCTTCATATTTAGGCCTACGAAGGATAATAAAAGGATAGGCTACAACTTAGGTCAATCTAGGCTGGGTAACGTTAGATATACACACCAGAGATGAAACTTTTTCATAGTCGCACACGGGGATACAAGTTGGGAAGAACTAAGGACCCTTTTGGAGAGGTTTTGGCCTCGAAAATTTGGCGAGTTGCCTGAACACTTCGCCAACAAGCTAGGCAGGTGCAAGTCGGAAGGTGGGACACCCCCGTTATGACATGATCTAGAGACAGAGATCTCCAAAATGATCTTGGGGCACTGGCCATAAAACCTTGCCGGCTTGGCACTGACGTTAGGGACCATAAGGAACATCGTTGTTTAGGAAATGATAGGCATCGGAGCAGTAATAAAAGGAAACATAGGAACAAATGAAAGCACAATACAATTACGGGCAAAGAGGCCCACGAAAAACTGTCATGGTACCCGGGTTTAGGAAGAGATGAGGGCGATAGGGGAACCCCCATCAAAAAGATTAGGATAAAATCCACTTTTCCGATGAGGCGGCGTCCATGAGTTCAAAAAGGCTCTCCCTAAGGTAATAGAGATCCTGAGGCAGCAGGATGAGTAGGATGGGGACGAATTGGGCCCCGAATGGCAGGCGGTGCCCTCCCTTGAGGCGATCTCCTTTGAGGGATTTGCTCGAGTTTTTTGGGCCCCGAAGGGAAGGAACAACGCCACCTCCCATTGAGGCGATTTGCTCGACGAGTCCGCCAGAATACAAAACGGAAAAAGCGGGAGTGGCGGTAGGGACGACTTGGGCCCCGAATGGCAGGCGGTGCCCTCCCTTGAGGCGATCTCCTTTGAGGGATTTGCTCGAGTTTTTTTGGGCCCCGAAGGGAAGGAACAACGCCACCTCCATTGAGGCGATTTGCTCGACGAGTCCGCCAGAATACAAAACGGAAAAAAGCGGGGAGTGCGGTAGGGACGACTGGGCCCCGAATGGCAGGCGGTGCCCTCCCTTGAGGCGATCTCCTTTGAGGGATTTGCTCGAGTTTTTTGGGCCCCGAAGGGAAGGAACAACGCCACCTCCATTGAGGCGATTTGCTAGACGAGTCCGCCGACTTGCCAAGGACTAAAAGGTCAGAAGTAAACTAAGCACGAAAAGAGATAGCAGAGGGTCTATCCAGAGTCAATAATGATGCCAGGGAAACAAAAAAGAGGCCCCGTGTGGTTAGAGAAAAAGCAGAAAAGAAACCGCAATAAGAAAGCCGTACGCACACATAGAACATGGTCCTAACGAGGAAACAATGAATAATAGACAGGGACGTCAGAAACGTTGAGATACTAGATGAGAATACTAAGGGAAACACATAGATATTACGATTGCGCGATCGACGAGTAGAGCCAAGAGAGACAGATTGACCTAAGTAGGGATATTACATACAAAAGAGGTTAAACTCATAAGGAGTACAGGATATTAGAAGTTAAACACGTACGGAAATACATAAAAGGATATCTCAGGAATTTAGAGGTTAAACACATAGGTAATACAAGAAAGTAGGAAGAGAGGTTAAACACATAAGTAATACAAGAAAGTAGGAAGAGAGGTTAAACACATAAGTAATACAAGAAAGTAGGAAGAGAGGTTAAACACATAAGTAAATCAAGAAAGTGGGATTATGACAGGTACTAAAGGAAA
The DNA here is from genome assembly GCA_030220185.1 of Diploptera punctata. Classification (NCBI taxonomy): domain Eukaryota; kingdom Metazoa; phylum Arthropoda; class Insecta; order Blattodea; family Blaberidae; genus Diploptera; species Diploptera punctata. Next base: position 1,365,112 of record JASPKZ010003799.1, on the reverse strand, counting down.
TTAGGGATGGAACACATAGGGTAATACCAGGAAAATAGAAGTTAAACATTGGGTAGACATGGAAATAGAAGATAAACACGTAAGGATAATACACGGAATTAGAAGTTAAAACTCATAAGGAGCACACGAAATGAGAGGTTAAACGCATAAGGTACTACAGGAAATTAGGGGTTTAAACACATAGGGTGATACAAGAAAGTAAAAGTTAAACACTTAAGGAAGTGCAGGAAATTAGAAGTTAAACACATAGGGTTGGACATGAATTTAGAGGTTAAAACCATATGTAAGATAGGGAATAAGTCTACACGTATGAGATCAGGAACTAACTCAAAAACGTAAAATGGAAATTAACAGGAAACCAAAGGATAAGAAATAAAAAGGGAGAGGTTAAACCCATAGGTAACATGGGGACCCAAGACACGGAATAAAGTCCACGCATAATCGGGAGTTATGAAAAGAAAATTAAATTCAAGAAACCAGATGAAATATTGCCAAACGAATCAGGAAGGGACTAAGGAAATATTGCCAAACGAATCAGGAAGGGACTAAGGAAATATTGCCAAACGAATCAGGAAGGGACTAAGGAAATATTGCCAAACGAATCAGGAAGGGATTAAGGAAATATTGCCGAACGAATTCGGAAGGACTTAAGGAAACAACACCATTCAGACGCATTTTTTTTATTAAGTTAACTCTGTGGGCTGTAACATGGGATATCGACAGATGTATTAGAAACGAGAAGTTAAGATGCAAGATGCATCCCGGATTAAAGAAAGGAAATGCTCTCACAATCAGGACCTCACGAGGGAATGATAAACGGAATTCAGGTTACATAATCGTACTAAGAAGTATTTACATCTAAAAGCCCTAGCGAATTATGTGTAGGCGAGCACACTCGATCGAACTCAGGACTCTAGAGTAGGAGAAGCAACATTGGAATTTTATCCAAACAATGGGAAGTGAAAACCAGCGGTACAATATAGGGAGATACTGACATTTTTTGAACCTAGTAAAACCTGAATTGCAATAAGGGCATAAATGATTCATGAGAAATCATAAGACCAAAAACATAAGAGCATTTCCTTTGCAACTTGAGGCTAGCTAATAGGGATAAATAGGAACATGGGTGCACCAAACTACACGATACATGTTGATAACAAATAAATCTAAAGCCAGAACGTCTAATACAATATAGTATCAGAGATATGATGGCTGAAAATGAAGCCTCTAAGCAATGAAGTAAATTAAAATGACCAGGAGTGATGGGAGGGATACGGACCCATGTGGTAAGAGATAGCACCAAACCCATAAGCAATGTTATAGTTATCCTCCCAAGTTTTAATGCCATATGCATAAGATTGCAGCTTCACGCTTGGACTGCGGCCACCACCACGACACCACATGATGGAAGGCAGATTAAGATGGCCAGACTCACGGAGCACCCTATACATCTGAGGACGAGGGCAGCATAACGCTGCACGGACCAACCACACCCTGTACATCTAAGGACGCAGGGTAGCTGCCAGGATCAACACACATCTCGAGGCGAGCATGAGATGGATGAATATCCAGACTCGCAACCAGCTGATACAAAACACCTCATTAGCAGTAAAAAACCAAACCCAGGCATTATAAAAATAACGACTTCTCCAAACGCCAACCTTGGCCTAACCTCCTTCAGCCCAATTTTGTCCTATAGAAGAGTTAGGAAAACAAACTCCACTTCAAGATTAATTCCTATCAAACCTTTCACAAGTTCTCCTTGGACCTAACTGGGTTTTGTTTAAAGAAACTAGGCATGACAAACAGGCCTACCTGGACCAACGGCAGCTGAAACCGAACACGACCTCGAGCATTAGGACATTGCCTCCTCCATCGCGGTAAGCAGACACGAAACCTAACCTCCAGCTGGCCACAGCAGACACCACAGTTTTATAATTTTTTATCAATGATCCGCTTCACGGAATAGAACTGTCAGAGTGAATAACAAAAAAGGGGGAAAACGTCGGCGTACATAACTAAAGTAATGAAATGTGATAAAGTGCGTCGGATATTGGATAACAGTGTAAGTGCTTCGTTTCCATAAGAAACCACAGAAGGTTTAAATAAGGACGAAGAATGAAGATAAGAAGAATTTTTTTTGGTCAATATTTTTGTGTTTTATTTTTTTCAGCAAATAAACATTATTTTTTCTTTCTTTCTGAAACATGCTCAGGCATGTTGGCTTGCTATATTGTGATTTTTTTGTTTTTTTTAAGTATGGTGTTCTCACTAAGTAAACGGATCGGGCGACATTTCGACGCAATTAAAGGTATTCGGGCAAATTACAAGACGATCTAACTTCTTAGGATGAGAACAAAATACTTCCAGGACAGATGGAATCGCCAATTGACGACGTCAGTTCCACTCCCACGTAAAGCTAAGTTGAAAGATAAATGTCAGGACCAACCCCGAGAGGTGAGAGATATCCTGTAAGGAAAAAAAGACTTTCGGTTTTTCAACCCTACAGTCTTATTTAGGGAGGGGGGAATATTACAAATACAAAGGCCTAATTTCAGATATCATAAAAATAAAGACAAAAGAGGGACATTTAATAATATACCCATATTAAAATAGTTAATAATTCATATACTTTAATAATATAACCCATATTAATATATTTAACAATTCTATTAATATAGTTAATAACTCTTGGTAAGAAAAACTTGTAGTTTAGAAATTTGTAATCAATTGTCCAAACATTATCATAGGGTCAAAGGAGGGATGGAGATTTCCATTCGAAAACAAGTTGCATCATCCTTGCCCGGATTGTGGAATTGTTGTCAATAGCTAGGACTGTTTAAGATAAGAGTTATCTGAGGACTTTTATAGGTATAAAAATGTTATGGAAAAAGTCAGACGAGAGCAGCGGGGTGATTGTGGTCCCCTCAGGAGGGCCCTGCGGGCCGGTGGCATCTACATGGGTAACGTATCTTCATCTGTCCGTTCTTCGGTCATTTTAATACTTAGAATCAAATACGGGACCAAATGGTCCAAGTAACTTAGACTATGAAACAAAATTGAATATTTTAAAATACTGGATATCTCTCTAACTATTAGCATTTTAGTAACAGAATATTTCGACTGGGACAATGTGGCGATTTCAGCTGATTTTTATAACAGTTTTTTTGACTTGATTTTATTTATGTTTGGTACTTATTTTAATAAATAATGTTATTTTTCGTTTACTGTGGTTTAATATGTTAATTGTAGAACTCCTAGTCCAAAACCAAGGCCAACCGCTCGGGCCAAAGACCACTTAAACATTAGTGAACTTAACGCTATCGTTACGCTGGGGCTTAACAGACGCGCCGCGTAATATTGAATGTTTTGATGTCTTTTCTTAATCCCGATAAACTTGTGTTGAAATCTGAATTTGAGATTATGTTGCGGTTTGGGAAAAGATCCACATTCAGAAAAACAAAGGAAAACTTATGAACTTCGAAATTCCTGCAAATTCTGACCTGATCCAGAGGCTCAGCGGTCCACCAACAGAGGGAAAAAGAAGAGTTTCTTCCGATCGACATAACATCAGTCTCCAAAATAGTATTGAAGATGACACCATTCTGGTCTCGAAATCGTGATCTACTTAGAAGATTTGTTTGAGGAGAGGTAAGAAACATTTGATTTTGGGTAGGAAATGATTGTCATCATTAGTGTCTGGATTTTATGTAACATCATGTTAAGAAATATGTAACCAAAATTGGGAAAATATGTAATGAAGTAATTACAGAGTTCATCATCATCATCATGGACAAATTCGTTTTAGGCCATGTAACCTAATGGGCATACAGCATTTTGCCTGTGCATGGTTGGGTATGCAACAGCAGGTTTTGCTGTACATAAAGTATGTATAAACATTGAGGTACTTTGATAGTCCATGATATATAGAAGAGTATGAATCGCCAAGGTAATATTTATATTTTAATTCTTGTTTTCTTTAACTTTCTTTATTTAAATACATTGTTTGTTACTTCTGTTATTTTTATGAAGTTATTTAACTTATTGCTGATATAATTTATTATTATTTTTATCATTATTATTATCATCATCATCATTTGTTCCACTACTGAAGAAATTATCATTTCATGAGGATGACAGAGAAACGTACAGTTCTAACAAAAGAAAAGTTAGACGAAATAGGTGCAAGTTTTGAACATACACCAAAAAATCCATACCAAAATTAGCATACCAGGTGGGAATTTGAGTCTTCTGCACATAGAGCAACTAAATTATAAAAATTAATAAACCTTATAAGGGTACATGTGTCCATTGTTTAAAACAAGGTGACCCAGTATCTATAAGGTAAGATTTTTATACATGCTTTACACACGGAGTTTATGTACGAGCAAAGCCGGCTTGGCACACCCAACTATGTACAGGCAAAATGCTATGTGCCCATTAAATTATAAATGAACTCTGTATATATAAATTCCAAAATTTCATTTTTCACTACAAAATATAAGTTCATAGGTAGGCTAGTTAAATCTTTGTTAGTTCTTAATCATTTCACTTCTGCTACAAAGTACTCAAGTGCAAGCATCTCCCATCCAAGAGTTTGTCACATTGGAACAGTATGCACAATTGATTATAATATATTTTTCCCAAATGTTCTGGTTGACATCCTCAGTCTTCTGTCTGATATGTTTTTTATAAATACAAAAAGGTCACTCAACTTTTCATGAAGTCAACATTGGATACTTTATACCAGAGAGATTGTGCTAGGAATATTCTCAGGGGGTTATACAATTTGACCATTAAATAAGCAAGACAAAATAACAAGGTTTGAATATCAAGTGTTCTTATTCAGCACAACAAATATCCAGTTTTTTTTTTGGCATTTTCCCTTTGACTCTATATGCTTAAATCTTCTTTGTTGTTCCTCAAGATATCCTGAATTTGACAAATTTCAGTGCTTACAAATGAAAATTAAATAAATTTACCAATGAGTTGGCTCACTCAGGCTGTTATATTGAAATTTATATTCAGGAAGTCCCAAGTTCAAATCCCAATGCCAACCAACAAGACTGGAGTTTTTCCATGATTTTCCTCAGTTGTCTGGGCAAATGCTGGATTGGAAATTCATTACCAAAATCATTTTACTGTTATCCATCATTCAATAATTCTCTAGATTTAATGTCAGTTGCATTTGTATAAGATGCATGAATACAAACAACAGTCTACAGGTGTACATCCCTAGGTACAGTATGAGCAAAATGTTTAAGGACTTAAAAAAAAATTTAAATTGTTGCAGGTATTGGTCCCGATGGACACATAGCTTTCAATGAACCTGGATCATCTCTGTTTCTAGAACAAGAGTTAAAACTTTAGCACAGGATACATTAGAAGCAAATGCTCGATTTTTTGGAAATGACATATCTAAAGTTCCTAAGCAAGCTTTGACAGTTGGTGTAGGTACAGTAATGGATGCCAAGGAAGTGAGTATGAAATGCTGTAATGAAAGCAGTATAAACATTAGATTTTGAACAGTTAATTTTAAATAACGAGTTTTCTAAAGTTTGCAAGTATTCATATATCTGAACTATGTTACATTTGTACATTTTGTGGATGTACATGTTACAGCAGAAAATATAGTTAACTTTCTATGTGCGAGCTATGAGTTAACCTCTGTTGTTCTCTTATGGTTCGGACCGAACATATTGATTTAAGAACACCGGTGATAAAAGATAAAGAAACTGTGTTTTAAGTAATTATTGATAAAACTACTTTTAAAGCACGTGAGAGAAGGATTTTATTATTTTGTCTTTTCCCTCAATAGTAAGATATACACTTTGCTCTTATAACCTGGCGCGGAAATGGCCAAACCCACTACTAAGTTTTAATAATGGCTTATTGCGGATGCTTTCTTTTTATGTCTCGGGCATGGAATGGGAACACTCGCTACACCACACTCACTTTGACTATCGGGAGCACTCGCTCCTCTTTGCTTGACTATTGACTATAGTTTAGCACTCGCTCCCCTTGCTTGAAACTACTGACATATAGAGTGAGACAACATTGATTCCTCTTGCTTTACTACTGACTATAGGGGAGCACTTGTTCCTCTTAGCCCCATGTACTTCGGATGGAATAGCTCTCGGCCCACTTGCTTGTTGATTTTTAAAAACTCCACATACATTTTATATGAAATATTTAAGAATTGTGGGGGATTTTTACTTATGTTTTCCGTTGCCTATGTACCGATTTTATAACAAAAATTTTCATTGGGTAAAATACAATCTTTGACACACACCACTATAAGCTAACATGTTGTAAGAAGTCGATAATATGCCATACTAAGATTTAGGGCCTGGCCTTAATTACAGGACCACATCTTCCTTATCTCTATAGGCTACATGTTCAGTTACTCACAGGTCAATAATCTTTCTAGCTGTCTGCTACGTTTTTTGGAGGCTATATATTTTTTTATATTCCTTTTTTAAATTTCTTAAAAACAATAAACCACTGTTTGCACCCCTCCTAACCGTATTGATGTTCCACTTCTGAGTTTTTAACCTTGGGGATTTGCATAATGTCTAAGAGCGTAATAAACTGTCTTTAATACCTACCGACTTTAAACTGCATAGTGCAAGACCAGGCAATAAACTTAACAGTTATTCATCTTTCTTCACACACCCTCAAATAACATAAAACGCCACTGTCGGCAATGACTTATTTACTAGAAAATATTTTTACAATGAAAAGAGAATAGAGACTTAGAATATCAACTTTTGGGACAATATCGGTAGCCTTCCATTGTAACTGGTACAATGTTGGAGTAGTTTTTTATTCATCTGCCTTGTTTTATGTTAAAAAAAATCTCTCATGATCAGATGTACTGAAATTTGTGCCTTGACTTTGTCTTTCACTGACGAGGGAGTTAGCACAAGTTGCGATCACAATTGTAAAAAAAGTTTTGGTTTGTATGAATATGTTTGAGGTGCTGATTACAAAAATGTATAAATTAAGTGCCTTCACCAATAACACTGTAAACTACGAAGATTCAATATTCTGCTCACAGTGGACCATACTTAACATGATATTGTGACTTTAGTAACTTTAGTCATTGTAAACATTTATTTCTCTAGCTAATGAGTTATTTTTCTTTTCTTCTGGTTGATTCACTTGGGGCATATCGGGACAGAACTCATATTGACGCTATCCAACTTCAAAAAATTTTGTATGCAGTCAAGACCATCCTTTCTAGGTGTACACTTTACATTCAGCCACTTGATGTGCTATTCTTCCGGCAGTTCAAGGTGGTGCTGAAGCGGTTTAAAGATTACGATGTCCTTAACGACTCAGTTCACACCATCGTCGAGGGATTCAATTTCTTTGCTGACATGTATTCTACACAATCAGTTCTGTTCTCCAGTTTTTGCAGACTTTGTTTGGTACTCCTGGACTGTAGCTGGATATGATGATTTCAGACCAGAAAACATATTTTTGATGTTCAAAAGCAGTGTGACTTGGAAGACTGCTTAATGCAGGAATTCATGAAGTGCTGCTACTGAGATAAGCAACTCTGTTTCTGGCAGTTTATAATCTGTGAACATGTTCATCCTCATAATCCTTTGCCAAGAGCTACCAACAACCCATTTTTTGAACTTGGTGCATTATTATAAAGTGCAGTGTAAATGTCAATGGCAATATTGTGTGCATATTTGTAACATACATGTAAAATCCTTACATGCAAACCAAAACTTATTTGCAATTGCGATCTCAATTTGCGCTAACTCCCTTGTGAGGTCAGCTTAAAGTGTGTGTTGCCTATTTCTAAATTCTAGTTAGTATCTTTCACATTTGAAGAGTTAGTCATTTTCAAAATGTGATGGGATTGATAGGTTCATAATTTTGAAAATATGGCATATACAGGATGTTGCAAAAAAGACCAACATCGGAGGTGAGGTAGTATATTGAGATATATTGATAATTTTCTAATAAGGTACCAATGTCCGGAAATGATGTGTTTTTCACACTATGACTAGTTAATTATGTCTCAGTGTTAGTTTGAAGGATTTGAAGACTCATTACTTGACAACACCTCACATGTATGGAACCTATGATACATGGCTTTGCAACGGAATGTGGCTGCAATATGATGAGCTCCAACTCACTTCGATGCCAATGTGAGGAGACATTTGGATACCATGTATCCAGGTCAATGGATTGGCAAATGGGGACCAGTCACATGGTCTCCGAGATTACCTAATCTTAACCCTCTTGAGTACATTTTGTGGGGCGACATAAAACAGTCTGTTTATCAGACTCCAGTAGAGTCACATATAGATCTTATAGCCTGAATCCATGCTGCTATAGAAATAATTCAAACGAGGCCAGGTGTATTTGAAGTGTGCACCAATCACTACACCGCCGATATATGCTCTGCAATGAGATGGGAGGTGGATATTTTGAAAACTTGATGTGACTGTGACAGTATTGTTAAGTATTGAGTCTTGAAATCTAATGGAACTCTTTGAGAAGTTAGCTACTCATAGTGTAAAAACACATAATTTCCGGATGTTGGTACCTCATTAAAAATGATCAACATATCTTAACACATTGGTGACGGGCCACGGAGATCTCCGTGTTTAAATGGCCAGCGCTAGACGACGGGCCACGGAGATTTCCGTGTTTACGTTTTCTATGGTTTTCCAGCCTCTTCGCTTTTGAAGGAGCGTGCAATTTTGTTTTTTCTCATTGTGAAATAAACTATAGTTGTTTTTGTACCCCTCTCTTTTCTTTTATGAAATTGCCAACTTTACAGAAAGAGTTGTTTATAATTTTAAGACAGATGGCTGGTGAAATATGGAATTTTAGTGCCGATAGTTAGGTGATTACGGGATACGTATGTAACCTGTAAATATATGTTGCAGAGGGGAAAAATTAGAAGAAACACTATTTTGCGTTCTGGAGTCGAATTTATATCTGTGGCATCATGTGTACCAGAATAATTATTATAAGTGTGGCTAAAGCTAAAAATTTGCTCGAAAGAAAGACTAGAGTTTCTGAAGCAATAAAGATTAACAGAGGGCTTCCAAAATCATTTGTGGAAGCAGGAAATAAACTCAAACCAAGAGAATGTGTATTTTGTAGTAAGGGAGACCTTTTGCTACAAACATCGAAAGATAAAAGAGACGTAAGAATGGTTAGCACATTGCATCAGGCAACACGAGAATGGGAGGGGTAAAGTAGTAAAAATGCCCTATTGAATACTTCAAAATAACAAGTATGTGAAGGGTGTAGACAGGGCTGACCAGTACCTATCGTATTACTCCATCCTTAGAAAAACAGTGAAATGAAGCAAGAAAGTTGTATTGTGGCCTGTGAATTGTGCACTCTAATGCTTTTTGGGTCTATACATTTCAAACTCCTAACAACAATATGTCAAACAGAAGTTTTTTGCTTGAAACAGCCTCTTGTTTGGCAGTCGTAAAATTAGGAACAGATGACAGGAAAGAGGAGGGAAGACGGAGTGAAAAGGACACCATGTCAAGACCCACCAAGAAGGCTGAGACATATAGAAACATAAATTAACACCAACTGTGTCTGAAAAAAAAAAAACCTTCCAAACCTTGCCACGTTTTTAGTGAACACAAGAAAAGAAACTCGCTCTTTTGCCCTGTGCCTTTAAATAAAGGGAAATGTTTATAACGCTATCAAACCCTCAATTTCTACTAGAAGGTCTGATGAGAACACTAATAAAGATTTACTTATGCAATATTGTTATTGACTGTAAATATATTGATGTAAAAATCACACTGTGCTAGCGCGGTTTAAAATTTAAAAGTCCACGCTACTGACAGAAATGTCCGGTCCAGCAGCGGTGGATGGAACGCACAGCAGTCGGTCACCAATGTGTTAATATACTACCTCACCTCCGTTGTCGGTGTTTTTTTGCAACACTCTGTATGTATACATATCTAATGCTGAGGATCAATCATAAACCAATTTTTCCTTCTTGCTTTCCAATACTTGATGATAATATGTGAATACGGGTTCATAGCCAGTTTAATTTTAAGTGTTCTGCATTCATATTATCTTCTCTCCTGCAAAGTGAGCAGTGTGAGGGTAGTGATAAACCAATTCTCTGCAAGTGGCTGTGTGGGCAAACATGACCACTGAGAATGTGAAACATAACCATGGTTTTATTTTAGAAAAATTAATGTTCGAACGGGGAATCGAACTCCAGACCTCTGACTCTGTACATCAGTGTGGTAACCGTTACACCATTTGAACTTCTGATAGGAACATCATATTTCTTTCTACTTACTCTCCTTACAACCTTACAACCATCGCTATCAACAATGCCACCTGACACTTCTTTTCGAAGTATTTTTTATTGAGAATTTAAACATTAATTTTTAAGCGGTTTAAAGCTACTATTTTGATGTTATATTTTAAATTACATGTTACAGAATTGGATATAGTTTTATTTTAGAAAGAAAAATTACGTTCAAACTGGGAGTTGAACCCCAGACCTCTGACTCTGTGTCAGTGCAGTAACCATTACGCCATTCGAACTCCTGATAGGAATGTCAAATTTTTTTCTACTTATACAATTAATTCTCCTTTCATCCGAAGGCCGATAGCCATCACTATCAACAATGCCATCTGATGACTTCTTTTAGAAGTATTTTTTATTGAGGATTTAAACATTAATTTTTAAGCTTAAAAATTGTTTGTACATTCTTACCTCTTATGTTCGACAAAACAACCCATGAGAGGTAAGAATGTACTACCTCTTATGTTCGACAAAACAACCCATGAGAGGTAAGAATGTACAGACTAAATGTTTTAATTAGAAGTTAGAATATTCGTGATCACCTCGTTGTGTGGATTTCTTGAAGAACAAGATTTTGATAAGATTACGGGTCGAATGTTTGAACGCATTAGACAGTATAAGGCCTTCTCTGCTGAGAAAGTTTTATCCAAATACATTTTGCTTACTCAGAAATCTATTCATGCGATAATAATTGTAAGCTACCTGACGAGGTACCTTAAGATCATAGCTCAGGATAGAAACTTATCGTGAAAATCCTGATAGTAACCGATATAGTTTGAAACCTTTGCAGCTTTATCCAAGATGTCGGACCTTGAAGACTTTGATCATGTTTTCGGTATACACGGAGAAGAGGAATTTGATAGTCTACCAAAGAATTCAACTGGTAGAACAGGAGAATCGGCGTAATATTGCGTGATGCAGACGTCGTTGTATACGGTATTATTTGCGGGACGCAAGCGTAAATGCGTTCCTCTATAGCAGACGAAAATAACAGAAGTGGTTTTATCGCTGAGAATTCTGGGTAATTTGTTGCCCATATTATGAAAACATCAACTTTCATGCATGACCGATAAGTTGGCTGTTAATTCGATCTCAGCAATTGCTCACGGTGAGTCAGCTCACCAGTGATTGGAAGTAATTTGAGTAGAGACTAATGTTATATTTAATTAATGTTGGGAAGTAAACATTATGAGGTATAATCATTAAAATTCATCGGAGAACATATTGTTTAAACAACTCACCTCATAGGATTCATGCTTCCATGATATCGCGATTTCAAACATAGTCATGTTCATTATCAGCCATAACAAGTCATTGCATACGACCCTACGTATCATTATCAATTCTTTCTAGGAAAGAAATCTACATATATGAGGAGAGTCGTGAATATTCTAACTCCTATTAATTAAAATAGACCTCATGGTGTCACTTCCTTTAAATATTAAATTCTTTTATGCTATTTGTATTTGGCAGCATGAATTATAAGAAGTTAATTTATTAAATTAAGTAAATACAGTATAAAGCTGCTTTTATGTTCTTGCATTTAACATTTTCCACCTTTTACTACATCTTTTAAAGGTCCCTTCTAAAAATTTCAGTTTCCCTATATTCACAATGTATTAAAATTCTTGATTTTACGTTTTCTCTACAATTTTATTTTCCCACAATTTACATCTTGTCGATCTTCAGTATTAAATATTGAAGATATTCAATTTATTTTAATGATTATCTCTAAAGCGTGACGGTAGATGATGATAATTTCATCCAGTGGCACTTACGATGGAAGATTTAAAAGTTTAATAAAAGAACATCCTGTCAGATGATATAAAGAGATGTACTGGTAATTTCATATTTCAAAACATTGGATGTAGCAAAGCAGGAAATAGAAGCAGACATTTGTCCTTATTGCCATTTACCATGTCTGGTTTCTATTTGAACATATATTAAGTTGGAGTTATGTCTTTATTAATTTTATACTAATATTTGTTTATAATAATTTATTTCATTTTTGTTGTTATTACTATTTCAATCACATTAGTTAAACTTAGGCTTGACAATAGTGAGAACTGAATGAAAGTAGAGTGCAATCTTCATAAGAAATTATGACTTGTAACGTAGCAGTGGCAATTTCATCCTGCTTTAGTGCTACATAGCTTGTTGCTTGTTTATTTCTTTAGAGCGGCCCCTACACAATCAATATATACGTCAATATATTGCACAATATTTTGTACTATAGTATTATTTGGCCAATCCACACAGTGCAATATTATTGCTCAATAAATTAGTTTGCGGGTGATACTTGTGCAGTCAACATGTTTATTCTAACACTGTTAACACAGAACTGAACTAGTATTGTGCAATATTGCCAACAGATGATGGAATACTTGCTAGATTGCACAATAAAAATCAAACTGTTTTTGATTGACTCAATATATTGCACAATCTTTCAATGTGATCTACAGATGCTCAGTATTATTGTACACCCTTAGACAAAAAATTGAGTCATCTCTTGAACGCACATTTCTTCTACGTCCTACTCGGCACAGCGCTGGGTTCAAACTAGGAAAGTAGTCATAATTGTGTTGTCCCTGAGCTGTGTTATGTGGCATGAATTGAAGAGACTCCTACGTGTCCTGTTAGGTCAGCGGTAAAGCATGCAGTCACTGTTTCTGTTAATGAAGGTCGCAGGTTTGCATCCTCAATTATGCAGTTTTTTTTTATTAAAATGTTTTATGAATTAAATACATTTTATTTTGACATTTGAACTAAATCAGTGTTAATGTCGTTATTGTAACAATTATATTTACCACATTCAGGGTTTGTTCTAGGTAATTTCAATGTGTTGCATTCAATAGACTGTGATGTGCTGACATCTGCACAAGAGCAACAGTCTCTAACAAGTTTGTTTATAATGAATCATATTGAGTTTTACCATGGCTCAGCACACACATAAGGACATAGGCACAAGGCACTCTCAATGCCCCGCAGATTGAGAGCGGTAATAGATGCTGAGAGTTCATACCCCGATATTGATTTTGTTTTTGTTAAAGTTTTCATTTTAGAAGATATTATTTTCTTTCCTCATTTATTTATTAGAAGAAGGTTTTAATTTTTTTTTGTGTGTTTTGTGTATGCATTAAAGCCATAAAACTCAATAATAAAATTAAATATGAAACTATATTACAGGTGAAATGCTATTCTAGCATTCAGTTTAAAAAAATGTAGAACAGGAATCGAACCTGTGAGGTTACGAATGCAGATGATGTCTGTTAAACCTCTCGACCACGGAAACACACTAAGCCAAGCTCTCTCTTTCATGTTTCTTGAGTGTGCACTGCGTTAACTAGCAAACAACCCAGTACAATTACTGAAAACATGTTGATGTGAATATGGTTGTTTCGAGCGCTCATGAAATTCCCCGATCGGTTGATAGAATCTGCAGATGACTAATTTTTTTTGTCTAAGGGTGTACAATGTAAATTATTGTGCAATATATTGACGTAAATATTGATCGTGTAGGGGCCGCTTAAGTCTGTATGGAGGATGTACAGAAAATGTCAGCTTAAGATGAGTGAATGTGAATTGTCTTCCAAATTGAGGACTGTTAAAATGTGGTAAAATGTGCCTTTTGAGGCAAAGTGGTTAAGAACAATCATGTGTTCTTTAAGCCTAATAGTAAGATTCTTATCACTTATTTTCTGGTTGTCGTTTCTTTGATAATTTCATAAAATGGTGAATATTTTATAGGTGATGATACTAATCACAGGAGCTCACAAATCTTTTGCTCTGTATAAAGCAATAGAAGAAGGTGTGAATCACATGTGGACAGTATCGGCATTTCAGCAGCACAGACATACACTATTCATTTGTGATGAAGATGCAACATTAGAACTTAAAGTAAAAACTGTTAAATATTTCAAGGTAAGTGGTTACCTATAAATAATTACAAATTATATATTTTTTCCCCCTAGAATTAGTCTAGATTAAACTCAGTGATAGGCATTCAAATAATGCAGTGCTTTATCTGAGTAAAATTCATCTTAAACAGAAAATTTATATTTTTTTAATATGCTGGAATGTGAATTTGTCTGTGATACATATTTTGGAGTTTATAGGATTTAATAATAATAATCACCATAACTTCAACAGCCTTGAATGAGTCCTGACTTCCCTAATTTACTTCACCATTCTGCTCAAACTTTTGCATGTCTTTGCCAGTTGGGTGCACCTATTTTCTAGAATCATTCACTCCAACCCTCTATCAAATTTAGGCTTCCCTGATGTCTCGTACCTCTGGCTCTGCCATTAGAATTCTTTTACGGACATATTTTTCATGGCTCTTGATATATGTGCAGCCCATCTGAGTCGGCCAAGTTAGATAAAATTATTATATTTTCAATGTTATTTTCTTCTTAACATTACTTTTTTGCCCAGTAAAGCTTAGATTTTTGGTGTTTTAATATTAAATTCATCATTATATTTGAAGAGAAAAATTTTCACCTAGACCGGGACTCGAACCCGGGACCCTTGGCTTTCCGGGCCAAGTGCTCTACCAACTGAGCTACCGAGGCGAGTTACGATCTAGACGCAAATTTTTCTCTTATGTACGCTAAGAAGCCGCCATTTGCAAAGATAGAAGCTATGGTTTCAAGCATTTGGCACGAGGGAATCACAACGTACATAAGAGAAAAATTTGCGTCTAGATCGTAACTCGCCTCGGTAGCTCAGTTGGTAGAGCACTTGGCCCAGAAAGCCAAGGGTCCCGGGTTCGAGTCCCGGTCTAGGCGAAAATTTTTCTCTTCAAATATAATTTATCCTTCAATGAGAAGTGTTAAATTAATAATAAAATCGTCAATTAAATTCATCACTTACATTAAAGGACAAATTGATATTTAAGAGAAAAATTAACACCCAAACTAAGATTTGAACCCAGTCTCTGGAATTCTGTTCTAATGCTCTATCTTAATGGATGAACCACTGAAAGCAGAGTTCCAGAGATCCTGGGTTTAAATCCTGGTTTAAATTGAGCTATATAGGAAGTTAATTTTTCTATTAAAATATTAATTTGTTACTTTATCTATATATTTACTTTGCTATCTTCTTGTATTTGATGTACATTTAATTATTATTATTATATATTTGTCTCCATATTCCATTATCTCATATAGCTCCAAACATTCTCAGGAAATAATATGGTTTAGAAATATGAAACATATATTTGAGGCATTGAACATAAGTGGCCCAACCAGAAAGAAAAGGTATACAAGTATGGATAATATGATAAACAGGAGTTCAAAATTCTAATTTAATGGTATATTAGTGGTCCAACTCAAATTTAAACTGATATCTGTGGATGCCATGAACAGATCATTTTTGTTTGTACGTATGTTTATTTGATGGAATATCAAACCTTATTTTCTTGCTATCACATGTGAAATAGTTGGACACTATCATGCTCAGTTAGGAGAAATATGGTAAATCAAGAAACCAATCCATTTTCAGAATCGGCGGGATGGTTTTATTTACCAAAATTATTCTAGATTCAAATCTTTGCATGGTATTGATGTGAAGAGCCATAATTCTTATCTGCATAATTTCTTCAGTCCCTTTGTATCCCATATTATACCTGAGAGATTTAATTTTTTCTTACTGTATAAAACAGTTTAAGATATCATGATTTCTTTTTGCGTTAGAGTGCTTGATGCTCATATTTTAATTTTATTTTTAACCATGAATATTAAGTGAGAAAATTGTATAAATTGTAGAAACTTAATAAAAATCTAATTTATCATAAATGATAAACACTCAGCTTCCAACAAATTTGTCATTCAATATGTTTTGTAAAAATGTAAATAATTTTACTACTTGATAACTCATGTAGTACAAAAACAAAATTCTAACTCCCCAAAACAATTATGGATTCACACATTTGGAGCCCAAAAATGTCTTGCTTTTAAAGTTAATATTACTTTGTACTCAATGGTGGATTTTTTTATGTGAAGCATTCACTTTTTTTTCTTAAAAGCATAACTATGATATGGAGCACTTGGGTAAAAACGGCCCATTCTACAATCCCATAAAATTTCATAATCAATCAATAAAGTCACAAGCTTTTTTTTCAATTGCCTTTAGGCTAGTTAGGTTGTTATTAATAAGAACTATTTGAGATAAACATTTGTTGTGAGGAATCAATAGATGACTTGGATTTTTATTTTAGAAAGAAAGATTATGTTCGAACCAGGAGTCTAATCCCGGATCTCTGGCTCTGTACCCCAGTGCGATAAGTTATGCCATTTGGACTTCTGATAGAAACGTCAAATTTCTTTCCACTTATACAATTCTCCTTTCATCCGAAGGCCGATAGCCATTGCTATTAACAACTCCATCTGACAACTTCTATTCAAAGTATTTTTATTGAGAATTTAAACTTTACTTTTAAGCGGTAAAGCTTATTAATTTGATGTTATATTTTAAATCAACATTTTCCAGAAATGGATATAGTTTTATTTTAGAAAGAAAAATTTTGTTTGAACCGGGAGTCACCAGATCTCTGGCCCTGTACTGCAGGGTGATAAACCGTTACACCATTCGAAAGGAACATATTGGAACTCTGAAGCACCATACTCCCTTGAACTTTTATAGGAAGGAATCACTATCAGATTTAATTTAAGATTAAATTAAATGCTTCATAAACTCCCAGTTTATTGATGGAAGTACACATAACATGGTTGGTTGGTTGGTATCTAATGTTGAGCACTTGATAATGAAATCATTCGCTCTCTTGCACTCCAATATTTAGCAGAAAGGCTGGTCTCTTCTACAAAAGCTGGACAATGGAGGAGATGGTTTCTTTCCATATCTTCATTTAAATTGGCAAAAAGGGCATTTAGGTGAATCTGTTATGCCAATTCCGTGTAGGTGTTTATTCAAGCAGTCATGTCTCGTTAGCAGTCTGAATGTTGCTACTGCAGATTTTCTTTGTAATGTAGTAATGTCATAAGCTTGTAGATTTTCCCATTCCTTTCCAGATGTTTTGGTGGTGTATTCTTCTCTAAGTTTATTGATGTATTTAAGTTGGGTTTGAAACAATTTTGCTACCCTTCTTGGCTAGAAAATCGGCTATTTCATTGCCTGTCACTCCACAATGGGCCGGAATCCATTGAAGTACAGTATAGTAATTAATACATTATGTACATACATTAATCTGCAGATACCCAAAAGAGCAACTGCTCATGTTTGTGTAAGCTAGCAGAATATGAAATGTTGCATATTAGAGCAACATTACTATAAATCCAGCTACTGAAGATGTAACAATTAGTTCTGGAAGGTTCACACAATTTTAATTAAAATTTTAATGTTGAGGATGACTGATATCTCAGATACTAATTTTATTTTATAAATTAACTGTGACAAATAACATGAAGTTTTCAAGTTAATCTTCTTCTTCCTTCCAAGTATTAGGCCAAGCCTGTTACGATTCTATAGAAAATTTTCCCTCCAGTGTTTCATAGGACAGTTCAGAGATCTTCGTCCTCTTGGTATATAATTATAAACAGCTTTGGGGATCCGATTTGAACTCATTCCTTCAAGATTGTGTTTCCAATTTAGTTGGTACTGTTTAATATATTCCAAAATTGTCATAATCTTCAATTCTTTTAAGATATCGGTGTTCCTTTTCCGATCCCATCTGGTGTAACCCGCTGTTCTGCACATGAATCTCATTTCACAAGCAGTTATTCTGCTTTCATGTTGTCTTTTTAGTGTCCATACTTCACTACCATAGGTCAATACTGTTCTAGCCAAAGTGTTATATAAACATAATCTGGTGTTTTTTTGTACAAGGGATGGTTTCATAACTTGATTAATAATTCCCAAACTTTTATTATAACTAGTAATTTTTTCAGGGATATCCTTTTCATCCCAGATAGAGATAATATCCAAGGTATTTAAATTAATTAGATCTCTCTAAAATTTTATTCTGGAGACAGATTTTACTTTGTATGGGGTCCTTCCCATGAAATGCCATAATTTGTTTTGTTAATTGAAATTTCCATATTAAATTTGGCAGCTGTTTTTTTGTAATTATAAATTGATCATTGCAAATCATTTTCGGAGAGTGCCAGAAGCGCTAAATCATCTGCAAAAAGAATAGCATCGAGTTTGAGGTTCCTATTGATGGGTATATATCCCTGTTGTGTTTTCCTCCATTCGTTTATTATTCTATTCATATATTTCTTCTTTCCTTTATTTTCTTTTCTTCTCCAGAAAAGCCTGACCGGAGGCTATAAGATGGCAGCCCCATCACTGCCTTCCTTTGCCCAGCAACCAATCGAAGGGACTATTATTATGCTTTCAAGTCTTATACGAGAATTTCAAGTTAATAACTAATAAATATTGAGTTTTTAAATCTCACCTCATACTTCATAATCTTCAAGCTGGGAACTGCAATTGCTGGAGGCATCCCTCCCATCTTTAGCCATCTTTATGACTGTTGAATTGTGGTCTACACTTTCATTTTAAAGTTGCCATCTGATGTTAATTTGATGAACTTTATCACATCTTGTTTGCTGGGATTTGCACAAAAGAACACTTTAGAAATATTAAAAATGGTGAAATTGAAACATCAGCAATTACAGCTTATAGTTTGCTAGAGAATCATAAAATTGAAAAAGAAGCTAAACTTCTGAAACATTTTGAAAAACCCTTGGATTTGACAATTTGAGAAAAAATAATTAATTCAGAAGAACAAATTTAGAACCATGAATTTTGAAATTCCCAGCAAACAAGATTTGACCTCAGAGTTCATCAGATCAACACCAGCTGGAAACTTTGAAGATGAAAGTGTAAACCAGGATTCAACAGTCGTAAAGTTGGCTGCAGATGGGACAAATGTTTTCAGAAACTGCAGTTCCGTGCTTAAAGATCGCGGAGTATGAGATGAGATTTAAAGACTATATTTATTAGTTAATAACAAATTTTATTTTAATTTATTACTATAAAGTACAGTCAGACTAACTTCTATTCCTAAAGAAAACCATTGAAAATTTAATTAAAAAAACTAGTCTGCCATTAATAGTAAATATTGTAAATGCAGCTATTTTTCTAGACTTTAGTTTGATGAGGTAAATAGTGTCTTCTACAGTTTCATATTATCACATGTATTTATTGAAACTTATTTGATTCTCATTTTTAATCTTTTATATATATATATGTATTTTTTTTGTAAGCCCATGTTTTTGCTTTACAGAGATTTAGGGTCGAATGTTTGAATGCATTAGACAGTAAAAGGCGTTCTCTGCTGATAAAGTTTTATTCAAACACATTTTTCTTACTCAGAAATCTATTCACGCGGTAATAATTGTAAAGCTACCTGACAAGGTACCTTAAGATCGTAGCTTAAGATATAAACTTATGTGAAAATCCCGAAGGGAACCGATGGTAACCGAGTGTAGTTTGAAACTTATCCAAGATGTCGGACCTTGAAGACTTCGATCATGTTTTCGGTATACGGGGAGAAGAGGAATTTGATAGTCTACCAAAGAATTCAACTGGAAGAACAGGAGAATCGGCATAATATTGCGCGTCGCAGACATGTTTGTATATGGTATTATTTGCAGGATGCAAGCATAAATGCTTTCCTCTATAGCAGATGAAAATAACGGAAGTGGTTTTATTGCTGAGAATTCTGGGTAATTCGTTGCCAATATTACGAAAACGTCAACATTCATGCATGACCGGTTAAGGCGGCCGTTAATTCGATCTCAGCTCACCAGTGATTGGAAGTAATTTGAGTAGAGAGTAATGTATTTGCATACGACCCTTTGGCTCTCTCCCTCTACAGGGAAGAATTGAACCATACTTATTTCTATACACTTGTTTTTCGTATAGATGTCATTTTGAGTGGTCTGTGGTCAGCGTTCCGCCTCATACCGACATCTAGGAAACCAAGGTAGTACTAGGATGGGAAAATTTGGTAAATTTTGCTTAGAGGCCTTTTTTATTCAGGCTTAAGGATTTTTTATGAGCCTGAAAATCTTCAGACTCGGGACCTACGGCTTAAAGTCCCTCCCGGAGGACTTGCTCCTTGGATTTTTCCATCCTAAAAAATCCATCGACCCCGGCCGGGTTTGAACCTGCAACCCTCGGGACCAGAGGCAAGGAGCATAACCACTAGTCCACCGCGGCCGATATATACCAGAAAATAATTTTGTTTTATTGAAATTTGTTATTTATAAAGAAAAACTGCTGACTTTAACACATTAGTGTCCTGACCTCTCAATATAGAACAATGTTCTTTAAATCTTCATCACAGTTAAGCTTTTTGCAGACATTTGAGTGCTCACTATTCATGATGAAGTCTGTCTTACAGATGTCAAATCTTTAAGATGTAAATATGAATAATATAGGCCTAATATGTTGAGTGTTTTCTAAATCATATAAATTGCATGAAATTACTTAAAATAATGTAATCAGTAAATAATTTGACGATTTTTATTGTTAATTTAACACTTCTCATAGAAGGATAAATTATATTTGAAGAGAAAAATTTTCGCCTAGACTGGGACTCGAACCCGGGACCCTTGGAAGGGTCCCGGGTTCGAGTCCGGGTCTAGGCAAAAAATTTTCTCTTCAAATATAGTAAATAATTTGTTGCAATTCTTAGCATTAAATGACCTAAGTTAAGGACTAAGTTACTGGTGCTATCAAATCCATAGGTTCAAGGCCACATGGGCATAAGATCTCCATACATCCTTATCCTGAGTTAATATTTTCCAGTCATCTCATGTATAATCTATTTCCCTTAAAACATGGTTGTTATTCTCCTACCTCATTCTTTGTCTACCAATTAAATGTAGAAAAATATACAAATTAAATTTGTGTGATTATTTATTAAATCCATAATACTACAAAATTATTAATTTAAACATTAAAAAATTACTGTCATGATACATATTTTATAATTTTTTAAAAATATCCGTACAAGTTATAAACTTTGCTACACACCACTTAAACAGATGTAAAAAAAAATTCATTCTGTCAGTGTAAGGAAAATTTTATATGTGTAATCATTCTGGAAAATAATTGGTTCTAGTTTCATACTGACAAGGGGACTGTCAACCATTGCACACCAAAACGTACCTTGAAATTTCTCCCAGAGAAGTGTTGTGATGTACTAAGGCTGTGTCCAAAAAATTGATACTTTTAACTGCAAGGCATAGAAATTGAAGTCAGAATCCAATAATGGCAACCCACTGTGCAAACCAGATGGACATCCCTGCATGAGTAGTGGAGTGTGGTGGCACAGGGTCAGGTTGCCAGGGTTGTCCAATTCACCAAGTCAGGAGTTCTATTACCTCCCTGTAGTTTAAATGAGAGATTTTGCACTGGATTGTAATGTCTTGCAGTTAAAAGTGGCAGATAATTTTTTGGACACTGCCATGGTATATTACAATGCTTCTATGCAAGAAATTTCAAGGTAGGTTTCAGCATGCAATGGTTGACAGTTCCCTTATGAGATGTGCTTCTTGCAATAGATGCATGTTAAAGTGACATGGGAGTGTGAACTCTCTTATTTTTCTTTCTGGTAACATGCTGCATGCTCTTATCTTCTCTCATCAGGGTAACATTGATATTGTCTGAAACTGAACAAAACCATTAATTAATTAATTAAATGCTCATAATGAAAAAAAAAGATGTTTAAATGATCTTTATAACAATGTTAACAATTTTCATAAAATTGTCATTAACCTGGAATCTGAAGCATTAGGGAATAAATGCAACATAAGTGCAGCTGAATGGTTAGTAAAAATGCAAATATCAGCATGGAGATAATAAATATATAATCAAACATAGTTAAAAGTTTACCCATGTTAAGAATGTATGAATAAATGTAGACTTTGTTAGTATTGAAATTGAAAGCTCATTTTCCACTGGATTTAATTTTTTTAAGTTTCTGGATAGTTTTATTTTAATATAGAATTACTGTTTTTCTTTCAGCAAATTATGACCCTCATATATAGGGGATTAGTATTAGATTTTATTATAATCTCCAACTTTATTATTATTCATCATCATCCAGTATCATGGCAGCTGCTGCCGTCTTCCGGAAACCAAACGCCATCCATTGATCTTCCTCCAATCCTCTGATATTCATAGCCACTTGAACCCCTTCTTTCCAAGTTTTCTTTGGTCTTCCTCTCTTCCTTCTTTCCATTGGGATCCACTCCATAACAATTTTAGGCAGTCTTTGCTCTGGCATTCTTTTGACATGGCCATACCACTGTAATCTTTTCTTTTCTATAATGTCTATGATGTCCAGTTCCTGTTGTACACCCATAATTTCCCTCATTTCTTTATTTCATATTCTATCCATTCTAGATTTTCCAGCTGATTTTTTTAAAATTATAGTTATTATTATTATTATTATTATTATTATTATTATTATTATTGCTATTATTTGCTATTATTATTGCTATTATTATTGCTATTATTATTGCTTATATTATTATATTATTATTATTATTATTATTGCTATTATTATGTATTATTATTATTATTATTATTATTATTATTTTATTATTATTATTGCTATTATTATTATTATTATTATTATTATTATTATTATTATTAGTATTATTATTTATTATTATTATTATTATTATTATTATTATTATTATATATTATTATTATTATTATTATTATTATTATTATTATTATTATTATTGTTGTTGCTATTATTATTATTATTATCATAATTTTCATTAAATTATTGTAAAAATAGAAGTAAACTAAAAGGTGAAGTTTTATAGGAAACTTAGTTGTCATACCAAATTTTAATTTAGAAAAGATATTCAAATAATTTTAAATTAAGTTTTATTCCATAAAATAATGTAAAACTTTATATTATCTCATCTAGATTGTTTTAATAACAGAATTTATGTAACAAGCACAATTGGATCATGTTCAAGTGAATATCTTTTGGTTTTTATGTTTTCCGTTGAAGGAATCTCAAGGCCATGAAAAGGCAAGGAGTATGAGCTGTTGTAAAGATGTGGGTTAGATTGTCACATAAAGATCAAAAGAGGGAGGGTCATTATATTCAAAATGTCTATTGTATGTCTAAACCATGAAATTTTTGCCATTCATTTAATACTATTGTCTATCACTTACTATAAAGTTGAACATTTTTTTCAATATAATTTTACAAATATTAGAATTCCATTCAATCCAACAGTTAACTATATTATTTTAAGCCATGAATATTTAACATTTATATAAAATAATTTCTGCTCTTTTTTTTTTAGTATTGTAAGGGAAAAAGTGCTTTGATCTTTAATAAATATACTTATTTCTTACAGGCTACTTGCTTCGTGAAATATTTAAATAGCTTACTTATTTGCATTATTTTAAGAATTGTTTTTTTATGGAGGCCCATGTCACCATATAAATAAATGATGGGATTATTTGATTTACAGTTTGTATATTTATTTATTTTATGTTCACCATATTGAATTATGTTTATTAATTAATTTTTTTCAAAGTATTTTCCTTAACAACAACTGAAAGATTGAGATTTTAGGATTTAAGATCAAATCAGTCTATTAACTGTAAGAATTCTCAAGACTGTAATCATAATTTTACAATATTGAACTCTAGGAATATATTGGAATAGCCTAAAACATAAATTGTTGGTAAGAAGATATTGAAAGTAAATATTAACTATTGTATTAAGTTATGTAGATAGGAAATAACACTGAGGTTTTTTAATATTGTTTATTTTTTATTATTTCACTCACCTCATACTTAATAACTCCTCGCAAACCCAGAGTTTCTTCACATCATTTGTGACATTCTCAGTGCTGTGTCACGTTCACAACTGACGTCCAATGGCCTTCTATCCTGCAGACTGACCTCCGCGCCATCTGATGGCTGACCGACGAATTTCCAAATCAGTCCTCTCTCCTTATAACCGGGTATTTCAAAATTCGTATTTGTATTTTATTTTTCTGCATATGTAATTTTTTCCCCAAATTGTGAGTTCCTTCGGTTTTTCCAATTGTTTAAGTAATTTTGTTTTGGTTTCTATTCTATGTTTTTCTGACCAGGCATGTGCAGCTATTGCAGATTTTTCGGTTTCTCCATTTTTAACATTTCTGAGGTGTTCTTTTAATCTTGTATTTAGATTCCTTAAATTCTTAAGTTCTTTTAATCTTGTATTTAGATTCCTTAAATTCTTAAGTTCTTTTAATCTTGTATTTAGATTCCTTAAATTCTTAAGTTCTTTTAATCTTGTATTTAGATTCCTTAAATTCTTAAGTTCTTTTAATCTTGTATTTAGATTCCTTAAATTCTTAAGTTCTTTTAATCTTGTATTTAGATTCCTTAAATACTTAAGTTCTTTTAATCTTGTATTTAGATTCCTTAAATTCTTAAGTTCTTTTAATCTTGTATTTAGATTCCTTAAATACAAGATTAAAAGAACACCTCAGAAATGTTAAAAATGAAGAAACCGAAAAATCTGCAATAGCTGCACATGCATTAGTCAGAAAAACATAGAATTAGAAAACCAAAACCAAAAATTACCTAAACAATTGGAAAAACCGAAGGAACTCACCAATTTGGGAAAAAATTTACATATGCAAGAATGAAAATACAACTATGAATTTTGAAATACTCGGTTATAAGGAGAGAGGACTGATTTGGAAATTCGTCGGTCAGCCATCAGATGGCACGGAGGTCAGTCTGCAGGATAAAAGGCCGTTGGACGTCAGTTGTGAATGTGACACAGCATTGAGAATGTCAAATGATGTGAAGAAACTCTGGGTTTGCGAGGAGTTATGAAGTATGAGGTGAGTGAAATAATAAAAAATAAACAAAATTAACTATTGTAGAATGCAGGCTTTCATGGCCGGTAGTCATAGTATTAAAAGATTCCAGGCTGTAAGGTCATGGTCCATAACTCCCTTGACTACAGAGGGCATCTTCAGTGGCAAGATCTTCTATGTGGTATTCTCTGGTCAGAAGCTCGGCTGTGTTTGAACGGTAGACTGCTGGAACCCGATATATACTTGTGCTGGTTTCCAAATGCCTGGATGTGTGCACCCTGGGTACTTTTTGAACCTTGGTAACCAATATTTCAAAACCATGCAATCAGCTACCAATTTGCGCCCTGGGGACTTTTTGAACCCTGCACCAGTACCCAGCTTACTACTACCACCATATTGCGATGCCGTGTTTCGATTTACTACCCTGTGTACATAGAGTTCATAACTATCAGTACTATTCAAAATCCTTTGCCCGGGCCCATGAGAGGCAAAGATTGATTCATCCTTCCTATCCAAATTTATAAACATTAATCAACAATAAGTCTTAAAACACACTGTAGTAATTTATGATGCTTAGTTAACCTGAATGTATTATTATCAACCATGAAAGCTAGACGGGAAAAAGGAGCTCATATGACTTTTGAGCAAGCTTATGTACAGGAATATGCAAGACAGCTGTAGCGTAGATAACATACAGTAATTAAACATAGATTCTTAGTAAAACAAATGACATTTAATATTAAATTGCACGTCTGAAGTTTGAAAAATGAAATTAAAGAAACACATGACTTGATCATTCAAGAATTAAAAAAAAACAAATAATAATTAATACCAAAGTAACATAACTCACACAATCAACCTCTCATACATACTTTTAGTCCTTGCCAGGTTGCCTTACCCTGGCTTGTTGGACCAAAACCAAAAATGCACAGCTCGCGTCCTCCAGACGACAAAGCAATGTTCCAACCAAAATCTACGATCGAATGATAATGTTCATGATGTGAGTAGCTTATTTGAGCATTCTGAGGTAGAAGGGGAAGTTGCACACTACAAACAGAGCAAAGGGAGGGGTAGAAAGGAGAGTGGGGGTAGATAGAGAGAAAGGAAATTGGCATAGTTCACGAATCTCATAGTTAAAGGAGGATAACAACACAGATGTCACAAACCGAAATAGCACTTTTGGTTCAGATGAATTCAAAGCTGATTGGGTAGTCATTATCTATCTTCTGAATTTGGTTCTCTCTCTTCATTATTAATGAATAACAAAGAGAGAGAACCAAACTAATCAGAAGATATATTGAGACTTCATCCTGCCATTTGGGAATCAGCACTAGTATAAATACTGGGTTCCAGCTGTCTACTGCTCATACACAGCCAAGCTTCTGACCAGGGAACACCATCTAGAAGAACTCGCCACTGGAGATACCCTCTGTAGTCAAGAGAGAAGTGTCTGGGAGAAACACTTGCTATGGACCATGGCCTTATAGCCCAGAATCTTCTAAATACTACAAATATTAACTAGTTGTAGAAATTGTAAAGATAGTGCATGACAGGAGTTGATTTGTATACAGGCATTGAGTGCTATCCATCACAAACTGATTGGTGAAGATGATGGTGAATCACCGTGGAATGAATCTTGATGGTATCTTACATTGTTTTTTTTTGTATATGTTTGTCTTCCATGTTGTTGCAATGTCCTTTGTGTTATTTGCACTGTAGTAAATCACATCACCATCCATTTTTTTAGAAAAGTTTTTTTTTATATTTTAAGTAAAAAATAAATTGTCATGACAGATCTGAGGATCAATACCTTCTGGATTGGTTGCTTCATTGACAAGCAAATCTTAGTACAAGAAGTCATGTATGTTACATATTGAGGTCCTCAGCCTTGGTTTAAGTTTTTGTACCCAAATTTTTTTTCAGTTTCTCATAATTACGCAGTTGTCCGTAAATGCTGAGTAGCCCATTCCACACACTTCATGCACAGTAAAATGTCTATGGTATAATAGGAAACTGAATCCAGGTCCCTAGAATGTTAAACATGGGCTAACTTATATCATTGAATCATTGTATTTGAAGTTTTTTAAAATCTTTTATGGGCTTATTTGAATTATTGTACATTGCTTTGATGAATAATGGCATAGCCCATTATTGAGCCATAGCCTCTCCTTTGTCAGGACCAAGTTCATTTTAGTTACCTTATTTGCCCAAAGATGTCATGAGTGGCTTGTGGTCAACACACTCAATGAGACGTCTAGCAGACAACTAAGGTATTACTAGAATGTTTGAGATCAGTAAATTTTGCTTAGAGGCCTCTTCGTTCAGGCTTAAGGATCTTTTACGAGGCTGAAAAATCTTCAGGCTCAGGACCCATAGCTTAAAGTCCTTCCTGGAGGACATGCTCTTTAGATTTTTGCATCCTAAAAAAAATTCATTGACCATAGCCGGGTTTGAACCTGCACCCCTTGGGACCAGAAGCAAGGAGAATAACAACTAGTCCACTGCAGCCTTGCTTTATCTGAATTTGTCAGTGCGTCTCATAAAATATGCATTTGCTAATTTTGATTTTTAAAACCAACAAAAGTTATATATATATACTGGGTGAGGCAATGAAACGGCACGATTTGGACTCCGGCTGACGGGCGCAGTGGGGGGTTATGGGAGTGGGGGAAACGACCTTGAGCATCTAGACAAGTGGAAATTTCAGTAGCCATGGGAGCGTTGGTCAAGCGTGCAACGTGCGTTTGCTGTAAAAGCATATTATAAAAACATGGATAGTGTGGTTGGTGCCCAACGTGCTTTCCGTCTTAAGTTTAATCTACCGCCACGGGCTCCCGTGCCATCGAGGAAAGCTATCCTCCTGTGGGTGAAAAACTTTGAAGCCACTGCAAGCACGACGAAGAAAATTGGTGGTAGTGAAAAAACAATCAGGACCCCAGAGAACATTGATCGTGTGCGCGATGCATTAACACGAAGTCCGCGAAAATCAGCAAGGCGGCACAGCGCTCAACTTGGTCTCAGCAATCGATCAGTGAGACGGATTTTGAAGAATGACCTACACTATCACCCATACAAAATGCAGATAGTGCAAGCCCTACAACCTAACGATTACAATCATCGCATACGCTTTTGCCAAGCGATGCTTAATGTTATCGGAACAAATGGAGAAAGAGTGCATAACTTATGGATGAGTGATGAAGCCCACTTTCACCTTAGTGGTTACGTTAACAAGCAGAACTTCCGGTATTGGTCCGCAAATAACCCACGTGATCTTCATGAAAAACCTCTCCATTCTGAAAAAGTAACAGTTTGGTGTGCAGTATCTTCTCGTGGACTCGTGGGACCCTATTTTTTTGAAGATGAACATGGTAACACAGTAACGGTGAACTCTGAACGTTATGCTGACATGTTAGTAACTTTTGGTCTGCCTGGCATCGATCAGTATGATCCAGATGAAGAAACACTCTTCCAGCAAGATGGTGCAACAAGCCATACTGCTAATGTCTCAATGGGTTTGCTGAGACTCGCTTTTCCAGGACGGCTAATCAGCAAGAATGGTGATATCCCTTGGCCTCCCCGTTCGCCAGATTTGACCGCCCCAGACTTCTTTCTTTGGGGCTATCTTAAATGCAAAGTCTTCGAGGAAAATGCACCAAGAACAAAAGAAGATCTGAAGGAGAGAATCCGGCAGGAAATTAACAACATTCCTTTGCAGATGCTACAGAACGCCATGGGTGGATTTCATCTTAGACTCCAACAATGTGTGCAAAACCAAGGACGTCACCTTACTGGCACCATATTCAAAAAATGATTGTTTTTTAAGGTAAAACATTAATTTCCACTCATGTACTTAAGATTCATGTTCAAATAATTATACTCTTTTTGTAAATATATTATTGGTGATTTTTCAAAATCGTGCCGTTTCATTGCCTCACCCTGTATATTGTATGGTTGCCAAATTTAGATATATTAAAGTAATTTTTAATAACTGTGAAAGGTTAAAGAGAAAAATAGGTTATACAATTATTATATTTTTGTATTCCATTTTTAATTCAAAGATGCATAAAGGAAAAGTCAAAAAATTATATTTGAGTTGGGAAGCAGTGAGATCTGAACTCAAAATGGGTTTTTTAGTCCGAAGGAGGATACTCTGTGCTATCTAGGATGTTAAGTTTGTCAGTGATAGGTATCATACATAATTCTAAAGAGTAAATGATTTTGTAATTGCAAATGTACACAGTCCCATAGAAGATAAGGGTGACAAGATCAAGGATGAGTTCTAAGGGTGACAAGATCAAGGATGAGTTCTATGTACAATTAGTGTGCATATTTGATAGTTTTCGTGGTATATGAAAATTTTCTTAGGAGATTTTAATGCTAAAATGGGACAGGAAGACATATTCAGGCTAACAATAGGCAATTCTGTCTTCATTGGAGATATTAACAGGTTAGTCACCTTTGTCACATCAAAGAACCTTTCTGCTAAGAGTACAGCACTCCAGCATGAGGATATTCATAAATACACTTAGACTTCTCCAGATGGTGAAATTTAGAACCAGGTAGATCATGTATTAGTGGATAAACACTGACATAGAACCATTATTGGTATTAGATCAGTTAGAGGAGCAGACTGCAATTTGTATCAGAGAGAAAATCACTTGTGGGAAAAACAAATGCTAAAGATGATTATGAAAATTTTGAATTAAAAAACTTGACAAATAATTAACTATGGCAAGAATACCAGATCAAAATTGCTAATAGAGTTGAAATACAGGATTCATCAGATGAAAATGTGGCAACTAACGAAGAAACTGATATAAATAAAGAATGGGAGACTATAGGAGATACTATTAAACTGTCTGGATCAGAAAGCATAGGTTATTTAAAAAAGATGCAAAACAAATGGTTTGACAAGGAATGTGCCAACACTGTAAAGAAAAGAAAGTTAACATAAATGAATTGGTTATGCGAGCCAAATGAATACATTTAGAATAATTAGGGACTATCGGATAGGAAACTGCTTATTAAAGAGTAAAAAGAGGGAATATTTGAGAGAGAAGATTAATGATCTTGAAATGAATGCAAAAAAAAAAGGAACATCAGAGAATTCTGTTAAGGAATTAGGATAGAGAGGAAAGGGTTACAAGCTAAAACAAACATAATTAGGAATGAAAATGGGATTATATTAAGTAGGTGGAAAAATTACTTAGATAGTTCATTGGTTGATTAATGTCTTTGACATCGTCCAATTCCCAATAGCCAGTTTTGTCGGTCCATCCAATCTCCTGGTTGTAGATGTTTCTCCTTCATGTATAAATATATTCAAAGCTAAAATTGGGAAGCACATTATGAGGTTCTAATTAATAAATTGAGTCATTTTAACATCTTACCTCATATTTCATGTTTTATCAAACATGGTAACTATAGTTTTCAAATGATCTTGTCATTCATTTTCAACCGCCATTATGACTACTGGATATTCGTTGGAATCTCCCTCTATAACGTTGCCATCTGGTGTTGATTTGACGAACTTCGAGATATCGTTGCCATCTGGTATTGATTTGATGAACTTCGAGATGAGGTCACGTTCATCCGGAATGTCGAAATTCATAGATTTAAATTTGTTCTTCTGTATAAATATTTTCTCCCAAACTGTCAAACCCAAAGGTTTTTCCAAATGTTTTAGAAGTTTAGCTTCTTTTTCAATTCTATGACCTTCCAACAAACTATGTGCTGCAATAGCTGATTTTTCAATTGCACAGTTTAAGGGTTCATATTTCTAAGGGTTCTTTTGTGCGAGTGTCCGAAATTTCTGTTTGTTTATCCTATGGGTACTTTAGTGCAATCTCCACAAGCAATTTGATAAATTCCAGATTTTTAACTAATCTGGGGTGTTCATGTTTCTTATTGGTTATTAATAAGGTACCAAGGCTAAATTTATTTTATCGGTGCATCTGTAATGTTGAATTTCCTTTGAAATTTTTTGAAATTGGTTAGGTTTTCAAGGATGATAAGTGATTTTTCTTAAATGGTTTTCCTTTCTTTGAATCAGATTGCAGGGTTAGTGTATTCTTGTAATGTTTTTTGTTGTAACTGAATTTCTTCAATTTCAGTTACAATTATTTCCTTTCCAAAACCATTTAAATTAGCTATGTCCAAAATGTGATTGTATTCTTTCTTAAAATCCTCTTCATTTAGTGGAACATTCAATAATCTATATATCAAACTGTTGAAAATTGCATGCTTATGCGCAATATGATTGAAACCTGAAGACTTTATGTAATTGTCAATATGACTATATATATATATATTCCCTGACTCCAGGTGGTTTTAGGTCTTCCTCTGCCTCGTCTTTCCTCAGGTTTCCATTCTAAAACAAATTCTTCCATTCGCTGGACATATCCGAACCATCTTAATAGCTGAGTTTTAATATAATCTAAAATAGTGTCTTCAATCTTCATTTTCTCCCTTATAACTGAGTTCTAATTTTTTCTCTTCTTGAAATCCTCGCTGCCCTTCGTATAAAATCCATTTCCGTTGCCAAAAGATACTTATTTCTTTTGTTGTTAATGGCCAAAGTTCTGCTCCATAAGTAATGATGCTTTTAACAATAAAATTACTTTAATAAACTATTAATGTACATGCAGAACAGGATATTGAAGATGATGATTTAGACAGTAGAAATATTAGTCACAAAACAAAATGCATTAGAGGTTGAAATAGCGATAGAAAAATAAATTATATATAAAGCATTAGGTTTAGATGTGTTCCAAGCAGAACTGATAAAATTAGGAGGAGAAAAATTGATGGATAAGGTAATTAGTATGATTAGTTAGATGCTTACTGTGATTTGGGAAAAAGAGGCTCTTCCAAATGAATGAAAAGAATTTATTATATCATATCAATCTATAACATAGGAGATAAAATTGATTTCAAACAACTACAAGGACATCTCATTACTTCTAACTTTGTACACAATTCTAACAAATATATTAGTATTCAGACTTAATCTCTAAATTGGCAATGTAATAGGTGACAATCATTGTGGATTTAGAAGAAAAAGATCTACAATGGATCAGATTTTTAGTATAAGACAGATTTTAGAAAAGATGGTAATTATAATGGCAATGTACTTTAACTATATGTAGACTTCAAAAAGGCATACAATTCAGTTAAGAGAGAAGTTATAAAGTATCCTGCTGAGAATAAAGTTCTTAAAATTATGAACATTTTTTGGACCAAAGAGAGATGAACAGATAAGTGAATGGAGAAGACTACATAGTCTTTATAGGAAGCCAGATATAATAAGTTAAGTCTCTCGATTGGCAGTACATGTGGCACAAATGAGGAATGAGAGGGG
Source organism: Diploptera punctata (assembly GCA_030220185.1). Classification (NCBI taxonomy): domain Eukaryota; kingdom Metazoa; phylum Arthropoda; class Insecta; order Blattodea; family Blaberidae; genus Diploptera; species Diploptera punctata. The sequence goes on along the minus strand of JASPKZ010003799.1, from coordinate 1,332,603 downwards.
CATAGAATCTCTAGGGAAACCAGAGGGATAGCACCCAGTAGGTAGGCCAAGAATGACTTGTGAGAATAATATTAACCACAATTTGAGGAAGGATTATATAGGGAATGATTGGAAAACATTAGTTCTAAATAGGGATGTATGGAGAGTTTGTCCTTGCTTCCATGGGTTTGATGGTGCCAGTGAATTGATTACATTTTTACCTCTTGAGATGCACAATGTAAAAAGTTTAAATTTAAAAAAAAATTACATTTTTTGCATTAAATTTTTTACTCAATGTAAAAATCTAGTTAAATAGTTTTAATATTATACAAATTTATAAAGATATTATATCTTGTGACCCAGATGATGGTATCTTTACCTTGTTCAAGGAGGAGAAGCTTGCATTCTTAAAAATGCAAGCATCAAGAAATTAGACATGGGTTATATCTAAAACTGGTTTAACACATCATCCGGTGCCCAATGTTGAATGTGTTAAATATTGATATTAAATTTGTTCTCCAGTGCATTCTGCATACTAAAATATTGTCTTTGTGTCTATCTGTTAATGCATGTAGCATGGTGTTGTGCATTGTACCAAATTTTAGAAAAAAATTGTAGTGCTGTTTAGATTTCTAACAAAATTAATATTTTTATTTTTCCAACACATTCTCAATAGCATTCTTTTTTTGCTTCTTGGAGACACAAATACATTTATGTATAAAAAATTAGTGCAATTTGATCAATTTTATATGAGTAATTCTTTACCCTGCCAAATGGCTAAACACACAAAATTGTAAATAAAAATGAATGTAGTTTTATCCTCAAAGTAAAATTCTATTTACATGCCCCTTTTATAGGAATAGAATATATTTTCTTATTAATGATTATATATGCTCTTAATCATTTATTATTGGAAACAAAAATGTTTAAATTGTTATGTATAATTAAAAACTAACTTTAAATAAATTCAAAATTTCAGTATTAATTAATGTTGTTACGTAATTGAGTAAAAATTACTTCTTCCATGTCATGGAATTAGGCCATAGAGCTGTTTCCATTATCAAGAGATCGTATCCCTCCATCTAGTTACGGGGCATCCAAAATTTCTTCTTGAAGCAAAATTTGTGTGTCATTGGGTGTCATTCTTTCTGAATGTTGAAGCCAATTAGATATTTAGTTTTGAATTTTTTGTATTACACTGTAAATGTTTAATTCAGTTCTTATTTCTTCATTATATTTCTTATCCAATAATGTATAGCCTGCTACTGAATTTCATTTCAGCTGCTTCTGTTTTTATCTTTATTTTTAATTTGCATTTCATTTTGTGGTATTTTCAACAATTACTTATTGTTTAATTAAATTCACAATTCTTAAATAACCTCATTTTACTTGTCAATGAAAGTGTCAAGATTAGAACCCTGATTGAATTTTGTTTCTTGCATAAACTCCCTGAAACTACCATCTATACAAACGAGGAAATTAGATAATTTTTGTGATAAGAGCTTGTAGTGGTTCACACTACCTTCCTGTCCCATTCGCTGAGAATATATGCATTAGTTTTATCTGAAAGTGAAAACTGATACAGTAAAACTTGATCAAAGCAGAATTGCATGGGACCAATTTTTTTTTTTTTTGCATTAGACAAAATTCCACATTATAATAAAACTAAAAAACTTATTAATAATCTTAGATTATAGAGGGAGCACGCCGTAGCGTAGTGGTTAAGGCACTGAGCTACAAGCCGGAGGGTCGAGGGTTCAAGTCCCGTTGGGGTCAGGATTTTTAAACTGACCCAAACCCTCTGGCAGCACTATGGCCCTGGGGTAGACTCAGCCTCTAACAGAAATGAGTACCAGACGCTTTGTTCTGGGGGTAAAGGCGGCCGTCACGCAGGGCTGACAATCTGGCTGACACAAAGTGCCGATTGTCTAGAAAAAGTGGGAGCCCTAACCTCCTACTACCCCAAGGGCCTCCGGGTCTGTTGTGGGATCACTTTACTTTAGATTATAGAGTACCTTGGATTAATTGTAGTTTCCGCTGCCATTGAAAAGTGAAATATAGTATGTGCGAGTGACTTTGATGGTAACGCGCAAAAAAAAAAAAACAGTCCTTAGGGACGTATCCTGAAATTAAAGTATGCAGTTTTAGTTTCTCTCACTAACTACAATTTTGTCCACATCCTTTGATTCCCCACAAATTTCATTCCACATTGCATTGAATCATCTTTTAAAACTGTCCAGCCAACCTGAAGATGCCTTGAAATCGTTACTCCCTAGGGATTTGGCAACAGTTAGAGTTTGACTTTGCAGCAGATCGGTCTGGAAATTTGAAAATTTTTTTTCGTGCACTTGTAAAATACTCCCACACACTATTTCGTTGATTTTTTTAAGTCTGTAAATTTGAGTTTTTCCATACTTAAATTTAGTCATTATTTTGTGCACTGATAGTTTTTTTTCCCCCTTTATCTTCAATCACTTTCTCTTTTTTGTTTACTGACAATGATACATATGTTTTAGCCATCTTTATTCCGTAAATTCAGAATGCTACCTGTGAAAGATGGGTCTCGGAACTTAAATTAATTTAAGATTTTACAGTGCAATGGTTACTTGTAAGACAGGTACAGTATCTGTATTTTGCATAATGGATGTGCAGTGAGGCCGAAAGAAAATTTCAGGTACAGGTAGAATTCACCCAGTTTTTTTTTGGCCTAATGGGTATTCAATGAAGTGGAAACTAATTTATTTCCCTCTCTGTCTTTCTGCTTTATAACATTTTTTCATGAATTGAGTAGAAATATACTTCCGTTTCCGCGTTTGACAGATTCCGTGTTATGCAAAGTAAATACATGTAAAAGTACTATTATTTTGCCGGGACCAATAAATTTGTTCACATAGGACAGATTTCTGCATTATTCACGTTCTGGATTAAACAAGTTTTACTGTATTTTTATTTGAGAATCTTTGACATTTTTTCTTCCACAATGTAAAGGTGTTTTATAAATTTGATTCACAGTCATTCCTGGTGGTCTAATCATTACCATGTTCACCTCTGGACTTAGATTAATTGAAATTAAAATGGTTCTGATATTATAGTGCACAGTGGACTCTTCAGTATAACATTATACATAGCTGCTTAGACTTACTAACTGTAGTTTTTGCATGAAGTACATATAATGTTGCTTGTCTGCATATTAACTAGTGTCATTAGCGGTTGAATTTGTAGATTAGAAAATGTTACATTAACAGCATTTGGTATTCATGTTTTAATACTTACATGTGGCACATGTTTATAGCTGCAGTAATTTTGGAAAGATGATATACCATAGATATATATTATTATTTCACAAAGAAGTTTTAAGATAAAAATTAAAATGTGCCTGTTGGCAGGTGCCGTCGTCCTCAACTGTGTTAAAATGTTGTATTTAAAATATCATGTTAATATTTTAAATACAACATTTTGACACAGTTGAGGACGATGGCACCTGCCAACAGGTATTTGTTTTAATTTTTTTTTTACTTTATGACTATTCATCTCAATAGAATTTGATATGAATTTTATTAGTACAGGAAGAAATTTGATCACAAATATAGCACATTGTGTTTTAGTATGTATAAAATAAAACAAATATTTGTACATTTTAACTGAATTAAAAGGAGTATTATTTATAGATTTCTTTAAAATAATAATATTTCTATGGAATTCTTTTGTTCGTAAGATTACCAATCCAGCAGCGTAAGTGTGGGTAATTTTTATAATTAAATTTGGAAGCTTTACTAACATAATAGAAAAAAGCATAAAACTAACATTTTTGTGTATATGTTTACATGTTGTTATAATTATGAACCTACACATGTATAGGGTATGTTCATTATGGAATTATTTAATAAGCAGACATTGCATGACTGTCCTGCAGTTTTAAAATTAACAGTAAAAAATACAGAATTATCTTGACAAAACATACTTTTGAAAAATGTAATGGAGAATTACGACCTTCAAGTTAACTTATAAAAAGTTATTAAATTAATACTGAGTAGCTAAAGCTATTACTATGTTAGAAATAAATAAATTAATGAACACAAATTATTGTAATCAATGGTAAAGCTAAAGGTTTGGGATTCGATTCCCAGTTCAGGCAAGAATGTTTCTCTTTACCATTGATTACAATAATTTAATTGTGTTCATTAATTTACTTATTTCTCTCATAGTAATAGCTTTAGCTTCTCAATATTAATTTAATAAATAATGCTCTAGCTGTGTGGAGTCCCTTCATGTCTTCTTAATGTAGAAGCCATTCATTGTGTATTTGTGAATGATGATTCATTGCATATGAATGTGGGACCAAGAGAGTAAGGTAAAGGAAAGATTTATGCTTGGATGGGAATGAAGCCTGAATTAGCTCAGTGGTCAGAGCTTTAGCACGGAAAGCTAAAGGTTCGATTCCTGGTTCAGGCAAAAAAAAATTATCTTTATCATTGCTTATAAAAAGTCACCCTTTTTTTTCTGCACATTTTATTGATTCTGATCTTTTTTTATCATATGTCAGCCTTAATCATCTACAAGTAAAACATTTGCCTCTAGATGGAAGGTTTGTGGATTGAAATCTATTCAAAGTTGAGGATTTCTGGATGAATGCTCGACTTATTTTACAGAGGAACTTATTCCAACTCTATTTTTAACATGAATTGTTATTATAATGGATATCAGAATAAAAAAAACATGATAAAGATACTTTTTTTTTAATATTTCAAAGTTCCTATTTTATGTAATAAATTTCTAATACAGTTATGCAATGTCTGTCTGTATCTAATATATGAGGAGTTCTGGTTCAAAACAAGGTTGATATGTTTCTGATTATTATTGTTAGATATAGATTTCCATAATTTGTTATGAACCCTATTATCATGACATATTTTACTGAAAATAAAGTTTATTATATAAAAATTCTTACATGTCTTGTACATAAGTAGAGCAACCCAAAGGCATAAAAAGCATAATGGCATTTTAAACATGTGGTTGTACTGTAAATGTGATTCTGGTAGCCTAAAGGTCTATAAAAACTGAATTTTAAAAGAATGAAGCATAATTTTATGAAATAAAGCAAAAAAAAAAGCATAAGTAAAGCATAATTATTTGAAAAGATCAAAATCTTGTTCAGCCAGAAGTTAAAAGTATTACAATGAGAACCCAGTTTATAATTTTTCCAGATTCATCATTGAATTTCCAGAGTCCCTATACTAATCACATCTAAACTATGAGGAAATAACTCCATTTATCATTTCTCGATACATCATTTTCCTGCATTTATAATTCTTGGGTCCATCTCTGTGGTCTCGAGGTAGTGTGCTGCCTTTCATGCAGCACACCTGAATTCGATTCCTGGTTGGGACAAGCTTCCTGGAGAGGTTTTTTCCGGGGTTTTTCCTCACCTGTAAGACAAATGTCAGGTAGCTTTGAGGCCCAAAAGGTCCCCGAACATCATCAGGCCATCATCGCCATCCAAGGTGTGGAAAGCAACAGGAAGCTAACCACACCTATAATTCCCTAGTAAAGCTGCAAAGCAAGCATGAAAATGCTATAATTGCAGTGAAGGACCTGCCCTAGGTCAGAACACTAAAGTAGTATAATTCTTGGATTGATCACTTTTAAGAGTAAAGATAAACAATTTTATAAGTTACTAATAGATGTACTGTGAATGATTTTTCAAAATGTACTGTAGCAAGTTGCATTATGGAAATTTTTATGATATTTGTGAATTTATTTTCAATCTCCCTGACATTATATACCTGACTAAACAGTGAAATCTGGGGATCACTGACCCATTCCATTTTTAATAACTACTGTTGTCAATCCTACCAGTTCACATTTGCACTGAATTAAAATTTTTCCTCATTTTAATCAATCTTTTAAGTTATTATACATGTTCAATTCTCAGCTCTCGTATTCGTAATTCTTTATTGGATTTTATATTATATTATTGGTCTATAAAGGATTAAGACAAGGATGCGGGATGTCACCAACATTGTTCAAGATATGAAATGGAATAAGTTATGTAGGGGAATGAGAATCAACATTAATGGCCATTTACTGCACAATTTATTATTCGCTGATGACCAGATTATAATAGGACAAGATAAAGAAGATATAGAATATATGATCAGAAAGTTGGTCGATGCATTTGAGGTAGGTGGACTGAAGATAAATTATATTAAAACAGAATATATGGTAATCGGAGGAAATTCAGAAGACCTACAAATAAATATGATAATTAAATGTGTTGAAGAATTTAAATATCTTGGATCTATAATAGATAAATCTGGTACTTGTGTGAAAAAGATATTTATTAACAGAGTAAATTGTGCAAGGAAGGCGATTAGATCCCTGAATGGTCTTTTATGGAATAGAAATTTAACCAGAAAAACAAAAAAAAAGAGATATATACAGACAATAATAGAAAGTATACTTACATATGGATCAGAAAGCTGGACAATAAACGAAAGGATGCAGAAAAGAATCTTGGCGACAGAAATGGATGGATTACAGAGAAGTATGAGAATATCCAGGCTACAACATATTCGAAATACATATATCAGACAAGAAATGGATACACAAGAAACTGTTATCGATAGGATAACAAAGAGAGCTCTACAGTGGTATGGACATGTACAACGGATGTCGGAAGACCAGTGGCCTAAACAGGTATTGGATTGGATGGTACCAGGCAGAAGGAAGAGGGGGAGAAGTAGAAGAACATGGTATGAGTATATGATGCCATGCTGAAGAGGGGTATGGAAGATGGTCAATTGGAAGATAGGAATCTCTGGAAAGCAGGAATCAAGGGCAAACTGCTGTAAAGTGGAAAGCCTGTATTAAGTAAGTATTATTGGTCTATTCTTTTGTTCTGTGATCACATTCAAAATAAAGCATAATGTGAGTTGCTCTGAACATACGGCTAAGGATACTACTATATTTAACTTTTACAGGAATTAATCACTATGAGGTTTAATTTATGATAAAATTAAATGTTTCTTACCTCTCCTCATATAAATCTTCTAAGTAGATCGCGATTTCGAGACCATAACAGTCTCATCTTCAGTACTTTTTTGGCGACTGATGTTATGTTGATTGGAATAAACTCTTCTTCTTCTCTCTGTTGGTGGACCAATGAACCTCTGGATCAGGTCAAAATTCCCACAAATTTTGACCTGATTCAGAGGTTCATCAATCCACCAACAGAGAAGAAGAAGAAGAGTTTATTCCAATCGACATAACATCAGTCGCCAAAAAAGTACTGAAGATGAGACTGTTATGATCTCGAAATCGCGATCTACTTAGAAGATTTATATGAGGAGAGGTAAGAAACATTTAATTTTACCATATACTACTATATTGCTTGTGATTATAGAATTTTATATAGTATCATCACAAACATATGGGTTGTAATCTTAGGAGGACTGTTATGATTTACACAAGTTGTCAATCCAGTCCACCGCTGTGGTCTCAAGGTAGCATGCTGCGTTGTCATGCAGCAGGCCCGGGTTCGATCCCCGGTCGGGACAAGTTTCCTGGGTGAGGTTTTTTTGGGGTTTTTCTTCACCTGTAAGATAAATGTCAGGAAACTTTAAGGCCCAAACAGTCCCCTAGCACCATCTGATCATCAATATCATATTCGCCTAATTAGCTTAAGTTTAGTTTAAGGCCTCTCCTGGCGCATCATTACCATCATCATAAACTCTCGTATCATCGGGGCAACGTAACCCTGCCTTCCAGGTGCATCAACCTCAGAAGTGGGTTACAAGGATGCCATGCCAGGAGAGAGCACTAGAAATGTTGAAATGACAATCTGGGGCATTTGGAAAAAAAAGAGTTGTCAATCCATTTTTTCCCAGAAGATTCATCATTAGTATTGATTTACAATTGATCTATTATATGAATTATCACTATCAGGTTTAATTTAAAATAAAATTTTTTGCTCATTTCATAACCTTAGTGGTTACATATTCAGTATTACATGATTGAAGTTCTGTCATCCAACAATTTTAAATTGATTTACAGATTTATAAGGTTTTGAACCAGAATCCTCTAGTCATATTTGTCGTGTAATTAACTGTAGTGTAATTGCTTGTAATGTAGTTTAGTAGAAAATGTATTATTATTGCAGAATCTTTGGAGCGTGCATAGCCAGTTGGTTGAATCTCCATGGTCTGACTTCAATGATAAACAGTAATAGCAACTGATGAAGAAATGTACACAGCCTTCAACTACATATTTTATTTTTATATGCTCTATATATTTTTTCTATTTTTAAAAAATGAAATACTATACTATATATTATATTAAAGGTGTTGGTATGTGAGGTAATGAAAATGATTGGGAATCTCCTAAATATATATTGAGATGTCTCAAAGTTTATACTGTGAATATACAATGGAATCATGTTAATCTAGATAATTCATATTTGAGAGTTGTGTCTACATTAGCAAAAGTTACGTTTAAACTTCTAATAATCATAATGTGACATTTGACAACTTGACTATAATTTTTATGATCTTTGGAAGTATTTTTGCTGGTCTTTACAATCTTAAATCAGATTTAAATATCCATGGATTATCTAATCACAGGGGAGGGTATTACGTTAGTAGTTAAATTTGCAAATAACAATTATAAATTCAAAATGCAATTGAATTTTGATGTTGAAAATACACTGTGTCCAGGTTAGAAGTATCAAGAAATATATGAAACCAGACTTAATCATAAAAGTAAGTGACTTACAATTTGGTTTCAATGTAAAACAAACTTACCAAGTTTTATGTGCATTTTTAGTACATTTTTTTCAGTGTGAGCACCTTTTTTGTTCAATTAGAATGATTAATGTTGGCATTAATTTGTGACATAAATCGTGAAGATATATATATATATTTTTTTTTCCCCCTTAAATTTTCTTACTTTCCTCTATAGATTTCTAGCATTGTTGTTATAAAAATACAATCTTAGAAAGTTACTATGTCATACATATTATATAAAAGAAAAATCTCCTGTTATTAAATGGTAGATTATTAATTTAAATTTCTTGATACCTCTAGCCTAGACAAGGTATTCTTTTTTTTTTTTACAAAGTATATACTCTTTCAAAAGTCTCATACCATATTAGTTAAGGGAAGATGCCTGGGCACAGAACTATGGGATTTGCACTGGTACGAGTCTCCATGGGGGGAAGAAGTTTTCTCATAAAATTTCAGCCTGTATGCAACCGGTGCCCACCCAGCATCGTGAGGAATTTGGGTAGCTACATTAAGTAGTGGTTCCAGGTTGAGAAAACCAGCTATAATGGGTGGGGAACCAACATATTGATCACTTGTCAACCCTACACAGACTTGGTGATCGTCTACTACTGTGATTAACGCATATGGATGTGAGGCTAGCAGCCAGTAGGTCAAGGGTTTTCTAGGCCTGTTGCACCATGGAGGGAGAAAAAAATAACTCTTTTGAGAGTTTAACATTGTTATTTGCAAATTAAATTAAAATTTGATCCGTTATACTTATGGCCTCTTAATCACAAAAACATTTAGAACTCATTTTAATATACTCAGGGAGCTGGTACAGTTGATTAGTTCATTGCTCAAGCTGGAGCATGTATTTATTTACTAACTTTCTCATTAGGGACATGTGTGACTTAATAATTATCATATATCCAATTAACTTTACATGTCAGTTTAGAGTACTTGATCATGTAATTGGGGTACAAATAATTTGTAGTATGTATACATGTGATGTCTGGTGCTATTGGTTTAACTTTCTAACAATCAGACAACAAGTTAAAGATTATTAAGGAAGTTCTTCAGTGATTTACCTATAATTTAATTATCATATGGTTATGGATCTCAATAAATAGGCATTAATTACCGTCAAGTTTTTTTGAGTCTGTAATCATCTTACCTCAAATTTAATGTTGATTTGTTTTCGAACATGTTTTGATATATTTTCTATATCTTCGTCAGCTTTGGCCAAACTGATGAGTTTTATGTTGTGAACCCTGGATGTCGATATCAGTTCCCTCTTCCAACTGGCCGAAGAACCTCCACACAAGATCACGTTCAGCAGGAATTTCAAAATTCATAACTCTATTTTTGTTCCTCTAAATGTAAATTTTTCCCAAATGGTAGTTCCTTTGTATTTTCTAACTGTTTTAATAATTTAGTGTTCGAATTTACATTGTGTTTTTCGGCCCAAACATGAGCAGCAACTGCAGATTTTTCTAATTCCCCAAAATTTAATTATCATATGGTTATGGATTTCCCCAAAATGGGGAATGTAAATTTACAATGTAAATTTGAACACTAAATTATTAAAACGGTTAGAAAGTACCATTTGGGAAAAAAATTTACATTCAGAAGAACTAAAATAGAGTTATGAATTTTGAAATTCCTGTTGAATGTGACCTTGTATGGAGTTTCTTTGGCCAGCCAGAAGAGGGAGCTGATATCGACATCCAGGGTTCACAACATAAAACTCAACAGTCTGGCCAAAGCTGAGGATGATATAGAAGATATATCGAAACATGTTCGATAACAAATCAACATTAAATTGAGATAAGATGATTGCAGACACAAAAAAACTTGATTAAAGGAACTCCCAAAATACTGTCTTAATTAACCAAATTAAAATATTTGTTAATTTTTCTCTCTTATGACTGGCTATTCCTTATAATTTCAGGATTGCTACTTATTAGATAAATAATGTTTAGAAATATTGTTCATGCTGTATTATACATTATACAATTGAACAGATCATATAATGATCTCAAATCATTCTTAGGATCAGATATGGTATTATCCTCTGTCTGATGATTATGTTAAAATTTTTCTTTTATTAGGAGTGATTTTGATCAGATATGCAATCCATTGCATAGAGTAAGTTTGTCTTCATCTAGTCTCGTGTCCCCGTTCCAGGGGTCGAGTTAATGTAAGTTTATATGACTGATATACTTCATTGAATAATATGTGAATAAAAAGAATAAAATTATTTACTTTAATTTAATATTTTTAAAACCAAACATACTTAAATATGTGGGACATACAAAACATATTTCAAATTAATAGACTGTGATTAATTTAATTTAATTTAGTTATAAATGGTTTACAAGAATACATTTAAACAAAAATATATAAGAATTAAGACTAAAGTAATTGGTATAAAATCCGATGCCTTAGTCGAGTGGTTAAGGCAAGATACCTTGGTGCAGAGCTACAGGATTTGCGCTGGTTTGGGTCTCCTTGGGGAAGAAATTTTCTCATGGAATTTCGGTCTGTATGGAACCGGTACCCACCCAGCATCGTGAGGAATTTGGGTAGCTACAATAAGTAGAGGCTTCAGGTTGAGAAAACCGCTATAACAGCTGGGGGATCCGACATGCTGACCACTGGTAGACCAAGGGCCTTCTAGGCCTGTTGTGCCATGGAATTAATTGGTATGAAAGAATTATTAATGAAAATGAAATGCCAATTTAACAGAATACAAAAAAATTGTAATTAAAATATTTAATGAGGTCATTCACAAAAGTGATAACTCTCATCAAGTGTTGATGCCACATTTTGCAAACTCTCTTGTTTTTATTGATAAGGTTTGAGAAAATAAAAATATGATTAATACATTTTTATTTACTCTTGAACTTTACATGTTTTATATTGCTACCCATCTGTTATAGTTGTGAAAGGTAAGATACATTTTGTGTTACATATTTATGCCTGCATTAGTGTTATTTTCATTATGATTAGTTCTAAATTTATTCCATCAAAGTAGCATTGATGTATAAAGTATTTTACTTTATAAAGTGAAACTAAACTCCCACATAAGCTCTAGGCAAGGAGCATAACCACTAGTCCACATGGCCGTCCATCATATTCATAATCCATATCATATTTGCCTTGTTGAGTGAATGGTGTATTGTCTTGAATGGTTGTTGTCTCAGAAGTAGCTCTGTATTGAGCTGATCACTTATCCATACCCTTATGCAGTCAAAAAAGTATGTATATATCAGAGTTAAAAATTCTCTCCCAGCAAATTGTATATAGTCGGCTGTCATTTAGTTTACAAGTGCTTTGCTTTGTGGTTAGGTAGGTCCATTTTGCACGCATAAGCATTTAGCATATCAAGCGGTGTTGTCACATTTTATTCACTAGAATAAATTTTTACCAACTAAAGATACTGCAAAAGTTGCAACACTGTTAAGATAATTATATCCACGTGGAGTAGACATGGAAACGTCATTTAAAAATGCAAAGACATTATTGGCATAGAACTGTTTTCAGTTTTAGGTGATTGGAGTGGCGTCTTAGAAGCCTCTAACAACAACTCCCCAGCTCTACCTGGCAGCAACAATGTATTTTTTATTTAAACCAGAGGGAAATAGTTGCCTGTAAACTAAATTACTTAGCCGACTATACATGTAAAACCTGGGTGACGTGAAGCATCTATTTTCTGTCCAACGGATCTGTGCCCCCGTAAGATATGCAAACTAAAGCCTACTTCCTTTTCTTCTTCTCGTATCTTGTAAGCCCATGTTTCCCTTAACAGAGATTTAGGTGCTCTCCCCCTACAGGGAAGAATTTGAACCATACTAATTTAGTTACACTTGTTTTCGTATAGATGTCATTTTGAGTGGTCCGTGGTCAGCGTTCCGCCTCATATTGACATCTAGGAAACCAAGGTAGTACTAGGACGGGAAAAATCGGTAAATTTTGCTTAGAGGCCTTTTTATTCAGGCTTTAGGATCTTCTACGAGCCTGAAAATCTTCAGACTCTGGACCCACGGCTTAAAGTCCCTCCCGGAGGACTTGCTCCTTGGATTTTTCCATCCTAAAAAAAAATCCATCAACCCTGATCGGGTTTGAACCTGCGACCCTCGGGACCAGAGGCAAGGAGCATAACCACTAGTCCACCGTGGCCGATACTTCATTTTCTGCCTCGGCAAATCATTTCCATCCCTGCATTCCTATCTCATGCTCTTTTCTATCTCTCTCTTGCACTTGCACTCCAGTGTTGTCAACTTGACTCCAACCTTGCATTATTCAATACTCAAGAGCCATGACACTAGGGGAAGTTTGGCAACATCCCTACTTGATAGGTTACCATTGGTTGCTGTTTGACATAGTGGGAGGGGAGTGCGCTGAAGTGGTGTGAGTATAGATGTGTACTTTTCTAACAACGATGTCAGCGCTATAGGGGCACAGATCCGTTGGTCCAAGTATAAAAGTGTCTATAAAGGAAGAGGTTATACTAAAGTGAAAAGAGGGGAGGTTTCCATTGAATTTTGTTTTGCTATCATAACTTTTTACATTGAGTTTCACAGGCTTACAATTATTTAGGAATGATAAAATAAAAACAACATGCTTACAAGAGCAGAACCAGGAGCATCATTTAGTTTATAAGTCTTAATAATTACCATATCTCGTATATATTTTTCCTTTCTTCCTGACATAAAAAATGTTTAGATTTAGGTAAATGTTACAGCAACAGTATATGTCAGGCTCTTAAAGTATTGAAATATATAAGAGAAAAATTTGTGTTTATATTGGAGGTCTAGAGTACCTCAGTGACAGCATTAGCATAAAAAGCTAAAAGTCCTGGGTTCAAATCCCAGTTTAGGCATATATTTTTTGCTTCAAATATAATTTATCATTCAGTGAGAAATGTTAAATTTATAATAAAAAACATTGGAAGTAGCTCTACTGGCTTTATAAAGTAATGTTTAAATTCCCATTAAAAATATTCTTAAATAAGAAGCCGCCATTAATGTGTTGAGCAATGGTTCGTAATCCTTTGGCGCTATCAGGAATTGAAATGTATAAGATAAAAATTTGTATTTAGATTGTGAGCTTTGATTAGCTCAGTGGCAAACCATTGGCATATAAAGCTGGGTTCAATCCCCAGGCTAAGCATATGTTTTTCTTAATTAAATTTTCAGTCTGATCATCTTACTTCAATATTAATGTTGATTTGTTCTTGGACATGTTTCAAAACAATTCAGTTTTATCGTCAGCTTTTCCAGACTGAAAATAATTTAATTAAAATTACCTCAAAATATCACTTCCTAAAATTAAATATATGTTTTTCTCTTCAAATATCTTCTAATTTTATTATGAAAATAGGTTAGTTATGAAATGTTTTACAAATACTGCTTAACGAACTGTTGCTGAATAATTTAGTGTCAACTACATTATGATTGACACAATAAGTGTAAAGTGAAAATTCCTAAAATTCGGTCATTTTGATTGGCTTTTATTCACTGTTTTTTTTTTAATCTTTCAGGGTCACTTCATTGTTAATTTTCATGTGTTTAGCCCTTAAAATAATTACAAATTTGTAACCAGAGTTGGATTAATTGTTTAATTAACCATAATTCATCCTTAAAATAAGGAATTAAGAGAATTTATTGCTCCATTTGAATCATTAATAATTTTTAAAAAATCATGAACTAAAGAATTGTGAGATGCCTGGCAGGTAGAACTGTTTTTTTCTAAAATGATTGATGTGCTTCAATATAAATTTATACAGTTAATATATTATTTTCCATGTTTTATGTATCAGTCGTCCACCGCTGTGGTCTTGAGGTACCGTGCTGCCTTGTCACGCAGCAGACCCAGGTTCGATCCCTGGTCGGGGCAGTTTTTCTGGGTGAGGTTTTTATCGGAGTGTTTCCTCACCTGTAAGACAATGTCAGGAAAATGTTAAGGCCAAATGGTCCCCGAAATCATATGGTCATCATCATCATCCTTCACCAGTGTGGAAAGCAATGGGAAGGCTACCACACCTACAATTCTCTAGTAAAGCTGCAAGCATAGCATGAAAATGCTATGATTGCAGTGAAGGACCTGCCTTTGGGCAGAATTACTATGGATAGATCATCAATCTTTATTGGTTCAAATTTACTAAACCGTCAACATCCCATGACTGAAGTTTTACTATTTTGTGGATTGTTTTAAGATAATTTATGATGGCCATTATAAACAAATTAAAAATGTATTTGATTGGAAATTATTCTGTGGAATTGTATTAAAAATTTAGATTGAATGTATCATGAACAAATATTAAGAAATTAATCAAATTTAATTGAATTTTTAAGATTAGGTACTAAAAATAATTATATTTTCCACTCTCCTTGCTACAAGAGTCAAAAGTAAACTTGTATGAACAGGATGCGATGTGAAAATCTGAATTGTGCCCAAGAAAGAACATTTGCTCCATTACAAACACATTACATAATAATTGTATACTAGTAAAATACTGGTAATTAAGAAAAAGTAAATTTTTAACACTTTCTTTAGACCGAATGTCATTGAGTAATCACTTGATTTGGCGTTTACTTGATGAAAATCTATTTTCATGTTAATTAAATAAAAAATAAAACTGTTAAAGTTTTATGAGTTTCATATTTATTAAAATACAAATTTGTTACAGCAGTTTCAGTACTTTGTACTGGAGTTTATATATAATAACAAAATTAATTTGTAATCATGGTATTTGTCTGAAGAAGATACAAAGTACTGAAACAGCTGTAATGAATTTGTATTTTAATAAATATGATAATCATATAAAACTTTAACAGTTTTATTTTTTATTTAATTAACATATAAATATCATTCAGTTTGGTTTCCTTTTTTTTTTTTTTAATTAACCTGTATAAGACGGTGATATTAACTGTAAAAAAAAACTACATACAGTTTTTCCCTCCTTTCATAAAATCTCCTGAATCACCTTTGCAATTTAACAAATTTAATACTTACAAAATTACAAATGTGTTTTGTATTTTTACAGGCATGTGAGGAAAATAGTTGCAACTGTCAAGCAGGTAGTAAGAAAACAAATTAAGAATGAATAAGAAAAAAATATACATATAATTAATTTTTGCTTTCTATTTAAAACTATTGCTGAAATAATTTAATATTTTCTATGAACATTTATGATATTGTATATTTAAAAAAAATATTGTTATAATTTTGCTTATACATTTTTGTACAGTAGATTTGTAATATGTTAAACAACTTTATATTTTGTATATTTCTGTTTAGTTTGAATGTAACAGTGCTATTATGGAATATAAAAGACTGAATATAATGAAGTCATGGGTTTGTTAGGATTTCATAAAACATACACGAACACATAAACATACTCATTATGATTAAATTAATGTTGGGAAGTAAACATTATGAGGTTATATCATTAATAGTGAGCAGAGAACATATTTTAATAACTCACCTCATAAAATTTCAAGTTTTCTTGAGACCAATGGTTTCTCGTCCCTCTTCAGTCATGATTCCGACTGTTGAAATTCTTCTTCACTTCACGGGCTAGGCAAAATGCCTGTTCTGCCTCACAGTTTTTCTGTCCATCTTTTCACTGGCCTTCCTACATTCCTTGAACTGTGAGAGAGATGAGTTTGGAAAATTTTTACATGGTCGGGTTACCAGCCCAGACGCACAACCACATTCCCTAGTGAATCGGGGATTTATTTAGGAGTTTCCTTCTCCTAGACGGGTTGCTAACGAAAGCTTTGGAGTCCCATCTATCCCTTGTCTTGCAGGTTTCTTCTTCCACCTTCTTTACGTTGAGAACAATATTCTTCTGAAGCCGTTGAGGTTTCCACATAGGAGCTAATTTGCTTCCCTTCTCTTCTTACTAGATAGCAAGCTAGTTAAAAACCAGACTTCCCTAGCTAGTCGTCTGAGTAATTAGGTACTGAGCCCATCTACCACGACAAGGTCTAGCCCATGGGGGGGGGGGGTCTTGAAATTCTTTGGCTGTTAATTACTCCTATGATATATATATATATATATATATAATATATATATATATATATATATATATAGGAAAAAAAAAAAGGAATTTGGAAACTCATACTAAAGAACATTTTAGAAATATTAAAAACTGTGAAATTGAAAAATCAGCAATTGCCGCACATGGTTTGCTAGAACATCATAAAATTAGAAGAGGCAAAACTTTTGAAACAATTGGATAAACCATTAGAATTAACAGTTTGGGAGAAGATATACATTCAGAAGATAAATATTGATCGATGAACTTTGATATTCCAGTAGAAAAAAATTAATTTTGAAATTTATAAATCCAACCAAAGATGGCAGCACAAGAGTTGACGATCATAGAGTAATTAACGACCAAAGAATTTCAACAGTCTGAGTCATGAAGAGGGAATTCATTTATAATAAAATATACACTTAAAAAAACTAATCTAATTCTAGACAGTCTTAAAAAAATAAATCTTACGAGAAGTTGTCTGAAACCATTGGTCTCGAAGAAACTTGAAATTTATGAGGTGAGTTGTTAAAAATATGTTCTCTGCTCACTATTAATACACTGATTTTATACACCTCTCTGCACACAATACAAGAATATCATCTATGTAAAGTGGTCTGGTGAAGTGCTATATAAATTGAAAGTAGATCACATTAATGCTATATATCTGCTCAGCATGGAATCCAAAGCGAGAAAAGTGCAGTGGGTTGTATTAGAAAACACATTATCACACACACATTCTCATATAGTACAGTGTGTCCAGGACAAAAACTACCAATTAAAAATTAAAGAAATCTTAAAATAATTGATAGATGAATATACCATTTGCAGAAAATAACAGGAGGACTTCTAAAGTTTTGGATGACCATTAATATATTTCTGTGTGTGTGTGTGTGTACTTCTTGTAGCATTGATACATGTCCAGGCGATATTAAAGTTCTTGCCATGTGTTTGCTAACATCTCTGGAGTGGCAGTTGCATAAGCAGCTACAATTCTCTGATGCATCCTCTGAATCTGCCACTGGAATCCTGTATACAATGTCTTTATGTATCCCTATTAAAAGAAGTCCAATGGAGTTAGATTTAGGAATCTGGAAGGTCCATTTTGACCAATCCATAGCTGAGGAAAGCAGGTATCTATATGATCTCTAACATGTGATGCAAAGTGAGGGGACATTCTGTCTTGTTGGAAAACATATCCATAATTTGAGGAATGGCATAATTTTGCAGCATATCAAGATACACATTTCCATTGATAATGTTCTCTACAAACAAGAATGATCCAATCACAGTTTGATGTGTAAGCCTGCACCAAAAATATTGATCTTAGAGCTGTCTCTTTCCAGTTCACTCACTGTATGTGAATTTTCCAGTCTCCAGATGCAGCAATTGTTTGTTGACCATCCCAGAGACATGAAAGGTGCCTTCTGTAAATATCCATTTACAATCTCTATCTCTGAAAGTATGTTCATAGCGAACTGATTTCGTTCATACAAGTTTTTACTCCACTTGAATCTTGGGTGCATGATGCAACCATGCAGAACATCGTGGATAGTTAACTTTGGAATTGCTAGTATCCTGCTGGCACGGTGAACAGATTTACCATATTTTATGGACTATAAGACACACCTTAATTTTTAAGCATTCTTTAAATAACTTTTTTTGCCATATTTATTATTAGATTGCAAAGCCAGACTAAAATAAATCTTAATTTATAAAACCGTTCTGATCTTTAAAATCCCTAAAAATCGTCATCTGAACTATCTTCATCGTTGTCCTCTTCATATTTAAGATGGTCTTCATTGCCGTCACAAGTGTTACTTACGCTGCACTTCTTGAAAGATTTAACATTAATTACTTCTCTCACCCTACACCATGACTTTTTTATCCACTGACACACTTGTTTGATTGTATGTCATTTTAAAGCTCCCTTCGGTGTGAATTCATGTTGGGTTTCATCCATCATCCATTTGTTCAAGTTCACTGGCATCGTAGGCTGCATTGATATATCATAGGGTAGACAGTGTTCTGGGTTTGTGATGGCGGGGCAGGAGGGAGACAGTGTTAGCAAGCTTGTGAATCCCTGCAACTCATGTTCGTTGCATCGGCGCATTGCTGCTTCCAGTTGAATCCAATGTTGCCAGATAGAGATAGGTTTCCTGTGGCATCGAATATATGGCAATTTTTAAAGACTGGTGCAAATTTTAAATCAAACACTGGACACTTTATATTAATTTTGAGTATAAGACGCACCTGAATTTTGGAGGCAATTTTTCGAAGAAAAAAGTGTCTTATAGTCCGTAAAATACGGTACTTGAGCTGCATTGGAAATCCTGCTGAATTATATCGACTTGCAGCTTTGTCACTTTCTTCCCGAATGATAATTTCTCTACGAGACAACCGGTCCCAAGAAGTTTTCTGTGACTATTTAACTCATGCCCCAAATGGGACTCATTGGCCAATCACGTTTCAATGATTTCTGTTTTACAACCAATCAGAGTCGTGTTTCACGAAATATTTATCAGTGTTATAATTACCATATTAAAGAAGGCTCCTCCTTTTTAATATTCTGAACAGGTCTGACCATTATTTACAGTGACTGAGCCAGTGAGAAATACGGCTACCAGATTGTGTATATAGTGCATGAATGTCGACACATGCCGCATGCGGGAGTTAATATAAAAACATTTGTAGCAATTTATTATACCACCAAAAAAAAAGAAACCACTGTTTACATTTTTTAAATGTATTTTTTCCCAGGTAACAATCCAGAAAAATATAATTGTCATATTTACATCATACATCAGAAATGAATTAATATACAGTTTGATGTTTCATTTTTTCTCCACTAGAGAGCATTCTTACAATATTGCGTTCCTTTGGCAATAAATAGTATGATCTGGTTGCAGTGATAAACAAAAGAAGCAGATGAAGCGTACCTATCGCTTCTCATTTGTTTTCAAACATCGCCGTTTACATTAAATATATAAATATTTTAAAATAACTATAGTTAAATAATGGTTTGTGAGTAAACAGCTTAATTTTATTCGTTAAAAGTCCTAACAAATACCACTCTTGATTTCCAAATTCTCTAGATAAATTGGAAATCACTCGTGGCATTACTTACGACTATTTAACTCACGCCTCAAATGGGAGTCAATGGCCAATCACGTTTCAATGATTTCTGTTTTACAACCAATCAGAGTCGTGTTTCACGAAATGTTTATCAGTGTTATATTTACCATATTAAAGAAAGCCCTCCTTTTTAATATTCTGAACAGGTCACCGTTATTTTGCAGTGTCTGAGCCTATAAGAAATACGGGTACCAGATTGTATATATAGTGCATAGATGTCAACACTTAAAAAAAGGAAACCACTGTTTGCACTTTCTTAAATGTATTTTTTCCCAGGTAATTATCCAGAAAAATATAATTGTCATATTTACAATAGAAATGAATTAATATTCAGTTTGATGTTTCATTTTTTCTCCACTAGAGAGCATTCTTACAATATTGCGTTCCTTTGGCAATAAATAGTATGATTTGTTTTCAAACATCGCCGTTTACATTAAATATATAACTATTTTAAAATAACTATAGTTAAATAATGATTTGTGAGTAAACAACTTAATTTTATTCGTTAAATAGTCCTAACAAATGCCACTCTTGATTTCCAAATTCTCTAGATAAATTCACTCCTCACTTTGTGAGTCGTGAATTTATCGATAATTTGGAGATTGCTCGTGGCATTACTTATGACAAACTGTTATTGTGTGTCTCTCTTATTTTCCAGGCAACTTTTGTCTTAAATCCTCTCTGCCCTAACAGTGGACATTTTAATTCAGCAAGACAATAACAGCATTGAACTACTTGTTGCACTGTGAATGGCATTTTAATTACTTTCATTACTGATTTAGTCGTTGTTCACAAACAATAAACCTTGCCAACATCAAACATAAAACTTAAGATGTCCCTCTTTCATTCACTGTAATTTTTATTTTGAAATTTGCATTAGTGCATGAATTATAAACTTTCTTATCAGTAGTTTTTGTCCCAGACACGGTGTGTATTAATTTCTTACTATGGCCAGGTGATATAATTGTTATATAATTGAGCAGATTCATTAAACTAACAGTCATTTATAGTATACTAGCGGACCCGGCAGACATTGTCCTGCCCGATTGTTCAATTCTCATGTCATGTCCAGACAATAAAAATGTTACTTTTTTACCATAAAATTCACTAATATCAATTAACAAAACTAAAATTGGCATTTCATGGGAAGGACCCCATACAAAGTAACATCTGTCTCCAGAATAAAATTTTTAGAGAGATCTAATCAATTTAAATATCTTGAATACTATCTCTCTATCTGGGTTGAAAAGGATATCCCTGAAAAAATTACTAGTTATAATAAAAGCTTGGGAATTATTAATCAAGTAATGAAACCATCCCTTTTACAAAAAAAAAACACCAGATTACATTTATATAACACTGGTTAGACCAGTGTTGATCTATGGTAGTGAAGCATGAACACTAAAAAGACAACATGAAAGCAGAATAGCGGCTTGTGAAATGAGATTCATGCTCAGAACAGCGGGTTACATCGGATCGGAAAAGGAACACCGATATCTTAAAAGAATTGAACACTACGCCAATTTTGGAATATGTTAAACATTACCAACTAAATTGGAAACACCATCTTGGAAAGAATGAGTTTGAAATCGGATCCCCAAAGCTGTTTATAATTATATACCAAGACGACGAAGGTCTCTGGGCTGTCCTATGAAACGCTGGAGGGAAAATTTTCTATAGGATCGTAACAGGCCTTGGCCTATACTTGAAAGGGAGAAGAAGAAGAAGAAAAAATTCACTAATTAATAAATTTCCAAGAAAACTCATGACTGTCATCTGGTTTAGCTCAGGAAGTTTTTATTATGACGTCACATTGTAATCGTGTGGAATATGTTGGTAATGCAGGTGACTATACATTTGACCTAAACAATCCTGAAACCCTATCACAGCGCCATCTACCGGGTCAAATTCTGAATCTAAATCATCCAGGGACCCACTCAAACACAAAAAAAAAAAAAAAAAAAAAAAAAAATCAGTCCAGTTGTTAAGCCAGTTTTTAATTTTAGATTTCAAGTAAACCTCCGCTTCTAATTGTCTGATTTTGCTTCTTTTTTTTTTTTTTTTTTGGGCAATACCTGCCTCTGTTTATTATGATAAGATCTACTGAGTTTTGTTGTGAAATGTCGAAAATCGTGTACGCTATAGCGATTTTAAAATTTTCATTTTATGTGAACTACTACACCTAATGGCTTTATAGGGTACAACTGTGAACCATCCAGGGCCCCAATCAAACATAAACAAAAAAAATCATCAAAATTAGTCCCGTCGTTCAGGCAGTTTTTAATTTTGGGTTTCAAGTAAACATCCACTTCTAATTGTCTGATTTTGGTTATTTTTAGATAATACCTACCTCTGTTTATTTTAATAGGATATATTGAGTTTTGTTGTGAAACATCGAAACATGTGACCGCTAGAGCAATTTTTAAATTTTCGTTTCTGGTGAACTCCTACACCTAATGATTTTAGAACATAATAGATAATTGCTAAATACTCGTCGCATCTGAAAACCTGTATATACAAATTTTCACGAAGATCAGTCAAACAGTTTAGAAGTCTATGAAGGACAGACAGACAGACATTCATTCATTTATAAATGTGGTCTCGAGGTAGCGTGCTGCCTTGTCATGCAGCGGGCCCGGGTTTGATTCCTGGTCGGGACAGGCTCCTGGGTGAGATTTTTTCGGGGTTTTTCCTCACCTATAAGACAAATGTCAGGAAACGTAGGGCCCAACAGTCCCCGAAAATTATCTGGCCATCATCATCATTAACCGGTGTGGAAAGCAACGGGAAGCTACCACACCTGTAATTCCCTAGAAAGCTGCAAATCATAGTATGAAAATGCTATGATTGCAGAGAAAGACCTGCCCTCAGACAGAGTAATTATGGATATATATATGGATATATATATATATATAACAAGAAAAATAAATACCTGGACGGAATTTGACCTGAACCTCTGGGTTCGTACTTCAGCGTGCCATCCATTACACCACCGGACAAATCCAATATATATATATATATATATATATATATATATATATATATATATACACACTAGCGTACCCGGCAGAAGTCCTGCCCGAACGTTCAATTCTCATGTCATGGGCGGACGATAAAAATATATTACTTTTTTACCATAAAATTCAGCAATTAGGACATAATTAGATATTATTAAGTAAGTGCGCAAGAAAACCTCTTACAGCTTTCTGTTGTGGCTCAAGAAGTGTGAATGATGACGTCACATAGTTATGTCGGAACATAACGATAATCCAGATGACTACGCATCTGACATAAAAAAAAAATCCTATAACCCGATCGCCGCGCCACCTGCCAAGTCCAATTGTGAATCTAAACCATCCAGGGACCCACTCAAACACACAGAAAAAAAAAATCATCCAAATCGGTCCAGTTGATATACAGGAGTTTTTAATTTCGGATTTCAAGTAAACCTCAACTTCTAAATTGTACCCTCCTTTGCAGATAAGTTAAGAACCGTCATATAACAAGTATATTAGAGTGAAAAAAAAAAGATAAATTGATGAGAGTGAGTCAAAACAGTTCCCCCCCCCGGTAGATTTCATTTTTGATCCAATGTGCACCGGTCCCATACTGGCCGAAATTCCATGAGACAAACTTCTTCCCCCGTAGAGACTCGAACCAGCGTAAGTCCCGTGTAGGTCTGCATCAAGACTTCTTGCCTTAACCACTCGGCTACGGCGCGAGACTCTTGGTATCAATGAAAGACAAAAATGGTTATTGTGAGTTATCCGTAAGAGATAAGGGACTCTTGGTATCAATGAAAGACAAAAATGGTTTTTGTGAACTATCCGTAAGATATAAACATATGCTGTCGCGGACTTTTTTTGTAGAGCTTTTTGAGATATTCAGTTCTGTGTACATTAATTTTGTGATTTCTTATGGTTTAGGCAGCGTAAGCCATTTATGCGTCCAAAGAGCTACGTTTTCCACTACAAAGGGCGATTTTTAAGGGTGTAGGAGTTGAGTATCACAACTCTCTTATAGCCTATGTTCATCCCGGGAATCTCCTGAACATTTTGCAAAAAACCCCATCACAATCGGATCAACGGTATGGCCGCGCATAAAGTACAAACAAACAAAAAATACATTAATTTTTATATGTAAGATGTATATAAGAAAGATAAATGTTTGTATTGGATATGCCCGATGGTGTAATGGATAGCATGTTGGGGTATTAATGGAGAATATAATATATATATATAAAGAAAGATAATGTTTATATTGGATTTGCCCGATAGTGTAATGGATAGCACGCTGGGGTACCAACACAGAGGTCCGGGTTCAAATCCCGTCCAGGCATTTATTTTTCTTATGTCATGTCAAGCTTGCATTGCTCAATGTCAACAATTTTATTATAGCACATAATTTATATATATATATAAATTAACTAAGAAACAGGTCTACAACGGATCAGATTTTTAGCTTAGGACAGATTTTAGAAAAGAAATGGGAATGTAATGGTACTGTACACCAACTATACGTAGACTTCCAAAAGGCATACGATTCAATTAAGACAGAGAAGTTATATAGTATCCTGCTAGAGTTCGGAATTCCTAAAAAGTTAGACAAATGAGGGAAATTTTGAGGAAGTTGCTGAATTCAAATACCTAGAAACAATAATCACAAACAGGAATGAGATGGACAAGGAAATTAAACATAGGCTCAATTCTGGAAATGATGCTATTATGCATTGCAGAGACTCTTGACTTCCCAACTCCTTTCAAAAAACGTTAAATTGAAAACATATAAAACTATTATTCTACCAGTTATGGATGTGAAACATGGACTCTTACTTTAAGGCAGGAAAGGAGATTACGAGTATTTGAGAATAAAGTTCTTAGGAAAAAAAAATTTGGACCAAAGAGAGATGAACAGACAGGTGAATGGAGAAGACTGCATAACAGTGAATTACATGGTCTTTATAGGAAGCCAGATATAATGAGAACAGTTAAGTCTCGTAGACTGCGATGGGCAGGACATGTGGCACGAATGGGGAATGAAAGACGTGCATGGAAGATTCTTGTAGGAAAACCAGAGGGAAAACGCCCAGTTGGTAGACCAAGAATGAGGTGGGAGAATAACATTAACTATGATTTGAGGGAAGTGGATTATACAGGGGATGATTGGAAAACATTGGCTCAGGATAGGGATATATGGAGAGCTTATGTCCGCGCGGCCATGAACCTACGGGTTCGATAGTGCCAGGGAGTTAGTTAGTTAGATAAATTAACTAAGTGAATTAGTTAATATAATATACCATTTTTCTTGAAATGAGCAAACTCTGTATAAATCCTAAATAAAATCATGTAAGTCTAAAATTGTCAGCCAGTGGTTATGTTCCTTGCCTCTGGTTCCGAGGGTTGCAGGTTCAAACCAGGTCTAAGTCAATGGGTTTTTAGGATTGGAAAATCTAACAAGCAAATCCTCTGTGAGGGACTTTAAGCCGTGGGTCCCAAGTCTGAAGCTCATAAAAGATCTTAAGCCTGAATATAGAGGCCTCTAAGCAAAATTTACGTACATTCTTCATCCTAGTAATACCTTAATTGCGTACTAGATGTCTCTTTGGGTTATGTTAACTGCATACCATTATGACATCATTGGGAAATAAGTGTAACTAAATTAACTTGGTCTAGTAACTCCTAACAAAAGAGAGGCTAAGGCCCAACATTGGGCTATTGTAGATAGACCTAAAAGACATACAGATGGGCTTATGCCATAGGATTACACAGTCATGTTATCTTAATACAAATTTCCTCCATTAGCAAGGTCATGTGTGTGTTGTTTCTTTAGGTAACAATTCAAACATATTACCATGGTTTTCCTGTGGTATAAGTTCTTTTATATGCATTTTGGGTTTTAAAGAAGATTTTCTTTAAGATCTGTATAGAGTTTGCTCATTTGAGAAACTAATTTAACTTTTAATTGTGACTTTATAGTAGCTTTGTAGAAGATTTTGCTTCAGTGTTTTGTGGTTTCAAATCCAGTGATTAAGTTTTTTCAGGGATGTATATAACAATAATTGTGAGTACCAATTTTTTATTTGCAACATGTTAAAAGCAAAGAGCCTTGTAACAAAAACTAAAGGAAGCAGTCAAATTGTAGGCCTATTGATTTCTTTCTGAACAGTTGAAACAATGTGAAATACAACATGTTTCTAAATGAGAACACACCCACATTAAGGATCAGTAGATACAGACCCATCTCATGCTCCTACTGATGATGGGACTAGTCCCGAAAAGCCTATTCAGTGAATTAATATTTTACAAAACTGAACACGAACGTACAAGGTAACAGTTTTATGATTTTAACTTTGTCAAATGTGTAAATATTAAACGTTAGCTATACCAACTTAATATATAAACATAAGAACTAATTTAACATACAGTAATTACATAATTATGTTATATCTACTTATGTGAAACTGCAATAGAGAAAAATCATGGCATGTAGCAATACTGCAAAGTATATCCTGATATATAAAATGCAGTAACTCTCGGCACAATTGAACCTGAAGGTTCATGGCCATAAGGGCATTTCTTCTCCAGTATCCTTATCTTTAGCTTATGTTTTCTAATCATTTCTTTATAATTCACCTCCCTCTAATCACGGCTAATGTTTTTCTTCTATCTCATTCTTTGCCTACTACTTGGTGATTTTCCTCTGATTTTCCTACAAATTGAGACTTAAGTGTTCTTATTAAATAAATCTGGTTTTCTATAAAGATCAGATAACTCACTATTATGTAGTTTTCTCCTTTCACTTCTGTCTTCTCTCTTTCTCTCTTTGATTCAAAAATTTTCCCAAGTACTTTATTCTCAAATACTCATAATCTTCTTTACTCTTAAAGAGATTAGGAAATTTAAAAAAAAAATTACATATAGAGTGCTCTAAAATTCCACTTCACCAACTTCTAGGACTTGTAGAGGGAACTGAGTTGATAATATTTAGAATTGGAAACCATGTCCGGATTAGACATTTAACACGCAAGCAACAAGGAACATATGAATCACATAATAACAGACTGATACAAGCCATAGGTAAACACGCACACACATACATACTACATTACAATATAGAACACCAGTGCATACTACACATTAATACTACAATCACACACAAGGATTTTAAGGCCGAGATACTTAAGCTTGTTCCTCGTCACTCCAGAAAATTTCTCGTTCAAATAAAAACACAATTACAAAAATTGACAAGGAAAGCAAAGAGAGGAATACTTTCTTTAGCTAAACAAAATTACTAACACACACACTTACAAGCACAAAAAGAAAGGATCATGATCTGAAAAGGTCGATACCAAATTATACATATAAATGACACGACCGTGCGTGTCCGGAAACTTAACCGTTTCTGTGCTACAGCCGTTTGAAAACAAGCATTGCTTGAACATACGTCACGTGTCTCAACAAGTAATACCTTTGCGATTCATCCGCCTGCAGAGTTACATGATGAGAGGCGCTTACGTCGAATCACGTCATGTCAATTGACGTTTATCCTACTTCTCGTACCTGGTTCGAACCTCATTCACGTGTCTTTGTGTTAGAGCAACATGGTTGAGTACACTATTGCCGAATACACCGACATGATCCTTCTGTATGGCAAAGCTCGAGGTAATGGAAGAGCTGCTGTCGCCTTTATTAAGATCATTTTCCACAACGTCCGACTCCAACGCATACCCTTTTCGCCATAATTACGCAACGGCTTTGAGAAAGGGGTACCTTCACCGCTAGCAGGAATGACTGTGATGATCCAAGGAGACACCGCACTCCCGAATTGGAAGAGGCCGTACTGCATCACGTTGGAGAGAACCCGTCAATGAGTATACGAGGAATTGCACGTGTAATGGATGTTGCTCCTAGCACCATCTGGAATGTTATGCATAAACAACAATTACATGCATACCACCTCCAAAGGGTACATTCACTACTGCCAGCCGATTTTGCTCTACACGTTGAGTTCTGTACGTGGTTTCTGCACCGCTGCATCAACGGGCCCCTATTTCCACGGCACATTCTCTTCACAGATGAATGTACAAATACTAGGGATTGTGTACTCAATTCACGAAATAACCATGTCTGGGCAGACGAAACCACTCATGCCGCGCATGTCCAGGGATTCCAACACAGATTTTCAATTAATGTGTGGGCAGGTATTCTGGATGGTCATGTGATTGGACCATACATGCTTCCATCCAGGCTAACAGGTCTCATCTACTTGATCTTCCTACAACAAGTATTGGGTGTGTTGTTGGATGCTGTGCCACTGAACGTCTGTCAAGACATGTGGTTTGAGCATGACGGCGCACTCCCACACTTTTCACCTCATGTTCGGGAATATCTGGACCGACGATTCGAACACAGGTGGATAGGCCGAGGTGATCCAATTTCATGTCCTCCACGATCACTGGATTTGACTCCATTGGACTTTTTCCTCTGGGATCGTATGAAGAGTTTAATTTATGACACTCCTGTAGAGACAGAATAAGATCTGGTGGCACGAGTTGTGGTCGCTGCAGGAGAGATTGCACATACACCAGATGTGATAGAGCGCGTTTACCAAAACATCATTCGTAGGCACAATGTGTTCAACCAAGTTGTTGGTCGACACATTGAACCGCACTTGTAGTGGATCTGAATGTTAACCATCATTTCAAAAGGACAAAAATAGTCATCATCATCATCACTCCAGGGATTAGGCAATAGCCCGTTCCGACTTCATAATGCATCAGCCCAACGTCTTCTAGGTCTTCCAACATCACGTCTTCCTCTTGATTGATAATTTCTTGCTAACAATGGATATCTCTCCTTACTCATTCCATCCATGTGATCAATCCATTTGTCTGTAATTCGTGACTTTATCCAGTAAAGCCTGTACTTTCAATTCTTCTCTTATATCCTCATTTCTTATTCTATCCAGTCGTGTACATCCTTTTACTTGTCTTAGGAACCTCATCTCTGCCGTCTGTATTCTATCCTTCTGTCTTTTCACTGGAGCCAAGTTTCACCACCATACAATATCGTGGGAACCGCCATAACATTATACATTTTTATCTTGGTTTCTTTTCTAATTTTATTGTTGAATGTTCTCTGTATTGTTCCACACACCGTCTGAAATTTATTTATTTTGGAGTCAATATCTCAAGGTGATAGCTCCTGGGGGGGACAAAAAATAGTTTAACTGTAAACAAAAATATATTGACTTAGGCTTTCACGGCCGGAGTTACTATGATGATCTTGCAGAAGATTTCCGGGCTGTTGGCCGTGGTCTTGATACTTGTAGTTCCCCAACGTTTCGCCAGAGACTGCGTCCGGCATCCTCAAGCGTTGTCTTGAGACTGGCAATTTTGTCAACTACCTGCTCTATGTATACATGTATCCCCGCGACTTGTTCTCTGCGCGGTCCGTTACTTCGTAAATTGTATCTGCCTTCTGGTTGGTTAGCATTAGGGTCTTCCATTGCACCAATGAGGTTGCTGTCTGATGTTCTAGTAGATTGTCCTCGTAGGGGTTTACATTTGGCTTTTGTTAAGACTGGTATCCATGCTTTGTTGACTCTTAATGATTTTTCTTTTCTATTGTAACTATTTTGATGTTTGAATATTTCAATGGCTTCTCGTTGCAGACGGGTAAAATAGTGGGTGCAATTAGATAATATATCTGTGTTGTTGTATTGTACTGTATGGCCTTCAAGTAGAGAGTGTTCTGCTACTGCCGACTTTTCCACTTGTTTAAGACGGCTGTATCTTTCGTGTTCTTTAAGTCTGGTTGTGATGCTGCGTTTAGTGGTGCCTATATACACTTGGCCGCAACTGCACGGGATCCTGTATATGCCTGCTGATTGATGAGGATGAAGTTGATCCTTAATAGGTCTGAGGAGGTTTTTGATTTTCCTGGTAGGCCTATATACTGTTTTTATGTCTTCTTTCTTTAGCAGTTTTCCAATTCGGTCAGTTACATACTTGATGAAAGGTAAGAATGCCCTGGTTGACGTTTTTTCTTCTGATTCCTTGTTGTTGTATCGTCTGGGATGGTTTGCTCTGTTTATTTCTTTGTTGGTGTATCCATTGGCTGTGAATACTGTACGGAGATGTTTGATTTCAGTTTTTAATAATTTAGGATGGCAAAGTTTCTTGGCGCGATTTGTCAATGTTTTGATGATACCAAGTTTCTGTTTGGGGTGATGACTGGAGGTTTTATGAATATATCTGTCAGTATGCGTAGGTTTTCGATATATGGTGTGATAAATGTTATCTTCTTCTCTTCTGATTGAGATGTCCAGAAAGGCTATGCTGTTATCTTTTTCTATTTCTACGGTGAATTGTATATTGGAGTTTATGTTGTTGATGTGCGCCAGAAATTCTTCTACTTTATCTTCCCCGTGGTTCCAAATTACGAAGGTGTCGTCTACATATCGAAGCCATGTCTTGGGTGTAAGAGGGGCAGTCTCTAAACATTTTTGTTCGAAGTTTTCCATAAAGAAATTTGCAACTACTGGGCTCAGGGGACTACCCATAGCTACTCCATCTATGTGTTCATAGACGTCGTTATTGAATAAGAAATAGCTGGTGGCTAAGCAGTGTTCGAAAAGATTAGTGATATCTTGAGGAAACTTGTCAGCGATGTCTCCTTTATAGGAACTTTAGTGGATAGAGAGACCACGTCGAAACTAACCATTAGATCGTCCGGTTGCAGAGCTATCTCTTTTAGTTTATCTAAGAAGTCCATCGAGTCTTTGACATATGTATCACTGTTGGATGTATGGGGTTTTAGTAGAGTAGATAAATGTCTCGCTAGGTTATAAGTTGGTGATCCTATGGCGCTGACGATCGGTCTTAGAGGTATATTGTCTTTATGGATTTTAGGTAGTCCGTAGAGTCTGGGTGGCAGGGCCTCGTTCTTCTGAATTTCTTTCTTCACGTTGTCAGACGACATTATGGGCAATGTTTATTAGTTGAGACTACAGCAGGCCGGGACACCAATCAGTCATAAAATGGCGGCAACTACGTATTTGTTTAATATTGTTTCAAATAAAGTTAAGGTAATTTAAAATGCAGTGATTTGTTTAGTATAACGTATATTAACACTACCTTTCGGATATATGTTTGTATATACATTGTATGTAGTATACATAAAGCGCAGTGGTTTTACTTCCCGCACGTGGTTTGTAATATGTAATATTACAGTATAGTTATTTAGGTTGGCAACCCCGAAATGTAAGAAGTTGAACTTTGAACCATTGTCGCCATTGCTATAAGTACGATAAAACGCATTATCGCGAAAAAAAGAAAGCCGGATAAAACTATAGCATAGCAATCTCCTTGTATTTTAACGTGTGTTGAAATCATATATTCTCTTTATATTCTTTACTTGTAGTACCTTGAAATCTTCAATATTGTCACTGGAGGAGTGCTAAGTGAATGTATGAGATGCGACATATAATTCCATAATCGGTAAGAGGCTGTATGTTCAACATCCCATTAGATTATTGAATGACAACTTGAAAAAATATTAGTGCGCATTTTAATTTTATAAGTCACGTGGCTTCATTACATAGTCCTATAAATCAATTAAATATCTTTATCAGTTTCAATTCACAAGAAATAAAAAAGCTGGTAAATGTACAGCTTATCACTGATGACCTTGTTGCAGGCCTACATAGTTCATTTTTACGAAAATGTCAGCGTTGTTCATTACCTAATTAAACTTTCCAGTTTTGTAAAATATGTAGCCCTACTGCGCAAAATAAAATAACTAAACTTCTTACCTAACGAGTTTGTTCAGATGTTTTATTTGAATTTAGATATTCTTTGGATTCGCGTTCGACAACGTAAACAATGAATGATGCGCATTTTATAATGTTCAGTTTACTAAACTAAATTTGTAAAAGTTAGATCTTGGGTTTAACTTTCAATTTAGACAGAAAAAAATAGTTGTATTATTATTGTTTACTGATGTCTTGCCCGTGCGTATTAATTTAAATATGTTAGTTTTTTTTTAATTCGTTTTTACTCGTATTTTCTATCGGCCGGGCTGGGTTAGTGGTTATAATTCCTTGCCTCTAGTTCAGAGGAAATTAAAAATCTCGCTATCGCTCGGTTTTTAAACATTTTCCTCTCTAGTCTGTAAAAAACCACTTCCCAATCTCGCATCGTAAATATACTATTCCTTGCTGCACAGTAGTCGGGTGAAATACAGTATTGACTATGTGAACTGGAAAGCAATTGCGAGTAGGCTATTGTCCAAGCTATGTGCAATATATGCCTATTTTTTAATTACTTGACTTTCTGCCAATCTGTATTCAAATTTTCGTGGAAATTAATTTTTATTTCTAGAATTGCTGCAGATTTTTCTTTTCCAATTACAGACAGCTGAGATAAAATAAACCTTTGTGACTTTTTATAATATAGTGAGTTAAATTCTACGCTGTATTCATCCACAAACTTGATAATTTATTTTATCTGGTGGAGTTAAGACCGTAAAGTCTTCTAAGCTATTTCACCAGGGCTAAATTAGCCTAATATGATAGATGTGGCACAAGTGGTTAAACGCTTGCCTATTACCGCTGGGATCTCAAGATCGAGTCTTGGTCTCTTCATTGTGAGTTTCGTGGTGGACGAAGCAGAGCTTGGACAGGGTTTTCTCGGAATTTCTCCAGTTTTCCCCTGCCACAAACTTTATTCCTTCATTTATCCATACTCATCTCATCCATTTCATTCATCCGTTGCTGTTACGGCGCGTCAGACGTGGTCGCCAGCACCTTTGTCATTCACAGTGTTCTATATATAGGGGCTTCTATTCATCTCATCCCTCGACCCGACCCTGAGGTGGACACGATGACAGATGTATAAAAATGGAAATTAAACCTTAACATAAATTAAGAATATACTCAACAATCAATATTTTATGTCTCAATTTACTTTGTAACAGGAACAACATGAATATGTTTAATGCCATGTATTTTTGTCAAAACTGTTAGGCCTACATTGATTTATGTCTGTGGCCATCACTAACAGTTTTCACTGCTCGCTTATCGCTGTCTAAAACTCAAGATGTTTATGAGAAACATATAAACCAATTTATTTTAACCATTGTGTTGTCTTGGTAGAGAATTTGATTATTCGCTGGTTTTCATCAATAAATATAAAAGTTCGACTGTATAACCTATTATTAGCGAATTCCGAAGGAAAGTAACTATTGAAATTGTTTTCATGAAAAGATTTAAAAAGAAAAGTCAATTTTTATTGATCCAACTTACTAGACACATTGGCATGGGCTTGGAAACTTCTTATACGAAAGCAGGTAGGCTTAAAAAAATAAAGTTATTGTATATAAAAAATAAATTTAGTTTTGCACCATAACTTGATTCCTTCAAATATTTTGATGCTGCCATTCTTCATGCACGAATACATTGTTCTCTCATATTTCCATATTTTCTTGTCTTTTTTTTTTCTGAATGAGATGGAAGAATAATATTAATCATGATTTGAGGGAGGTAAATGATGCAGGGTATGGTTGGAAAATATATATATCCATGCATAGTAATTCTGCCCAAGGGCAGGTCCTTCACTGCAATCATAGCATTTTCATGCTATGCTTTGCAGCTTTACTATGGAAATATAGGTGTGGTAGCTTCCCGTTGCTTTCCACACCGGTGAAGGATGATGGTGATGATGATGGCCGGATGATTTTCGGGTACTGTTGGGCCCTAAGCTTGCTGACATTTGTCTTACAAGTGAGGAAAACCCCCGAAAAAACCTCACCCAGGAGCCTGTCCCGACCGGGAATCGAACCCGAGCCCACTGCATGACAAGACAGCACACTACTTCGAGACCACAGCGGTGGACCACATATATCGTGTATAAAAAAAACTTTACAAGCTTTGTTAGATAAATTTATTTAAAATATATTACAGAAATGATTGAGATGTCATTTTAAGGCAAAACACATTATTTTTTTATTCGCTTAGTGCCGTAGTACCTATTCGGACACAAAATGGACTAGAATGTTGCAGTCAAACTGCCGACTTTCACAGGTGCGGAACTTTCTCAGTGTCTCTTCTGGTTTCATAACCTTAGCACAACACAACTTTCGTACTCGGTACAGTAAAGATCCCCCAATAGCAGAGTCTTGAAAGGTATTGAGAGATAGCGACATTTTTCGAGAGGGCTAAGCCCACAATATCAAATCGTATAAGTTGTATGACGGAAGAATGTATGTTCCCTTGGAGTACAGATTTCTATGTTGTAGAAGCTGACAACAGTTTTGAAGCAGGGTACACATTTTGGACACAATATAAAAACAAATATATTTAGAATTAAAATCTCCTGCAAGCAAATAGCTGCGAGATATATGTGTTAGAATACAGGGCAAGTCAAAATCAAGGACCCAACTTCAGAAATTTATTGTGTGAAATATAATGATCATATGTTATTGTGAGACATGTAGAAAGAAAGGTAAACTCTCAAAGTTTTTTTCAAACACATGACAAGTATTCTATTTGAGCACCTTGCGTAACACGACACACATCAAGCCGATATTCTATCTCCTGCCAAACTTTCTGTAGCATGTTGCGATCAATATCAGCAATGGATGCTGTGAATGTGGGCATGCAGGCCCTCCAGTGTTGTTGGGAGTAGTGGTACGTAAATATGATCCTTTACAAAACCCCACATGAAGAAATCACATGGGGCCAAGTCGGCGGAACAAGGTGACCACTGAATGAGAGATCGATCCCCAGAGATGCACGGTCTATCCAACGTTGTGTTATTTTCCTTTACTACTCTATGGGCGAATGCGAAAACAGTGCAAAGAAACTTAACTTTGAGAGTTTACCTTTGAAACCACTTGTCTCACAATATGATACGTTCATTTGATTTCACGCAATAAATCACTGAAATCGGGTCCTTCATTTTGATTTGTCTTGTATTTAGGTCGTGCCTTGCTAAAAGTCTGGTAGGTGATTTATATACTGATGCTTTGAAAATAAGTTCGTATTGGGAGATTGGAAGAACATGACTATGCCTTCAATGAATTGAAACCATCGTAATATTGGCCATTCCTATGGTCAATTGATCTGTTAATGCAAATTACAGTACCTCAAAGGGAACCGTTTAATCTGTCATTTCTATTCATGTAATAATTATTTTAAATGTGTCAGTAGGTTATAAATGAGTTGCAATAGTGAAACAATGTCCGTATATATCTCTCTTGTATAAATGTTATTGGTTCATGAATCTGTTCAGATACACCTTGGCATTGAAATCCTTGATACTGAGACCGCTTCCATGGGAGAATCTACACATGGTCTCTGAAACATGAATTTACCAAATTTGACATCAATAGAGTCCCGCGCCGTAGCCGAGCGGTTAAGGCAGGAAGCCTTGGCGCAGAGCTACGGGACTTGCGCTGGTTCGAGTCTCCATGGGGGAAGAAATTTTCTCATGGTATTTCGGCCAGTATGAGACCGGTGCCCACCCAGCATCGTGAGACAATTGGGTAGCTACAATAAGTAGCGGGTCCAGGTTGAGGAACCAGCTATAACGGCTGGGGGACTCGACATGCTAACCACATGTCACCCCTACACTGGCTGTTGATCATCTACCTCTGTGATTGACACATGTGGATGTGAAGGGCCAGCAGTCGGCTGGTAAAAGGGCAACCGCTGCAAAGTGGATCGGAACATCAATAGAAATAGCTCCAATATGATTTTAATCTAACACGTTGGACATACTGGAGCAACATTTGTCCATGTCCCGCGGTTACATTTCTGGCACTTCAAAACTGATTCAGTTCAAATCGTTCTATATTCTCGGCCGGAATCTGAATTCAGGGCCTAAATATAAATGCGGGAAGAGTAATGACGTAATCTCTAACTTTTCTCTTAGAGATTTACTTTATGGATTTTAAAGGGTAACCAAGGGCAAGGAGTTCTAATCTGATTTCGTCGGTGGGGGTGTTTGATGGAAGCTTTTCGAGAACGACCCTCAGTGGCAGATCTTGTTTCATCTGATAAGTGTATAGGCTATATATATATATATATATATATATATATATATATACTTTTTTTTTGTCTAGAGAGACAAAAATCTTTAAGAATTTTAAAAATTCGTTACTGAGGTCGCATAATATCGCAAAATCTCCTGTGTATTAACCTCCACGTCGCCAGTAATGTTTTACTTTAGTTCCTTGTTCACATTAAAGTGATCAATCGCCGTTATAGGTGGAGGGAGGAGGTCTCTTTTTGATTGGGCAATACTGGAGGGTTTGCTCCCTAGGTTTGCTAGCAGTTGTTGGAGTAGCAGCACTATATAGTCACCCGTGATGGCCCAGATGTGAGGATAGTCGGTAAGACAGTAGCGGGTTGTTCAGCTAAAAATGAAAATTTGTACCAGTACTTCGTTACATCAGTCAAACTCACCATGGGATATCCATGTGGATTTCTCAGTTTATTATTATTTTATTTTTCTGTGGCTCTTTGACCGTTGGATCCTGCTGAGAGGGTATTGGTCAAGTCCAGCGCATCATCCCTGCACTCGAATTCCGGGAAAGTATGAAAAGGGTTCGAGATAATGAAGAAGGTGCCTCGAATTTGTAAAGCAACTTAGCGAATTTATAGTCAGGGAAGGAATTGATGAAGATAAAACAATTGGAACAAATGTGTCCAGGATAGAAAAGTGTGGAAAGAACTCGTTGAGAAGTCCAAAGCATTCTCGAATTGAAGCTATAGCGCCATATCAAGATGAAGAAGGAAGGAAATTGTTTCCCCTGACATAATCTTCAAATTTTACAGGATTGGATTCCTATAGATCAAGTGCACGGGTGTTCACATCTCCATTCGCCATTGTGCTACTTAGTTCTATGGGGGGAAAACTATATCACTGAACACCAACGATCAGTAAATAAATGCTTAACGATAAAACTAGAGTTAAAATTATTATCGCAGTGACTAACCACTAACGATTGCATGAAAAAAACATCATGGCTAGTGTGAACTCGCTTGTGATAAACTCGCCCGATGTTATTACATCACACACTGGTACGACATTATTATAATGAACTTGGTATTTTAGTTTACAGGCGCTTTGCTTTGTGGTTAAGTAGGTCTATTTTGCACGGATAAGTATAGCATATCAAGCGGCGTTGTCACGTCCTTATTTACTGGCATTAACATACGTACTACATTATAATAAT
This sequence comes from Diploptera punctata, assembly GCA_030220185.1. Classification (NCBI taxonomy): domain Eukaryota; kingdom Metazoa; phylum Arthropoda; class Insecta; order Blattodea; family Blaberidae; genus Diploptera; species Diploptera punctata. The sequence continues at coordinate 1,295,443 of JASPKZ010003799.1, read as the reverse complement.
ACTGAAAAATACAATAGTTGCAACGCAGCTAAGATAATTATATTCACGTGGAGTTGACATGGAAATGTCATTTTATACGTCAGTTATAATGCGAAGACATTATTGTCAGAGAACTGTTTTCAGTTTTTGGTGATTGGAGCGGCGTCTTAGAAGCCTCTAATTATATAATCAATATTTGAGTAAGGATCCATCCATCCATAGTAATTCTGCCCGAAGGTAGGTCCTTCACTGCAATCATGGCATATTCATGCTATACTTGCAGCTTTACTAGGCAATTGTAGGTGTGGTAACTTCCCGTTGCTTTCCACACCGGTTAAGGATGATGATGATGGCAATATGATTTCGGGGACCGTTTGGGCCTTAAAGTTTTCCTGACATTTGTCTTACAGGGAGGAAAAACCCTGATAAAAACCTCATCCAGAAAAACTGCCCCGACCGGTGATCGAACCCGGGCCCGCTGCGTGACAAGGCAGTACGCTACCTCGAGACCACAGCGGTGGACAGAGTAAGGATAGGTTGATTATTATAGATGGCTTGAGCCTGAACACTACCGCAAATTTAATGTAGTATCCCTAGATACACTATAGGCCTACAACTTGCCACTAGAAGCACGTTTGTAGAGGTAAGATCTCAATGAAAAATATAATCGTTGTGAATGTGATGGTCTTCTTCTTATTCTTTTAACTAGACCCATGACCTGTTTATCACCATACAGTACACGATTCATTAAAAAAATGAATGCTACTTTCCATCGTTTTTTTCGGTCTGTCTACATCTCTTTTGCTTCTTGGATATTACTTACTTTTTTACTTACTTACTTACTTTTTTACTTACTTACTTACTTACTTACTTACTTACTTACTTTTGAGGGCCTCTCCACTTTTCAGCGGTTACCCTGTATTCCCATTCGCCATTCTTGCCGATCACGCCATTCATCCTCCTCCAGACCTCGGTGGTTCATCAATCTATGGATCTCTCCTCTCCAAGTTGTTCTTGGCCTGCCCCGTTTCCTTCTACCAGAAGGTGACCCGTCCAAAAGAGTTTTGGGCCACCTATCATCCTCCATTCTCCTGACATGGCCATACCACTGAAGAGCTCGTCTTTCGATCCTTTCCACCACTGTCTCCTCCATATCCATCATCTGCCTCACTTCTTCATTTCTTCTTCTTTCCAACCTGGACACCCTGGCACTGGGTCTTATTCCATCCATCTCCACTGCCAAGATCTTAGTTTTTTGTCCCTCTACCAAAGTACATCCCTCAGCACCATAAGTCATTATGCTTTCCACAACAGACTTCAAAATCCTCTTCTTCGTGTGGTTTGACATGATCCTACTCCACAGTACTCCATTCAACATTTTTATGGCTCTTCGTGCTTGTACTAACCTGCTATCTACTTCAGCTTTACAACTCCCTGATTCATTAATAAGTGATCCCAAATATTTAAATTTTTTAACAGCTCTAATAATTCCTTGGGATAGGAATATATCTCGTCCACTTCCTCCTACTACAAGATATTCAGTTTTTTTCCATGTTTACTCTTAATCCTCCTATTTCAAAAGTATTTAGAAGTTGGATATAAATATCCAAATGTTCTGTCCTTTTATTACCTCTATCTATATTAGCATTCCACTTTTTTTTCTAGTTTTATAATTGTGTTGATATCCAATATATTAGATTGTTGTCTCATATCCTCGTTTCTTATCTTTTCTAATCTGGTTTTACTTATATGACTCGTAGTGGATTAATTTCTCCTGTATTCATAATTTGCTGCATCTTTTTTGTCTCTGCCGAGTTTCAGCATCATACAGTATGTCATCACCAGGGAAAGTACCTTAGTTGGTTGGGGAATGAAGTATACTACACACAGAACCATTGTGTCTGTATTCTGTTCACTCTCGTATGCACCGCAGCTGCGCACTAGGCTGCGTTGCTGTCTTGGGCCTCACATCGCATGCATACTCCGGTTTCATACAGAATGAGACATTTTTTTTTATATCTACACACATGGTCTTTTCATGGATGAGTGTAGATATGTATTACTGTGTATATAGTGTAGACACACACACACACACACACACACATATATATATATATATATATATATATATATAATTCATTGTTTTGATACAGGTGTGTAACCATGTAGGTATTTGTTTATATTATGATTATTTTTTATTCATGGAAAAATAATGCAGTACGGCCAAGCAGGCCGTGCTCAATATAAATGCATATGTATTTCCTTTCTTTTGAAAAAAAGAAAAAGGCAATAAATTCCATTCCACTTCATTACTCAGGTTTCAGTTAACTTGTGCATTACAATGGCAATCAAGGTACTTTCACTGGTCATCGCTGATCACACTGAGTTTTATAAACTTTTATTTTACTCTCAGTACTAAGGTATGGGCTATTTTATGCCAGGGTACCACCTGGGAATATTCGATCGTAGAGCAAGTGACAGTTAGCGTCATGTTGTCCAACGTGATAACACACATTCCCGCTAGAGCCAATTGCCAATATGTTTACCCACATACAGTTAGAAACAATCTTGTTCATACAGCTTATATTTTTGTTAATTTTAGGCCTATTTAAGTTTTAAAATGTATATTAGGCTGTGTTACGGAAATGCATGGCAATTAGTTTTATATTGTAGCTCGTTTAAATTAATTTGTAAAACCTATCATTTCTTTGGCATAGCAACATGGATGGAACTGGATTGCAACAGTGTTGTTCATACACTCAAAGAACGCTGTCTCTATCCTTTGTGTATTTGTAAACTGATGTTGCGCTACCTACTCAAGTGAACGAGTAGAGTTTCATAGCATTCACGTACTTGCTTCATTTGTGTGCACAATGGAGAAGAGATTGCAGTTAAGTTCAGACTTAAAGAGAACAACTGTCAACCTTGCTTTAAGAGGCAAATAGGCAATATAGTGGGAAAATTACATGCATAGTTAACCCTTAATTCAAAATGTATCTTATAAGATACATCAATTGGTTTTGTTCATTTAATGATTAGAATAAAAACAGATGAAAACTAACGAGAAGAAATTACTTATTGTTTGTAGAACTTCACAATTTACCTAATAATAACAGTTACGCACCATTTCGTTTTCATTGCGGTCCGCCACATTTAAATAATTGATAGATAAATAAGTGCTCTGTCAATTTAAGGATTAACAAGTTCAAGTATGAAAGTACCATAGACAATTTTTAGCGTAAAGATAGAGACAAAATAATAAACGAAAGAGAAGAACGTTTGATACTCAGACATGTTAGAGCACACCCTGGGATTAGGGTCCCGGAACTTAGGCCCATGGTGGAAGAATTGTCCGAAAAGCAAGTGAGCAATCAGACTGTTCGTCATGTGCTGTGGTCGCATAATTATCATGGCCGTAGACCACGAAAAAGGTCATATGTAAGTGAAAAAAATTGTGCTGCAAGATTACTTTTTTACAAAAGAGCATGCAAAGAAATCACAGGAGTTTTCGGATCGTGTAATTTGATCCAATGAAAGCAAAATAATTCTCTTCGGATCAGATGGTAGTATAAGGGTTGGAGGAAACCCAACGCTGCTGATGATAAGGTGAATACTCTTCTGACTGTGAAATCCCGGATGAGGTTCAGCCTGTATGTCTTCCAGCGGGGTTGGAAATCTGCATTTCATTGACGCAATAATGGATAAGAGGCATTACAACAGGATATTGAAGGAAAATGTAAAAGTGCCATAAAATGGGACAGTGACAGAATTGCATATTCCAACAAGACAAAGACTGTAGACATTAACAAGCTTTCGTTGATCTGGAACGTTCCGAAGTAGCTGAGAACACTCCACAGTCAGCTGATCTAAATCCAATAGACAATCTTTGGCCGAGTTGAAGAACAATTCCGTGAAAGGAAAGGGAGTTCAAATGAAGAGGTAAAACATTTCATTAGAGAAGAATGGGATAAAATCACACCTGAGACAATAAAAAAATCGGTTAATTCAATGCAACGACGATGCCAAGTAGTGATTAAAACTAAGGGATACTCTACTAAGTATTAAATGGAGATATTGTTCCGTGTTTTGATTTTGTGTTTTAAGTGTATGAACAGAAACCTTGCAAACAAGTGAATGTTTAATTTCGTTGGTTTTAGTTTTAATTATATTTTGAATATAAATATTTTATTACATATAGGTGTGTTAGGTTGTTATGATACTCTGAAATGATAATCATAAATATACCATATTTCGGAAGATAGAACATTTACTTTATATCACAAAATGTCAGCTCTACAAACGAGAATGTTACTCACTGTATAAGGGGGATACTATCCCACAAATCCACCTACATTAGTGGGCTAGTTAGTGTACATCACATTAGTTTCGCATTCACTTGTTTGTTTGCATGTTTTTGTGATAAGTTGGCTGGAATGTCTGCGAAATGTCTAATACATATTTTATATTGTAAATATGGTGCTTTTAGGTTTTTTTGAGTTCAACTTCTCACTTTATGTTAAGGCATTTCTCACATTTTTTATGAAAAAAAATTGTCTCAGGAAATTATTCACATACTGCAACAAAAAATTGTGCGTTTCCGTTTTTTATTTGAATTTATGTGGGTGGTTCGGTGGTATAGATTCCCCAAGATATTTATTCTTCCTTGTGACATCTTTTCTGCAACCCGATATTATGGAGCCTTTAGATAACACGTATTTTATTTCACTTATTACTTCCCTATGACTAGTTATGTCTGGCCCTAATGTCTTTTAATTTCTCCCCGTTTACTGGATGGTGGTTTGCTAGAGTCAATTCTTATTTTGGGATTTCAGGTAAACCCCCACTTAAAAAAATGTCGGGTTTCGCTGAGTTTTGGATAATACTTACCTAGGTTTATTTTAATAGCATATACCGAGTTTCGTTGTCAAACAACGAAATTTGCGACTCCTAGACCGGCTTTTTAATAATCGTTTCAGGTGTACTCCTACATGTACCGGTTTTAGAGCATGATAAATAGCGGCTACAGAATGAGATGGGTGGACCATATAATGAGAATGGAGGAGGATAATACCACTAGAAAGCTTTACACTACTGAGACCAGATGGAGGAAGACCGAAGTTGAGATGGATGGATGGTGTAGAGGAAGCTCGGAGTCCGGGGTAGGGCGTTGGACAGGGATGCGTGGAAGAGCAGCCAGGGCCCATAAATAAGTGTAGAGCTAGAAGAAGAAGAAAGCGGCTAAACGCTCGGCGTACGTGAAAACATGTATGTACAAATTTTCATGAATATCTGTTGGGTTTAGTAGTCACACTCATGCAGTCTTGTAACACATCGTTATCCCATCTAATTAACGGTCTGACTTGGAGCCTAGTTGTTGAAGGTTTCACTGGAAATGTTTGTTAACAATAAAAGTCTTTCATCACACATTCTGCATACATGGCCAAACCAAATTCATATTTGTACTCTTATGCATTTATTTTATTTAATACCCCATGTTGTAATAATGACATTTTTTGTATTTTCTCCTAGCACTGGCGTAATTGTAACACATTTCTGAGGTTGGGGCGCCCGAAAGGCGGAGTTACGACTGCCTCCGATGATGTGATGGGTGATAATGATGATAGTGGTGCGCCAGGAGAGTCCTTAATCCTAAACTTAATCTAAGGCGAATATGAATGATGATAATTATGATGTCCATATGAAGTTCGGGGACCGTTTGTCACATGTAGTAAGTAATACCGCCCTAAAAAGTTGTTCAGTACAATTAAACATTACATCAGAATCGATATAATAGTTTAAGAGGAGTAGAGTGACAAACACACGTATAGATACGACTATAAAGATATAACTTATATAGACATATTCCAAATAATATACATTTTTATTTCCGTTATTTCCAGTGTTAGAGCGAAATATCTTTTCTTACACGTCTAAAGTAAAACAGTTATTGTAAAATGCGGTCATACATCAGGTTTGTTACAATTTGAACGTAGCTCGGAAGAATTATAGTAGACACCGGAAATAACCGTGCGTGTGTGTGGGGCTGACAATCTGGCTGATTCTGTGACCAATTTAATTTAACGAATTATTTCTGTGACAAATTTCAATTATATGACAAAACAACCCCTGCAAATCTATGACACGATTTTACTTCTCTCCCGAAGGAAGCCACACTCAGGATTAAGTTATAAATGGGATGAGAACAGAGACTAGTAGATTCCATGTCCACTCGATTGTAAGATGTGTTCAAAATTGAGAAGAAGATGGACTAAATATTAATTTTCTAAAGCAGACGCCAATATGGGAATGGCGAAGACTACATGGTACATAGGAAACCGGATTTAATAAGAAAAACTAATACTCGTAGACTACGATGAGCAGGACATGTGGCACGATGCCTTTGCCTGTCCAATAATGCAAAAATCCAAATGTTACGCTTGAATGGGGTTTTGTTTGATGTAGCATTGAAGTAGTGTTGTATTGTAACGTAGCAACGATTGAACGGTTTAAAATTCCATTCTGTTTGTGTAGTGCCGTGAGCGATTGGAAAATATTAGCTCAGATTTTGGGATATGGAAGTTAGGTAAGTTAGAATACATTCATTACACAAATAATTCATATTGGAATAAATACACTTCTTATTACACACTGCAGCTTCATTTAATTGAATACTTAAATATTTATTTCCAACGCTTCCTGTCACTAATTCAATTTTTTTAAATTCAACTTGCTAATGACTGGAGTGCGCTCCTACTCCTAAATAATTGAAATATGGGTTTTAAATTTTCGTTCAGGTAAACTCCTACACCTAATATTTTTAGAGTATAATATCAGCTAAACATTCGCCGTATCTGAAAATGTGTATACACAAAGTTATGTGTTTCGCCGAATCAAACATGGCGGTTTGCTAGAGTCAATTCTTATTTTCGGATTTCAGGTAAACCTCCACTTAACATTGTCGGAATTCGATGAGTTTTGGATAATATCTACCCCGGTTTATTTCAATAGCATATACTGGTTTCATTGTCAAACAACGAAATCTGCGACCGCCAGAGCGGCTTTTTAATTTTCGTTTCAGGTTAACTCCTACATCTACTGGTTTTAGAGCATAATAGATAGCGGCTACAGAATGAGATGGGTGGACCATATAATGAGACTGGAGGAGGACAATACCACTAGAAAGCTTACACTACTGAGACCAGATGTAGGAAGACCGAGGTTGGATGGAGTAGAGGAAAATCGGGGTCCGGGGATGGAGAGGGCGTTGGACAGGGATGCGTGGAAGAGCAGCCAGAGCCCATAAAGAGCTGTAGAGCTAGAAGAAGAAGAAAGTGGCTAAACGCATGGCGTACGTGAAAACATGTATGTACACATTTTCATGAATATCTTTTGAGAGGTTTAGAATTCACACACATGCAGGCTGCATTATTCAGTCTTGTAACACATTGTTATCCCATCTAATTAACGGTCTGACTTGGAGCCTAGTTGTTAAAGGTTTTACTGAAAATGGTTTTTAACGATAAAAGTCTTTCATCACACATTCTGCACACATGGCCAAACCAAATTAATATTTGTACACTTATACATTTATTTTATTCAATACCCCAGGTTGTCATTTTGACATTTCTAGTGCTATCTTCTCGCACTGGCGTAATTGTAACACATTTTTGAGGTTGGGGCTCCCTGAAGGCGGGGATACGGATGCCCTGACGATGTGATGGGTGATGACGATAGTGGTGCACCAGGAGAGTCCTTAATCCTAAACTTAATCTAAGGCGAATATGAATGGTGAGAATTGTGATGGCCGTATGATATTCGGTACAGTTGGGGCCTTAAAGTCTCCTGACATTTGTCTTACAAGTGAGGAAAAACACAGAAAAAAATCACCCAGGAAACTTGTCCCGACCGGGGTTCGGATCCGGGCCCGCTGCGCATATTAAAAAAAATGTTTTATTACTTGTTCTAATTTATCCAAGGTCCGTCTACAATTTCTGCTACTCGAAAATTTTCCCAAATACACAGGGTGCAGCATAAGTCAGTTAATAGAAAATACAAATATATTATTTTCTGTAGCTTACAACAACTATACAAAAATAACTACCGAAATTGTTCGAACTGACCTCCATTGCTGTTTAAACATTTATGACATCGCTTTAACACTGATTTGCAGATGTTGTCACACAATTTCCCATTATTAACAAAAGTGTGATCAAATTCCTGTTCAATCAAATCCCGCAAATGTTGCAAGATTTAGTGGTTTTGTACTGAAAAATTTGTCCTCCAAAATTCCTCTAGCAGTAGCGTTTTGAGATTATATTCTCAAGGTCCCGTATTCAAACCCCAGTATCAACCAATCTGACTGTTTCTCTTGTAACATGTGCAATGGTTAACTACCTTCTGACGCACCCTGTAATTATCTTTCCAAAACTAATACTTATTGTATTTCGACATTTTCAAGGTCAGGTTTTGTAGGCATAAGCCAACATGGGTCGTCCGGTATATTCTAACTAGTAATCTTTGATCCGAGAAGTGCATGATACGCTCTGTTGCCTAGTGTGTACCACATTCTATTGAGTAATTTCCATATAAATATAGTAGTAGCAGTAGTTTATTCCCTACGTTCCGAGTGGGGACATTTTTAACCAATCTAATTTAGTTAGGCTTATTTTCCTATATATGTCAGTTAGTAGTCAGCACATAACCTCAAAGAGACATCTAGTAGGAAATTAAGGTATTACTTGAATGGAGAAAGGCAGATTATATTTTGCTCAGATGCACTAGTTTATGCCTGTGGTTCTTTTACGGAACTCACGGCTTAAAGTCTCTCTCGGAGAACTGGTCCCTTGCATTCTTCCATCCTAAAAATCCATCGATCTCGGCGGGTTTGATCTCGGAACCATTGGGGAGAGAGCCAGTAACATAACCCCTAGACCACCGAGGTCAAATATGAACCAAGATAATTGAAAGACATAAAACATAGAGTCCAGAATATTTTTATATTTTGTGACAATTAAAATACTGTAAGTAGGCTAGTTGGAAATACACTAAAGCTCCGCTTGACTGATATAGTTCACGTTAGAACGTATTTCTGGAAACATTTCCCCCAATCACCACTAACTCTAACTGATACATAGTCTGGCGCTAATTTTATGTACCGGTAGTGTTTATTACAAGAAATAATATTATGAATTCTGTTTGACATCTCATCCGACAATACTTTAGTAACCAAACACAATGCAACAGAAAAATGGAGTTTCCATCTACGACAATTGTACTTAAAATGCACGGTTTTATATCTGTGGATGACGTAACAATAAAGTTTTACAGAGTGACAGTAAAATAATTATCTCTGTTAATGCAGTATATATACGGGGAGTTAAAAAATACATATTTTGAGTTTCATGTTTTAATTAAAAATGAAACAAAAATAAAAATGCATAAAGTTATGGCAATCCCCACAGTATTGTATGGATGTGAAACTTGGACTCCATAAAAAACAGAAAGATAGAATACAGATGGTGGAGGAGGTTCCTCAGACAAGTTAAAGGATGTACAAAACTTGATAGAATCAGAAATGAAGATATAAGAGAAGAATTAAAGTGCAGCCTTTATTGGATAAAGTCACGAAATATAGACAAAAGTGAATTGTTTTGTCAAACTTTACGTGGAATCCGTCCGGGTTCGATCCACGATCGGGATATTGTCCTCATCTGTAAGACAAATGTCGGTAAACTTTAACGCCCAAAAGTACCAGAACACTTGTCTGGACATCATACTTCATTCTCATGTTCGCCTTGTTCAGTGTAAATGTGTATGTTGTTCGTACTGACTCAAGTCAAATTACAAACAGGAATAAGGTGTAGAAAGAAATTAAACGTTAGGTCAATTCTGCAAATGCATGATATTACGGATTACAGGGATTCTTGTAAAGAAACTGAAAATAAATAAAACTGTTATATGAAATGAATACGAAACAATGATAACTTTAAGTGAGGAGAAAATATTACGACCATTTGAAAATAAAGTTCTTAGAAATATGAATATGCGTGATGAATGGATTAATATTGTTAATAGGATCTATAGTAATACAAAAGCTAAAGCAAAAACACAGCATAAATTAACAGAGGAGTTCACAGTGATTAAAGGCCTGAAGCAGGGATGCAGTTTATCGCCAGTTCTTTTTAATATTTATCTATAACAGGCTCTTAATTTATGGTATAAAAAGTGTTCTGAAATGGGTATCCCTATAGGAGGAAAAATACTACATTCATTGTTGTTTGCGGATAATCATATGATTTTTGCAGGGGATGAAGATTATATGAGATGGGGACTGAATATAAATTTACAGAAAACAGAATATATATGTTTGGGAAAGGATGTGGATGACCTCATACTAGAAACAGGGGAGATAAAAAAATGTGAATTTTTTAAATATCTTGGGTCAATAATTACATGTTTAGGTACATGTGAAAGAGATGTACAAACTAAAATTGCAATGGCAAAAAATGCAACTAAGACATTACATGCAATAATTTGGAACAAAAATATTACTAAGGGAACAAAAATGAAAATTTATAAGAGCATAATGTAGAATATTTTGTCATATGGAAGTGAAACTTGGTCTTTGACGGAATTACAAACGAATAAAATTAGAACAGTTGAATTTGATTATTTTAGAAGAAGTATCCAAAAAACAAGACAGGATAAAATAAGAAATTAATTCCTTTGGAAAGAAATGAATGTCACCACATCTGTTGTTAAGAGGATTGAAAAATTAAACTCTTTAATGGCATGAACATGTACAAAGAATGGAAAATGAAAGATGGCCAAAATATATATACCAATTATCACACCCTGGAAGAAATAAAATTGGAAGACCAAGATAGAAATGGAAAACTTATGTCAGAACTATAATGGATGATAAGAATTTGGAAGAAGGAGATTTGAATGATAGAAATAAATGGAAATTGAAGACGACAAACCTATAAGTTGGGGATAACTGAAGAAGAAAATGAAGAAGAAGAAGAATACAAGTTTTTGGACCAAAGAGAGAGACGAACAGACAAAATTATGACTAAGCTCCAATCCCATTAAAACAATTAGAAATGTATGCAAAGATAAGGAAAAATTCAGTGTCCATAAATTGCTGTTGATATTTTGCACACGTAAGAAGAATAAATTATACAGTTACCACAATAACTGTGAAAATGTCCATTTTAGTTACTAATCGGTTGTAAACTTTTATCTTTCCAGGAAACTATATTTGAAAATAAATTTGATGCAATGAAGGCAAAATTGAACAAGGCAAATTTGAAGGTGGCGAAATTGAAAACAATAGTACATGGAAGTCATTCAAATAATCCCAGCACTATGAGTGTGTAAAATAAATTATATGAGGAGGGAAAACCGTAGATGAACTGTTTGGTAAGAATATTGTAGCCTGGATGGATACAACAAAATGGATGATTTCATTATCAAATACATAAGTTGATTGTATGACCTTGATGGTGAAAACAAGTAATTTTATATACATTTAAATATAAAATAATTTATTATGCATATATATTTATTTACATGCCGAACCATTGTCTAAGAAAACACAACATCAAACAAAATCACATACACGTTGTTTCTATGTTTAATTGAATTTTTTTTTAAAGAATGAAAAAAAAATACATGGGGATTATTTCTGTGTGCAGCTACCAATTTCCGCTAGTTTTCTGTCACTTAGAATCGTTTATCCTTTAAGAGAGTTTATAGTTGTTTCAAATAACGTAGAACAAAATCTTCATTCTCTCGCTTTGTCATACTGTGTTACTTAAAAATCAGAGGTTTTTCTAGAATTGCAATATAGAGATGTAAATAAAAAAACATCGCTCCACTTTAGCACATGTTATTTGGCGTAAAATTGGATCAAGTTGTAGTTAAGGTATGTACAAATTCTCGGCTCAAAAAAGTTCCACATTTTGTACAATAGAGTCTCGTGGATCCGAATAGTTGCATTAGATATTCAAAGTCATTAAAAATTACATTGTAAATATTGTATTAATTTAAGTTTTTGGATCTCCGAGTCTTGTACTGACATGATGCCTTTCTTGTTTTACAGGCAACTAATTAAAGTGACTGGATTCGGGGGATGTGAATGGACGATACAAATGGAAAACCTTTAGCAGGGAATTACCATACCTAATTTTTATTAGGGAATTGCCATTCTTCATTTTTAAGTAGGGATCTACCATTCTTAACTTTTAGTAGGGAACTACCATTCTTAACTTTCAGTAGGGAACTACTATTCTTAACTTTTAGTAGAGAACTACCATTCTTAACTCTTAGTAGGGAACTACTATTATTAACTTTTTTAGGAACTACTATTCCTAACGTTTAGTAGGGAATTACCATTCTTAAATCTTAGTAGGGAATTACTATTATTAACCTTTTTAGGAAACTACTATTCTTAACTTTTAGTAGGGAACTACCATTCTTAACGTTTAGTAGGGAACTGCCATTCTTAACTTTTAGTAGGGAACTAACATTCTTAACTTTTAGTAGGGAACTACCATTCTTAACTTTTAGTAGGGAACTACCATTCTTAACTTTCAGTAGGGAACTACTATTCTTAACTTTTAGTAGAGAACTACCATTCTTAACTTTTAGTAGGGAACTACCATTCTTAACTTTTAGTAGGGAACTACCATTCTTAACTTTTAGTAGGGAACTACCATTCTTAACTTTTAGTAGGGAACTACCATTCTTAACTTTTAGTAGGGAACTACTATTCTTAACTTTTAGTAGGGAACTACCATTCTTAACTTTTAGTAGGGAACTACCATTCTTAACTTTTAGTAGGGAACTACCATTCTTAACTTTTAGTAGGGAACTACCATTCTTAACTTTTAGTAGGGAACTACTATTCTTAACTTTTAGTAGGGAACTACCATTCTTAACTTTTAGTAGGGAACTACCATTCTTAACTTTTAGTAGGGAACTACCATTCTTAACTTTTAGTAGGGAACTACCATTCTTAACTTTCAGTAGGGAACTACTATTCTTAACTTTTAGTAGAGAACTGCCATTCTTAACTCTTAGTAGGGAACTACTATTATTAACTTTTTTAGGAACTACTATTCGTAACGTTTAGTAGGGAATTACCATTCTTAAATCTTAGTAGGGAATTACTATTATTAACCTTTTTAGGAAACTACTATTCTTAACTTTTAGTAGGGAACTACCATTCTTAACGTTTAGTAGGGAACTACCATTCTTAACTTTTAGTAGGGAACTACCATTCTTAACTTTCAGTAGGGAACTACTATTCTTAACTTTTAGTAGAGAACTACCATTCTTAACTCTTAGTAGGGAACTACTATTATTAACTTTTTTAGGAACTACTATTCCTAACGTTTAGTAGGGAACTACCATTCTTAACTTTTAGTAGGGAACTACTATTCTTAATTTTTAGTAGAGAACTACCATTCTTAACGTTTAGTAGGGAACTACCATTCTTAACTTTTAGTAGGGAACTACCATTCTTAACTTTCAGTAGGGAACTACCATTCTTAACTTTTAGTAGGGAACTACCATTCTTAACTTTCAGTAGGGAACTACTATTCTTAACTTTTAGTAGAGAACTACCATTCTTAGGGAATTACTATTATTAACCTTTTTAGGAAACTACTATTCTTAACTTTTGATAGGGAACTACCATTCTTAACGTTTAGTAGGGAACTACCATTCTTAACTTTTAGTGGGGACTATTATTCTTAACAAATTGGTGACCGACAGCTGTGCGTTCGACCCCGCTACTAGACCGGACATTTCTGTCAGTAGGGTGGAATTTTAAATTTTAAACCGCGCTAGCACAGTGTGATTTTTACATCAATATATTTACAGTCAATAACAATAATGCATAAGTAAATTTTTATTAGTGTTCTCACCACACCTTCTAAAAGAAATTGAGGGTTTGATACATTGGAAAAATTTTCCATTATGTAAAGGCACAGTGCATAAGAGCATATGTAGCGAGTTTCGTTTCTTGTGTTCACTGTAAACACGGCAATTTTTGGAGGGGTATTTTTTCTTTCCAATCACAATTGGTGATAATTTATGATTCTTCATGTCTCAGCCTCCCTGGTTAGTCTTGACGTGGTTTCCTTTTCTCTCTGTCTTCCTTCCTCTTCCCTGTCATCTGTTCCTTATTTCACGACAGCCAAACAAGAGGTTGTTTCAAACAAAAAACTTCTGTTTGACATTTTGTTATTAGGATTTTGAAATTTATAGACCCTGAAAGCATTAAAGAGTGCACAATTCAGAAGCCACAGTACAACTTTCTTGCTCCATTTCACTGTTTTTCTGTGGTAAAACAAGAGTGGCATTTGTGATAGGTACTGGTCAGCCCTGTCTACGCCATTCGCATACTTGTTATATTGAAGTATTCAATAGGGCATTTTTCAACTTTAACCCTCCCACTATCGTGTTGCCTGAAGCAATGTGTTAACCATTTTTACGTCTCTTTTATCTTTCGATGTTTGTAGCAAAGTCCCACTTACTACAAAATACATTTTTTTGTGGTTTGAGTTTATTTCCTGCTTCCACAAATGATTTTGGAAGCCCTCTCTTAATCCTTATTGTTTCATAAACTCTCGTCTTTTTTTCTAGCAAATTTTCAGCTATTATAATAATTATCCTGGTAAACATGATGCTACAGATATAAATTTGGCTCCATAACGCAAAATAGTGTATCTTATCATTTTCCCCTCTGCAACATATATTTATAGGTTACATACCTATCCCGTAATCGCCTAACTACCGGCACCAAAATTCCATATTTCACCAGCCGTCTGTCTTAAAATTGTAAACAAATCTTTCTGTAAAGTTTGAAATTCCATAAAACAGAAGAGAGGGGTACAAAAACAACTAAAATTTATTTCACAATGAAAAAAAAAACAAAGTTGCATGCCTCCTTCAAAAGCGAAGAGGCAGGGAAACCATAGAAAAAAACGGAAATCTCCGTGGCCAGTCGTCTAGCGCTGGCCATTTAAACACGGAGATCTCCGTGGTCCGTCACCAATGTGTTAAAATTTAGTAGGGAACTACAATTCTTAACTTTTAGTAGGGAACTACTATTCTTAACTTTTAGTAAGGAACTACTATTCATAACTTTTAGTATGGAACTACCATTCTTAACTTTTAGTACGGGATTATTATTCTTAATTTTAGTAGGAAACTACTATTCTTAACTTTTAGTACGGAACAACTATTGTTAATTTTAATAGGGAACTACTATTCTTGACTTTTAGTAGGGAACTACTATTCTTAACTTTTAGTATGGAACTACTATTCTTAATTTTAGTAGGGAACCACTATTTTTAACGTTTAGTGGGGAACTACTATTCTTAATATTAATAGTGGGGAACTACTATTCTTAACTTTTAGTACGGAACTACTATTCTTAATTTTAGTAGGGAACTACAATTCTTAACTTTTAGTAGGGAACTACTATTCTTAATTTTAATAGGGAACTACTATTCTTAACTTTTAGTAGGGAACTACTATTCTTAATTTTAGTAGGGAACTACTATTCTTAACTTTCAGTAGGGAACTACTATTCCTTAATTTTAGTAGGGAACTACTGTTCTTAACTTTTATTATGGAACTACTATTCTTAACATTTAGTAGGAACTACTATTCTTAATTTTAGTAGGGAACTACTATTCTTAACTTTTAGTAGGGAACTACTATTCATTAATATTAGTAGGGAACTACTATTCATTAATTTTAGTAGGGAACTACTATTCTTAACTTTTAGTATGGAAATACTATTCTTAACTTTTAGTAGGGAACTTCTATTCTTAATTTTAGTAGGGAACTATTTTTAATTTTGGTAGGGAACTACTATTCTTAATCTTAGTAGGGAACTATTATTCTTAACTTTTAGTAGGGAACTACTATACTTAACTTTTACTATGGAACTACTATTCTTAACTTTATGTAGGGAACTACTATTCTTAATTTTAGTAGGGAACTACTATTCTTAAATTTTAGTAGGGAACTACTATTCTTAATTTTTAGTATGGAACTACTATTCTTAATTTTAGTAGGGAACTACTATTCTTAACTTTTAGTAGGGAACTCTTATTCTTAATTTTAGTAGGGAACTACTATTCTTAACTTTTAGTATGGAACTACTATTCTTAACTTTTAGTAGGGAACTACTATTCTTAATTTTAGTAGGGAACTACTATTCTTAACTTTTAGTAGGGAACAACTATTCTTAATTGTAGTATGGAACTACTATTCTTAACTTTTAGTATGGAACTACTATTCTTAATTTTAGTAGGGAACTACTATTCTTAACTTTTAGTATGGAACTACTATTCTAAATTTTAGTAGGGAACTACTATTCTTAACTTTTAGTAGGGAACTACTATTCTTAATTTTAGTAGGGAACTACTATTCTTAATTTTTAGTAGGGAACTACTATTCCTAACTTTTAGTAGGGAACTACTATTCTTAACTTTTAGTAGGGAACTACTATTCTTAACTTTTAGTATGGAACTACTATTCTTAATTTTAGTAGGGAACTACTATTGTTAACTTTTAGTAGGGAACTACTATTCCTAATTTTAGTAGGGAAATACTGTTCTTAACTTTTAGTATGGAACTACTATTCTTAATTTTAGTAGGGAACTACTATTCTTAACTTTTAGTAAGGAACTACTATTAATTAATTTTAGTAGGGAACTACTATTCTCAACTTTTAGTATGGAACTACTATTCTTAACTTCTAGTAGGGAACTACTATTCTTAATTTTAGTAGGGAACTACTATTCTTACCTTTTAGTATGGAACTACTCTTCTTAACTGTTAGTAGGGGACTACTATTCTTAACTTTTAGTATGGAACTACTATTCTTAACTTTTATAAGGAACTACTATTCTTAATTTTAGTAGGGAACTGACATTCTTAATTTAGTAGGGAACTACCATTCTTAACTTTTAGTAGGGAACTACTATTCAAAACTTTTAGTAGGTAACTTCCATTCTTAACTTTTAGTAAGCAACTAACAAATTTAACTTTTAGTATTGAACTACAATTCTTAACTTTTAGTAGGGAACTACTATTCTTAACTTTTAGTAGGTAACTACCATTCTTAACTTTTATTAAGCAACTACTATTCTTAACTTTTAGTAGGTAACTACCATTCTTAACTTTTAGTAAGCAACTAACATTCTTAACTTTTAGTATGGAACTACTATTCTTAACTTTTAGTAGGGAACTACCATTCTTAACTTTTAGTAGGTAACTACCATTCTTAACTTTTAGTAGGTAACTACCATTCTTAACTTTTAGTAAGCAACTAACATTCTTAACTTTTAGTATGGAAGTACTATTCTTATCTTTTATTAGGGAACTACTATTCTTAACTTTTAGTAGGTAACTACCATTCTTAACTTTTAGTAAGCAACTAACATTCTTAACTTTTAGTAGAGAACTCCTATTCTTAACTTTTCATATGGAACTACCATTCTTAACTTTTAGTAGGGAACTACTATTCTTAACTTTTAGTAGGGAACTACTATTCTTAACTTTTAGCAGGTAACTACCATTCTTAACTTATAGTAAGCAACTAACATTCTTAACTTTTAGTATGGAAGTACTATTCTTATCTTTTAGTAGGGAACTACTATTCTTAACTTTTAGTAGGTAACTACCATTCTTAACTTTTAGTAAGCAACTAACATTCTTAACTTTTAGTAGGGAACTCCTATTCTTAACTTTTCATATGGAACTACCATTCTTAACTTTTAGTAGGGAACTGCTATCCTTAACTTTTAGTAGGGAACTACCATTCTTAACTTTTTGTAGAAAACTACCATTCTTAACATTTAGAAAGGAACCACCATTCTTAACTTTTAGTAGGGAACTGATATTCTTAACGTTTAGTAGGAAATCTCTATTTTTAACTTTTAGTAGAGAACTAGTATTCTTAGCTTTTAGTAGGGAACTACTATTCTTAACTTTTAGTGGAGAACTACTATTCTTAACTTTTAGTAAGGAACTACTATTCTTAACTTTTAGTAGGGAAGTACTTTTCTTAACTTTTAGTAGGGAGCTACTCTTCTTAACTTTACGTAGGGAACTATTATTCTTAACTTTTAGTAGGGAACTACTGTTCTTAACTTTTAGTAGTGAACCATTATTAACTTTTAGTAGGGAACTACCATTATTGACTTTTAGTACGGAACTACTATTCTTAACTTTTAGTAGGGACGTACTATTCTTAACTTTTAGTAGGGTATTACCATTCTCAACTTTTAGTAGGGAACTACCATTCTTAACTTTTAGTAGGGAACTACCATTCTTAACTTCTTGTAGGGCACTACAATTCTTAACTTGTAGTAAGGAACTACCATTCTTAACTTTTAGTAGAAACTCGTATTCTTAAATTTAGTAGGGTACTATATTGTTAATTTTAGTAGGGAACTACCATTCTTAACTTTTAGTAGAGCACTACCATTCTTAACTTTTAGTAGGAAACTACCATTCCTAACTTTAGTAGGGAACTCCTATTCTTAACTTTTAGTATGGAACTACTATTCTTAACTTTTAGTATGGAACTACTATTCTTAACTTTTAGTAGGGAACTGACATTCTTAATTTAGTAGGGAACTACCATTCTTAACTTTTAGTAGGGAACTACATTCAAAACTTTTAGTAGGGAACTACCATTCTTAACTTTTAGTAAGCAACTAACAAATTTAACTTTTAGTAAGGAACTACAATTCTTAACTTTTAGTGGGGAACTACTATTCTAACTTTTAGTAGGAAATACCATTCTTAACTTTTAGTAAGCAACTACTATTCTTAACTTTTAGTAGGTAACTACCATTCTTAACTTTTAGTAGCAACTACAATTCTTAACTGAGTAGGAACTAACATTCGTAACTTTAGTAAGAAATACATCTTAACTTTAGTAGGAACAACCATTCTAACTTTTAGTAGGAACTAAATCTTAACTTTTAGTAGGAAACTCCATTCTTAACTTTTAGTGGAACTACAATTCTTAATTTTAGTAGGGAACTACATTCTAATTTAGTAGGGAACTACCTTCTTAAATTTTAGTACGAACTAACATCAAAATTTTAGTAGGGAACTTCATTCTTAGCTTTTATAAGCACTAACATCTTAACTTTTAGTAAGAACTCCTATCTATAACTTTTCATATGGAACTACCATTCTTAACTTTAGTAGGGAACTACTATTCGTAACTTTTAGCAGGGAACTACTAATTCTTAACTTAGAGCAGGTAACTACCATTCTTAACTTTTAGTAGCAACTAACATTCTTAAACTTTAGTAATGGAAGTACTATTCTTCTATCTTTTAGTAGGGAAACTACCATTCTTAACTTTTAGTAGGGAAACTACCATTCTTTCCAACTTTTAGTAAGCAACTAACATTCTTAACTTTTAGTAGGGAAACTCCTATTCTTAACTTTCATATGGAACTACCTTCTTAACTTTAGTAGGAACTCCTATCCTTAACTTTTAGTATGGGAACGCCCAGGCGAACGAGGAGGGAAATATATCCTAAACTTTTAGTAGGGAAACTACCATTCTTAACTTTAGTAAGGAAACTACCATTCATTAATTTTAGTAGGGAACAACTCATTCTCAACGTTTAGTAGGAAATCTCTATTTTTAACTTTTAGTAGAGAACTCAGTATTCCTTAGCACTTTTAGTAGGGAACTAACTATTCTTAACTTTAGTCGAGAACTACTATTCTTAACCTTTTAGTAGGGAACTACTATTCTTAACTTTTAGTAAGGGAACTACTTTTCTTAACTTTTAGTAGGGAACTACCTTCTTAACTTTACGTAAGGGAACTATCATTCCTAACTTTTAGTAGGGAACTACTATTCTTAACTTTTGTAGGAAGAACTTATTCTTAACTTTTAGTAAGGGACACTACTCATTATAACTTTTAGTACGGAACTACCATTCTTAACTTTTAGTAGGGACGTACTAATTCTTTAACTTTTAGTAGGGTAATCCATTCACACTCCAACTTTAGTAGGGAACTACCATTCTTAACTTTTAGTAGGGAACTACCATTCTTAACTTCTTGTAGGGCACTACACATTCTTAACTGTAGTAAGGAACTACCATTCTTAACTTTGTAGTAGAAACTCGTATTCTTAAATTTAACTTTTAGTAGTAACTCGTATTTTTAAATTTAGTAGGGAACTACCATTCGTTAACTTTTAGTAGAGCACTACCATTCTTAACTTTTAGTATAGAACTACCATCCTTAACTTTTAGTAGGGAACTCCTATTCTTAACTTTAGTAGGGAACTACTATTCTTAAACTTTTAGTATGGAACTACTATTCTTAACTTTTAGTAGGGAACTACTATTCTTAACATTTAGCAGGGAACTACTATTCTTAACTTTTAGTCAGGGAACTACTATTCTGTAACTTTTAGTAGGGAAACTACTATTCTTAACATATAGTAGGAAACCTACTTTTCTTAGCATAAAAGTAGGAAACCTACTATTCTTAACTTTTTAGTAGGGAACTACTATTCTTAACTTTTTTGCATCTAGAACTACCATTCTTAACTTTGTTTGTAAGGAACTACCATTCTTAACTTTGAGAAAGGAACTACCATTCTTAAATTTAGAAGGAGATTACTACTCTCAACTTTTAGTAGTGAACTACCACTTCTTAACTTTTAGTAGGGAACTACCATCCTTAACTTTTAGTAGGGAACTACTATTCTTAACTTTTAGTAGAGAACTACTATTCTTAACTTTTAGTAGGGAACTCCTATTCTTAACTTTTAATAGGGAACTACTATAGTTAACTTTCAGTAGGGTACTATTAATTCTTAAACTTTAGTAGAGGAACTACAAATCTTAACTTTACTAGGGAACTACATTTCTTAACTTTACTAGGGAACTACTATTCTTAACTTTTTCTAGGGAACTACTATTGTTTAACTTTAAGTAGGGAACTACTGTTCCCAACTTTAAGTAGTGAACTACTATTCTTATATTTTAGTAGGGAACTACTATTCTTAATTTTAGTAGGGAACTACCATTCTTATTTTTAGTAGGGAATTACCATTCTTAAATTTTAGTAGGGAACTATTATTCTTAACTTTTAGTAGGGAACTACCACTCTTACATTTTAGTTAGGGAACTACCATTCTTAACTTTTAGTAAGCTACTACCATTCCTAACTTTTAGTAGGGACCTACTGTTCCTAACTTTTTGTAGGGAACTACTATTCTTAACTTTAAATCGGGAACTACCATTATTAACTTCTTGTAGGGAACTACCATTTTTAACTGTTAGTAAGGAACCACCATTCTTAACTTTTAGTAGGGAACTCCTATGTTAAACTTTTAGTAGCGAAGTACTATTCTTAACTTTTGGTAGGGAACTACTATTCTTAACATTTATTAGGGAACTACTATTCTTAACTTTTAGTAAGGAACTACCATTCTTAACTTTTAGTAGGGAACTACCATTCTAAACTTTTAGTAAGGAACTACCATTCTTAAATTCTAGTACGGAACTCCTATTCTTAAATTTAGTAGGGAACTACTATTCTTAATATTTAGTAGAGAACTTCCATTCTTAACTTTTAGTTGAGAACTACCATTCTTAACTTTTAGTAGGGAACTCCTATTCTTAACTTTTACTATGGAACTACTATAGTTAACTTTTAGTAGGGAACAACTATTCTTTACTTTTAGTAGGGAACTACTATTCTCAAGTTTTAGTATGGAACTACTGTTCTTAACTTTTAGTAGGGAACTACTATAGTTAACTTTTAGTAGGGAATTACTATTCTTAACTTTTAGTAGGGAACTACTTTTCTCAACTTTTAGTAGGGGACCACTATTCTCAACTTTTAGTAGGGAACTACTATTCTCAACTTTTAGTAGGGAACTTCTATTCTTAACTTTTAGTAGGGAACTACTATTCTTAAGTTTTAGTAGGGAACTACTATTCTCCACTTTTAGTAGGGAACTACTGTTCTTATCTTTTGGTAGGGAACTACTATAGTTAACTTTTAGTAGGGAACTACTATTCTTAACTTTTAGTAGGGAACAACTATTCTTAACTTTTTAGGGAACTACTATTCTTAATTTTTAGTAGGGAACTGCTATTCTTAACTTTTAGTAGGGAACTACTATAGTTAACTTTTAGTAGGGAACTACTGTATTTAAGTTTTAGTAGGGAACTACTATAGTTAAATTTTAGTAGGGAACTAGTTTTCTTAACTTTTGGTAGGGAACTACTATAGTGAACTTTTAGTAGGGAACTACCATCCAAAACTAATAGGTGGGAAGCACCATTCAAAACTTATAGTAGGTAAGTACCATTCTTAATAATGTTCTTTTAATTATAATTTAGTGTTTCTGTTATGATAGCTAATTTTCTACAATTGTACTTTGTTTAGTATATATTTATAATTGTAATAAGTATTTAAGTTTTGGATGATTTTATTATAATTATTATTATTATTATTATTATTATTATTATTACTATTATTATTGCAATATCATGAAATGAAGTATTATTATAATTATATTTCAGGTGTGAAAGAAGTGTGAATGTAGGGAGATAAACCACAGGTTGAATGAAAACATCCAGGTATATATTGTTTTAACTTTAAATTGAAATTTGCAATGATTTATAATGACTTTGTATATCTGATATAAGTTAAATGATGCATTATTTGAATTCAACATTCTGTGCATACAATCATCCTGCGCATTTTTTTACCTCGGCCACGAGATTCTTTTGGACGAACCGTTGTGAAACTTTTGTTAATACAAGGATGGGGATGTACCTTAACTACAACTTAATCCAATTTTACGCCAAACAATATCTACTTACTATGGTGACGATTTTTAATTTAAATTTGTAAATTGCATTTTCCAGAAAACCTCTCATTTCGAAGTATCACAATTACAGCAGACGTGCCATGTGAAGATTAATGTGGTGTAGTACATTTGTATGAAGAATCTATTAATTATATTCAGTGTAAATTTATGTCTAGTGACAAAAAGTATAAAATGATAGCTGTACTCAGAAATTAGTTCCTGTGTAATATTTTTTTCCTTCAAGAAATTTTCAATGCGGTGTGAGAACTCTTTTTTTTAGCAATGGTTAGATACGTGCATAATCTGCACTGCGCATTGTTTATATTCAATTCGTTTTTAAACATCTTAATGATGGACAAAATATGTTTGAAAAGAAAAATATACGCCCAGACTGGGGTTTGTACCCAGGACCTTTGACTCTCTATGTCAATGCTCTATTGAAATATAATTTGTCCATCATTAAGATGTTTAAAAACAAATAATATCAACATTGAAAGAAGCACCACTAGCTTTACACGTAATATTTAAATTCCCAATAAAAAAGTCTTCTTAATAAAGAAGCCGCCATTTTGCAAAAATCGTAGCAACGGCTCGTAGCATTTGGGGATAGGGAATTAACTATGTATAAGAGAAAAATACGCGTTTAGATTGGAGGCCTAGGTAGCTCACTTGGATAGAGCATTGACATAGAGAGTCAAAGGTCATGGGTTCAAACCCCAGTCTAGGCGTATATTTTTCTTTTCAAATATAAGTTTATATTCAGTCTACATAATACTTTGGAAACGTAATTCTTGAAGAGTATTTTATATCAATGTTCTCTATTTTCCGTATTTTAATTCATAATACCTTTCTTTGGATCTTTTTGAAAATATTAATTTTTATTCATTGTTTTACAGAAGATGATTATTTTGCTAAACATTTATATCAAAGCTAAATTTATCTACAGAAACTATGAATTTGGCTGAAATTTGGTGTGGAAACAAGGCAGCAAATGAAGAACTGAAATTTGTGGTCAGAACAGCAAATTATGTTGCTTGATTTGTCGGATCTGGGTCATCCTGATTCTCGAGGGGGGGTAAATAGCGCAACCATCAAGTGGTATTGGAGCATTCCTATTCCTTTACTTTTATTAAACTTAAATATTCTTATCGATAAATTTACAATATAGTGAAAAATGTTACAATATTTTTTATAATGTTGAATTATATTTCAGGTTGAAACTAATTTTCATTATGTAAAAATCACAAAGAAGGACTTTGTATGTATTGTTGTAACGAAAGTACATTTTTCGTATGCAACGTTACGTCATCTCTTTCATTCAGCAGTAGAATTCAAGAACAGTGCCAATTCCTACCCTCTTTGTCCATTCTCCTAACTACCTCCTCCTCTGCGCTGTGTATGTTTGCGCAACTTACCCTCTTCCACGGAACTCAAATACACGAAGCAAGCAAGAGAACAGGGTCGTCGTTATTTCGATTTTGAGCTCCAAGAGAGCGGATCTATTTTGGTTAAGCAGTGCCTGTAAACCAGGGTAGGGTACCCTGGATGTGGACCCTAGCCCTCGGTTGGACTGTTTTGTGTGAAAGTATGTATGCTTGATTATTATGTTTTTTTTTGTAATTATGATTCCTGAGTTTAGGAATGATAAAGCGACCAAGTGCAACTAATTTATATGTTCAATATTATTTTCATTTTGTTTATTTATTGGACGAATATGTTTATATTCAGTTTATTTATAATTGTAATTATTATTTCATATGTTTGACTCACTATTAAATATTTTTTTAGTTAAAGATTGTTTAATGATTATCTTACAATAGTATTGCTGCTTTGTATAAACTTCCTATGTCAAAAGCTTTCTAACATTATACTAGCTTACTCCCTTATTCAGTTTTCACGATTATATCCTGGTTAGGAATTAAATACTACACCGTGTCCCATTCAAACCTCCCACATTTTAATTAATCATAACTCTCAAAGTATGCAGAATTATGAAATGAGGTTGGTATTAAAAGAAAGAGAAACTCAAATAATTTTTGTTTCCATTGTTGCTGTTAATTCATCTGTCGCATTTTGGACAATAATGACATAAAACAAAATGGCGACTCCTTAGCAACGAGCACAAACTCTTTTATGGTATGCAGAGACGAAGTCAATAATTACAATGCAAAGAAATTACCGGAGAGAATATGGAGGTAATGCACCTTATGGGAAGACCATTAAGGCATGGCTTGAGAAGTTTCTGGCGACTGGAAGCGTTAAAAAAGAATCAGAAGATGCTCGTACACGTATTTCAGAAGAAAATATTGAATAAATCAGAGCAGGATTTCAGAGAAGTCCACAAAAACCAATTCGCTAAGCTTCCCAGCAGTTCAATGGACATGTTGGACAGAACGTGGCACGAAATCGAATACAGACTTGATATTGTTCGCGCTACTAATGGTGCACATATAGAGGTGTTTTAGTGTGTGGCAATGTGTGGCAATGAAATTCTTTGAGTTTCTGTTCGTTTAATACCGGCCTCATTTCATAATTCCGCATACTTTGTTAGTTATGTTTAATTAAAACATGGGAGGTTTGAATGGGACATTCTGTATTTCTTTAATTACTTTAAAAGGGTAGTTAAATTCCTTGGTGAAAGTATACATATAATAATTTAAGCGCATAGCAAAGATGAGTCAACCTTTGTCTCTCATGGACCCGGGGAAAGTGTTGTTGAAGTAATTGTTTGGGGCGCATGCGCACTGTTATTCTATAGGACTTGGAAAATATTTCACGCTAGTTTAAGTGCAGTTTTTCCTCTCAATTGCACTTCTACTAGCGCTTGATTTTTCAGTTATATTGTTGTAAACTATAGCTCTTCGTGTGTATTTACTAACATTATTTAATATTTTAAACTTTTTCAAACAATTTTTATAACATTATTAGACAATTTTGAAGTATTTATTTAAATATGCAAATCACAATATTAAGACACTGTTAGACAATATTGTGATGCTGCTGTTTTCTCCACAGAGTAATTACCTAGTCTATGATTTTACAATCGCTGTTTTGGGATATCGCTGGTTGGATCAGCGTTAGGGAGTGATATGTAAGTGTACACCCATTTTTAATAAACGTTTGGTAATTTTAATATTATTAATATATTTTTTAACATAGATTAGGGGATTTATTGCAAATATTGGTCATTTAAATTTCATAGCGACGGATAGTAATCGAGGATAATAATCAACATATGGTTCGATTGTGGCTTATCGCTGGCTCTATAAACTCTGGCGCATGCGCACTGTTGTTCTATAGGACTTTGGAAATATTTCACGCTAGTTTAAGTGCAGTTTTTCGTCTTATATCCCAACTGTCTTTATTTCTAATATATCTTATATCCATTTGACCAACCCGCTGATTCGGTGCATGGGCGCCGCTATGGCTTGTTACATGGCAGTGAACAAAGTTAGTAATTGTAACTTGCTAACAAAGTTTGTAACAATGTAAAATTCGTATTATTTATTGCACAAACAAAGCAGCCAACTCATCACAAAAGCGCTGTAACAAACAAGAAAACGGTGATCACAAAAATGAAATTATGAATCACGCAAAAAATAAAATCTCAGCTAAATGAAACACGCTAAAAATGATTTGGACCGATCACATTGACTCAGCCGCAACAAATGTTTGTAGAATTTAATATCTAAAAGCTAACCTTACATAATTAAATTACTCTTACCTGTAAAAATAATAAATAGAGAGGGTAAAATACTGACATAAATGCGGTTAAATACGGACATAAGTCTTTGTTATCAACAGAGCAAAATGGGTTAAAAATCATTTGGTTTCCTCGTCCAAATATTTTTAATATATCGTTTTTATGAATATTTGTTGCATTAAACGAGTAGTTTAAACTGTAAACATGTTGGCAATCGACTATTGCGGCAATATCTATTATCACGTTGGCAATGATGATGCCAGCAGTCACTTGTTCTACGATCGAATACTCAAAGTAGCCCACAGAACACTAGAATATTTTTATTAGTAATTAAAGGTAGAAATAGGAACGACTGAGAACTATCGGGAAAAACTGCACTTAAACTAGCGTGAAATATTTTCAAAGTCCTATAGAACATCAGTGCGCATGCGCTAGAGTTTATAGAGCCAGCGATAACCTACAATCGAACCACATAACGATTATCATCCTCGATTACTATCCGTCGCTATGACATTTAAATGACCAATAATTGCAATAAATCCCCAAATCTATGTTAAAAAATATATTAATAATATTAAAATTACAAACGTTTATTAGAAATGGGTGTACACTTACTTATCACTCCCTAACGCTGATCCAACCAGCGATAACCCAAAAAAGAGATAGAAAAACCATAGACTAAGTAATATACTCTGTGGAGAAAATAGTGGTTAGCATTACAATATTGTCTAACAGTGTCATAATATTATGATTTGCGTATTTAAATAAATACTTCAAAATTGTCTAATAATGTTATAAAAATTGTTTGAAAAAGTTTAAAATATTGAATAATGTTAGTAAATACAGAAGAAGAGCTATAGTTTACAACAATATAACTGAAAAATCAAGCGCTAGTAGAAGTGCAGTTGAGCCAACTATCGCGCTACTACGTTGTTTGCATTTGCCGCGCCTATATCAGCGCCATCCCTCCGCTCTAGTCTGAGCTTGGTCGGCTAATACTACAAATTACAGAATGACTCATTGACGTAGTTCAATGTTTTTATTTTTGTTAGAGGGTGTAACATCTGTTAATTTTAATAACCAATGCGGTTCCCTGTTACATCTACTCTTAGAAGCTTGTTTTCCCAGAAACAAAGTTTAGTTTATTCTCGGCAGAAGATACCATGTGCAACGTGTAGAGAGTAGCTCGCTAATCTGACGAAATGTTCGTAATTATATAAAACAATAAGTGATATAACAACAATTAAATAAATGTTCGTTTCTGCGAGTCTCCTGGACAAGAATCAACTTATCTGCAAGTGATAATTTTCTTCAACAGTGCAGAATGGTGATGTACAAATTTAAAATATAATTAGAGTAAACATATTACCTGTTTTTCGACAGTTCTTTTTTTCAGATCCTTATCTATGTAGAAACTTATTATAAAACAAAACAAAAAAAAAGATTAATTTTATGTTTATTTCTGAAATATAAAAATATATTAAGACTAAGCTATTCTGTTCTCTCAGAATGAACAAGTGAATGTGAAAACAGCAGAGTTTACAAAATACGTATATAATACAATAATACACTGTATTAAGTATTGGTAGGCCATACTTGTTTATTACTGTGTGATTGCCCATGTATGTTCATTTTAATTTCTCTAAAATTATCAAAATTGGATATTATTTTGACGTGAAATTACTTACATCTTTCAGACGAGGAAGATCTGAATAGGGGCATTCTATTTAAGACGAATTGCAAAAATCTAAATTTTTATAACATCATTTTTTGGTATTTGTCTGACATTTCTAAGTGAAATTTTATCATATTTTTGCTTCATTTAAAATAACATGAGTTTTAATCTTTTTCTATTCTATGCCACCGTACTACCTGTGAATATTCCATCGGGGAAAAAATGACTGCTAGCGTTCATGTTGGCCAATGTGATAACATACTTTCCCGTTTCAACATGTTTATTCACATATAAGGGGATTATATTCTAGGAGTCCACCTACATTAGTAGGCAAGTTAGGGTGAGAAAATGGGCGAATTAGTCTAAACCAGATTAGTTTAGCTTTCACTTGTTTGTTAGGGATTTTTGTGATAAGTTGACTACACTATCTTAGCAATGACTAGTGCATATTTATATTGTAAATATGGTGATTTTAGGTTACTTTGAGCTCAACTTCTCACTTCATTTTAAGGCATTTCTCATTGTTTTAAAAAAAATCAACATACGGTATATATTTCTCTCAGATAATTATTCACGTAGGCCTACTGCAAATATAAATTGTGTTTTTTTAAATTTTTTATTTGAATTTATGTAGCACTGATTCCCTTTTCTGTACTGTATATTACTATTTTAGTAATTCAATTACTAAAAAAAATAATGATATTAACAAAGCAAAAAAAAAAAAAAAAAATCGGCGTTGCTGTGATGTAGAATATGATTACCATGGCTAGGATTTCTATGAAAATAGATATTTAAAAACGTAATATTGAAATTAATGCACTCAAGCTTGCTGTTTGCAATGCAATAGTTAATACAAGTAAAGAGGAAAATGCCTGCCTAAACCGGGATTTGAACCCAAGGTCTCCTTTACGCGCTGGCATACTGAATGTTAACTAACCTATCCCAATCATAATCGGTACCGAAACATAAGGATTTTTTTTTTCGCGGCTTGCAGGTACGCTAAATTTCCTCTAGCGGAAACTTGAGTGAACATATTTTGCTATAAATAAGTTGAGTCTTTATTTCATCTTACCTCATATTTATTGTTTTCTTAGGACATGTTTCAGAGCATATTTGCTCTCTCGTCAGCTGTACGTCAAAGATGCTCTGAAACATGTCCTACAAGAAATCATGAAATAAAGACTCAGCTTGTTTATTAAGAAGAATCTTATAATGCCGCTTCCTATTGTATTTTCATAATATTTTGCTACATTGTAAACATGTTGACAGCAAGCGATAACTATCGATATGTTTAAACATGTTGACAGCAAGCGATAACTATCGATATGTTTAATTATCAGTCGTCCGTTTCAAGATACATAGATCATTGCCAGTTCAGCCAGCCTTTATTTCAATAGCCGATTAGGAATAACTTTCATACGAGTAGGAGACACCAAATATCTGCATGTATGAAGCTCTATTGTCCCGCGCCGTAGCCGAGTGGTTAAGGCAGGAAGCCTTGGCGCAGAGCTACGGGACTTGCGCTGGTTCGAGTCTCCATGGGGGAAGAAATTTTCTCATGGTATTTCGCCAGTATGGGACCGGTGCCCACCCAGCATCGTGAGGCATTGGGTAGCTACAATAAGTAGCGGCTCCAGGTTGAGAAAACCAGATATAACGGCTGGGGGACTCGACATGCTGACCACATGTCACCCCAACACTGGCTGATGATCATCTACCTCTGTGATTGACACATGTGGATATTAGGCCAGCAGCCGGCTGGTAGGCTAAGGGCCATCTAGGCCTGTCGCGCCAGGAGTTATGAAGCTCTATTTTCTCCTATTTATAAATTACCACACGTTTGAAACAGTATATTCATGGGTATTATATTACTTTATCTAATTCTTCCTTTTAGAATAGCCCACGCGATGGACTAGTGGTTATGCTCTTTGCCTCTGGTCTCGAGGGTCCCGGGTTCAAACCCGGCCGGGGTCGATGGATTTTTTTAGGATGGAAAAATCCAAGGAGCAATTCCTCCGGGAAGGACTAAGCCGTGGGTCCAGAGTCTGAAGATTTTTAGGCTCGTAAAAGATCCTTAAGCCTGAATGAAAAGGCCTATAAGCAAAATTTACCGAATTTTCCCGTCCTAGTACTACCTTGGTTTCCTAGACGTCAGTATGAGGCGGAAACGGTGACCACGGACCACTCAAATGGCATCTATACGAAACAAGTGTAACTAAATTAGTATGGTTCAAATACTTCCCTGTAGGGGGAGAGCGCCTAGATCTCTGTTAAGGGAAACATGGGCTTACAAGAAGAAGAAGAAGAATAGCCCAAAGGTGCACAATAGGGTTTCGTAGCCACGTGTCTATTGAAACAAGTAACCAAGCTGAATTACTATATTCTCTATACTCTGCTTCAATTGTATTACACAATATCAAAGTAATCCATTATTCCAATGAATGCAATAGAAAAGGACTATTGTTTACTCCGTTAAACCTCCATCAGAGCTCAAGCACAGTTTTTAATAGTACAGTTTGTCGGCATAATTAGCTTTAACCGTACGCTGTGGATATTAGCCGAATTATAATTCGTGCCAAAGTCAACGTGTTCATTAGCAAACGTCAGTATTTTCCTACGGTTTTGTATGGAAAACAGCACTTTAAGTTACCTGATATATTTTGTCCTATAGAACAACAGTGCATATGCGCCAGAGTTTATTGAGCCAGCGATAACCAACCATCGAACCGCGTAGCGATTATTACCTTGCCACATATCGATTATTATCGATATCGTACTAAAGTTTATACAGCTTACGCTAGATGGCAGAACAACACTCTGAAATTTAAATGACCAATCTTTGCAATAAATCCCCACATCTATGTTAAAGAAATATATTATAATATAACAATTACCAAACGTCTATTAAAAATAGGTGTACACTTACTTATCACTTCCTAACGCCGTTCCAACCAGCGATAAAAAATCATAGACTAAGTAATATACTCTGTGGAGAAAATAGCAGTCAGCATTACAATAGTGTGTAACACTGTCACAATGTTGTGATTTGCGTATTTAGATAAATACTTAAACATTATCAAATAATGTATAAAAATTGTTTGAAAAGTTTAAAATATTAAAAAGTTAGTAAATACAGAAGAAGAGCTATAATTTACAACATTAAACTGAAAAATCAAGGGTAACTAGAACTGCTGTTCAGCCATTCCATGTAATCAGTAGGCTGAAAAAAAGTATTGGTTATAGGCTAAGCTGCATCGTACTTAGACCGCTATGTTTACAAACTGCACATTGACACGCACTACTCGGGACAGACTTCTAGAACAGTCCGCTTTGTGTAGGAATGGACTCATCGTTGCACAGTTTTTGTTTCCACATTCTGATACAAGCACATGTCACGTAAAATGGTCTGTTACTGAGAAGAGTCGAACATGCACACTCTCCGCTCCGAGCAGGCAGTGGAGACGCTCGACAAAGACACGCATTTTGTAGACTATTTAACTCATGCCCCAAATGGGAGTCAATGACCAATCACGTTTCAATGATTTCTGTTTTACAACCAATCAGAATCGTGTTTCACCAAATATTTATCAGTGTTATGATTACCATATTAAAGAAAGCTCCTCCTTACAATATTGCGTTCCTTTGGCAATAAATAGTATGTTCTGGTTGCAGTGATAAACAAATGAAGCAGTAGAAGCGTACCTATCGTTTCTCATTTGTTTTCAAACATCGCCGTTTACATTAAATATAGGCTATAAATATTTTAAAATAACTATAGTTAAATAATGATTTGTGAGTAAACAGCTTAATTTTATTCGTTAAATAGTCCTAACAAATGCCACTCTTGATTTCCAAATTCTCTAGATAAATTCACTCCTCACTTCGTGAGTCGTGAATTTATCGATAATTTGGAAATCACTCGTGGCATTACTTATTACAATGTGAATATAAATTAGTTAATATCCTGATACCGCTACTTTTTTCGGTCCCAGTAATCAGTAATCTGCCATGATCTTAACAAGTGCGACAAATTGTCAAGTGACATGTTTTCCGGTGACAATTTGTTCCATTGTCATATTTGGAATGGTTATTTGTAATCAGTTTATTTGGTGTTTACTTGATAAAAATGCATGAAGTATTTAATAAATAAAACTATCGAAGTTTTATATGATTTTCATAAATATTTATTTTATTTGTATTCGTAAGAGCTGCTTCAATACACTGTATCTTCAACAGAAAAATGTAATAAATACATATGAAATTTATATTTGTGTATACAAAATTTATTTGTATTTATGATATTCGTGCATTAGAACAGTTGTTATGAACGATAAATAAAATAAATATCAATGAAAATCGTCATTATCCAGGGATGAAGCCTGTTGGCTCGTCCCGGTTTCATGAAAGCTAGAATTGTTAAAAATTATTCAGACCATCTTCTGTGTGGGCGTCCAACATGTCTTCTTCCGTGCGGTTTATAATTTAGCAATAATTCTGGAAATATTCCTTCTGGCATTCTATCAATCATGAAAACCATATAAAACTTTAATAGTTTTATTTATTAAAATATATTATTTTTCATTGTAAGTCCACAATAAAATATTTATCATGTTACTTCCTTTCTTTTGAATTTCTTTAGATTTGTTGTCGTGTTCTCGTTTTTAAATTGATTTACTTACACTGTAGCATATTTTCCCAATTTCACTAAGCTGGGTCCTTCTTGGGCTAGATTTACGATTCTTTTTTTTTAATTAGTACAACCAACCCGCTAAACCGTTATAAATATACAAAATCTCTTAAGTATGAAGTAAGATTACTCGTATGTCTGAAGGCACGCCGTGACATAGCTTATTGGTTAAGTCGCGCGGGTTCGAGTCCCGAGAGGGTCATATATTTAGAGTGGCCTAAATCCTGGCGTCGACTCAGACTCTAACGGAAATGAGTATCAATCCTGCCCGAGGGCAGGTCTTTCACTGCAACCATAGCATTTTCATGCTATGCTCTGTAGCTTTACTAGGGAATTATAGATGTGGTAGCTTCCCGTTGCTTTCCACACCGGTGAAAAAATCGAACCGGAGCCCACTGCGTAACAAGGCAGCACGCTACCTCGAGACCACAGCGATGGACTGAAATAAGTATAATACATTAACTTTTGTTCTTGGAGGTAAAGACGGCCGTCGCGCGGAAATAACAATTGCTGAGAACTTGAGCCGTTTGTCTAGAAAGAAGGGAGTATGGAAAAATAGTGGAATTAAATTGTGGCAGGGGAAAACGGGAGGAACCCAGAGAAAATCCTGCCCAAGCTCTGTTTCGTCCACCACGAAACCCACATGGAATGACCGAGACTCGATCTCGGAACCCCACAGGTGAGAGGCGAGCGTCTAACTGCCATGGAGCCGCCGCTGAATAATTTATACTATTCCTAACTATAATAGAATAAGGGTGTAAAGTGTAAGCGGATAATTTCCTCTCTATCTATCTGTTTCTCTCTCTCTCTCTCTCTCTCTCTCTCTCTCCTCTCTCTCTCTCTCTCTCTCTCTCTCTCTCTCTCTCTCCTCTCTCTCTCTCTCTCTCTCTCTCTCTCTCTCTCTCTCCCTCTCTCCTCCCCCTCAATGTTCAATTAAATCTTGTTGCTGTTAAAAATAATTCTTAAAAATATATTTAATGCCTAGGTTGTCATTTCGACATTTCTGGCGTCTCTCCTGGCATTGGCGTAATTGTAACCCGATTCTGAAGTTCGAGCGCCTAGAAGGCGGAGTTACGTTACTCCGATGATATGATGGGTGATAAATGATAATGAAGCGACAGGAGAGTTCTTAACCAAAACTTCACCTAAATTCCAGACCATGGGCATCCACAGGATTGATTCCCTTAGGAAAAATTCCCATGGTTTGACCGGGAATCGAACCAGCTGACCACTAGCCCATGAGGCTAAAATTGAATACACTTTAAGAGTTTAAAACATTATGGGGTAAGGAATGTAAGGATAGATCACAGGTAAGGTTCACAAAATTAAGTGTGGACTTTTCTAATTTCGTCTGACCATTTTCAGTTTATTAAGTTTGGACTTAGTATCTTGTGATTGTACGTCTGTAAACACAAATGAAAATGGCTTTGACTACCTGTTGTTATCTGAAAAAATAGATCCTAAATAGGCTGTAATTACTGATAATACTTTTACCACAGACGATAAAATATTGGTGTACCTTGTGTCACACTGTGCAACAAATAATTGTTTAATTGCAAGAAGACTGTAAGTACTGTATTTTGAGAGTTGTATATAAAATAATTTAAACATCTAAAAGTATAAGTAAATTTATTTTAAAAAAAACTATTAAATTGTAAATATTGCGCTCTGTTCTTCACAGAGTATTATTTAGTAACAGTATTTATCTTAATTTAGGTTCGGGATGTATATTCAATTATCCTTTTACACTAAGATGTTTCTGTATTGTTTGTTACTTTATTATTGTACTATAAATATACGTATTAACCTCAACATTCACGAAAAAATTAGTGCATTTTAAGAGACAAATATCTCATAAAACAAAGCTAGGGAAAAGGAATAACAAGTATTCTATTAAAACATACATTTTGATACTGTATAGTAAAAATTTAATATTACATATTTTGACTATTTTACTACATATTTATCTACATATTTGGAGATTAATATCCCATAAAAATCCGGACTCTACTTATTTATTTTGATTTAAACTATTTATGACGTACACATTCTGCAAATCTTCATTTATTTTATATTTTATAATATTTTAGTTCAATGTCCACCGCTGTGGTCTCGAGGTAGTGTGCTGCCTTGTCACGCAGCGGGCCCTGATTCGATCCCCGATCGGGACAGTTTTTCTGGGTGAGGTTTTTATCGGGGTTTTTCCTCACCTGTAAGACAAATGTCAGGAAAACTTTAAAGGCCAAACGGTCCCCGAAATCATATGACCATCGCAATCATCATCATTCATAATTATCCCAGTTTAAGCTTAGGATTAGGGACTCTCCTGGCGCACCACTATCATCATCATCATCACCATCCATCATATCATCCGGGCAACGTAACCCCGCCTTCCAGGCGCCCCAACCTCAGAAGTGGGTTACAAGTACGCCATGCCAGGAGAGAAACCAGGAATATCGAAAGATAACCCAGGGCATTTGAAAAAAAAAAAATCAGTTCAATTATTTAGGATATTTAAGCCACAAAAATAATGTATATGCTACTTATCAGGTTACATAACTTTATTTAGACCTGTTATTTTTGGTCTTTTATATTTCATTTAATCTTTTAAAAATCGACTTCGTTAAATCTTCAACCTTAAACAACTCCGTATGATGCCATCAAAAACTTAAAGAAATCACATGAGAAAATCGAGAAATTTCAAAATTCTTTTAATCCAAAAAATACCTAGTGAATACAATTATATAGTTTATGTTTGAATATGTATTCTTAGGAAATAAAATGTATTTCAATTAACTTTATAGGCTGTTAATAACACTTAATTTCTGTAAAAACTTTAATTTCACGCATACATTTTAACGTTGTAAAAAAAGTTACACAACACGATATACGAGTGATTTATTGCCTAACACTTCATTTAATACCTGTGGTTCGCGAACCCCGTGGGGGTTCGCAAAATATTTCAAGAGGTTCGCAAAAAAAAAATCCTTGATGGCGAATTTCGAGGTTGGGTCTATTATTGTTTTTTTAATTTCTGCAACATTGTAATAATAATAATAATAATAATAATAATAATAATAATAATAATAATAATAATTATTACTACATTATTATTTTAAAATTAAATTAACCCTATAATGCCCCTGTTGTATATTTGTAACATCGGAAATTTATCACATTGTTTCCACAATAAATTAATATTTACCGTGAATATCTGATTTACAGTCGTGTAACAATGTTAGGAATGCATTTGATTTCGCTACATCTAGGTCTACACGTTGTGTAACTTTTAAGCCGTAACTAGAGTAACTTTAGGTATTAACCGTTAAGGATTAAGTTAATTTAAGATTATTAAACCTTTTGCTTGGAATTAAATTCTATGCACGTCTACTGTACGTATATTTAAAAGTCAGTGGTTCACCCAACTCACATGATTGTGGAAGGGGTTCGCGAGTCAAAAAAGGTTGGGAACTGTCGTCTAACATAACATGGTAGATAATGGAAGCAATTTCGTTATTCGTCTGTCCACGTCTACTCATTACAGTCGAGCAGAAAATTCTGTATTCGTTTTCAACTAATGTTAAGTGTTAAATCTGAGTTCAAATTCTAAAACATTATATTCCCGTAATATTACTACTTATTCTCCATCGGAGTTTAACTTCTACGTAGCTACTTGTACATGCCCCACGTCTCTCGGCCTTAAATTTACAGTGGCACAACCTGTCGGGAGAAGGATTTTAAACTTAGCATCCCATGCATACTTTTTTGACGACGGCTCGAATCTATGAACGCATTAGATCGTAAAAGTTGTTCTCTGCCTGTACTCTGCTGAGAAAGTTGTATCCAAATACGTTTTTGCGTACTCAAAAAT
This sequence comes from Diploptera punctata, assembly GCA_030220185.1. Taxonomy (NCBI): domain Eukaryota; kingdom Metazoa; phylum Arthropoda; class Insecta; order Blattodea; family Blaberidae; genus Diploptera; species Diploptera punctata. Next base: position 1,258,628 of record JASPKZ010003799.1, on the reverse strand, counting down.
CTGTTCATGCGATAATGATTGTTGAAATTCCTAAGCTACCTGGCGAGGTGACTTAGGAGAGAAACAAATCGTGAGAATCCCGATGGGAACCGATGGTAACCGATGTACTTTGAAACCTTGCTGCTTTATCCAAGATGTCGGACCTTGAAGACTTCGATCTTGTTTTCGGTATACGCGGAGAAGAGGGATTTGACAGAGTCTACCAAAGAATTCAACTGGAAGAACAGGAGAATCGGCGTAATATTGCGCTACGCAGACGTCGTTGTATACGGTATTATTTGCGGGACGCAAGCGTAAATGCATTCCTCTAGCAGACGAAAATAACAGAAGTGGTTTTATCGCTGAGAATTCTGGGTAATTTCTTGCCAATATTACGAAAACGACGACTTTCATGCATGACCAGTTAGTGGGTAGCTAATTCGATCTTTGCACTTGTTCACGGTGAGTCAGCTCACCAGTGATTGAAAGTAATTTGAGTATAGACTAATGTATTTGCATGCGGCCCTACAAGAGGACATGGAGAGCTCCTTGAATGAGTCATCAGCTCAATCCAGGGCCTCCTCCGAAACAACACAACATTAAGACCAAACATGCAATTTGTTCACACATTTATAGGCCTACTAATCATGGCAAATACGATAATGATGGTCAGATGATATTTGGGTTTAAAGTTTCTTGACGTTTCTCTTACAGGTGAGGAAAAACCCGGAAACTATCACCAGGAAACTTGTCCGACCGGGAAACGAACCCGGGCCCGCTGTGTACAAGGCAGCGACTCTGATAATATTTCATGTATTTGAGGATTGTTTATTATTCATATTTTCAAGTAACAGGATTTCACGGACTAACTAGCTAACTAACTCACTGACACAATCGAATCCGTAGGTTTGAGCCTTTTGCATGGGTTCTCAGAAGTAGTCCCCGCCCGGAGAACCGAATGGGGGACTATTTGACCTCCGGAAAATTTTACCCCAGTGGAATCAATGTCCGTATTTCTTGACGGTTGTATTTTTACGGTGAAAGATCGTCTCTCTTTCGACCAAGATACTTCTTTCGTCTGTTTTATCACATTCGACCAGTCCGGCGTGGATTCCACGGACTACATGTTATTATTGGAACTACCTCTCTATTAACATGCTTAATTCGACATCTATTTCTACACTCTTTTGAAAATATTTATGTAATTATAAATAAATTGATTTATTTTATTGAATGGGGCCCTGAGACCTCACCGGAGGAATTCCAGTAATATTACATTGTCATTAAATGTTTTGACTTTTCACTTAGAAGTAATTGTGCACAAAATGGACGTTTCTTTGTTCAATTGAGTAAACTATTTTACCGAATTAAAAAAAAAACACTTCATTAAGCTAATTAACGTAACGTCTAACCATACTGGCAGTGTGCTTTCATTAAAGCCAAAAGTTACTCAATTTCTCTTCATTGAATAAAATAAAAAAAACAGTCCATTTCTACACAATTAAAAATAAGAAAATAAACCGACGGCACGACAGCTCCGAATAACTAAAACCTGCTGAAGCGATTGTGATAAGATTCCCTGAACCGTAGATTCAGTTATCTTAACCACATTCTACTAGGCTATGTCTTTGGTCCGCTATTGATTAGAATATGGTTAGGGAGGAGTAAGAATCAACTAACCAGTCATAAATTGTCAAGCATTTAAATACAATTATAGGAAGCCAGATATAATAAGAACAGTTAATTCTCGTAGACTGCATTGGCAGGACATGTGGCACGAATGGGGAATGGAGACGTGCATGGAAGTTTCTTGTAGGAAAACCAGAGGGAAACGTCTAGTTGGTAGACCAAAAATGAGATGGGAGAATAACATTAACTATGATTGAGGGAAGTAGATTATAGAGGAATGATTGGAAAGCAGTAGCTCAGGAGAGGGGACGTATGGAGAGCTTATGTCCGCGCGGCCATGAACCTACGGGTTCCAGTGAGTAAGTGAATGCCATGGTTAAAAGCATATGAAAGGGGGCTATGTTGAAGCCTATCTTCAGGAACCATTTTAATGCACTTTTTGGACCCTTTACATAGTGCAAGAAACCCATTAAAATGGTTCTCTCCTGAAGAAACATCTTCAACATAGCCCAACCTTTATATGCTTTAAACCGTGGCACCACTATAGCAGGTTCTAGCATAGGTCTCTATTTAAAATGGTTCTCTAAAGAAACTTAAAGGGGCGTAATTGGTTAAGGTAAAGCGCTACAAGCTGGAAGATTGTCAATTCAATCCCAGAGGAATCAGGAATTTTTAAACTGATCTAAACTTTCTTGTGGCACATGGTTCTGGGGTCTACTCACGCTCTAACTAAAATGAGTTTCAGATTGTTCTTGGGGTAAAGGCAGTCGTCACGGAGTGTTGACAACCCAGCTAGCATCTTGTGCCGATTGTCTAAAAAAATGTGGGAGCCTTAACCTCACACCACATCAAATTTCTCCTAACTTTAACTTTTTGCAGTAATTTAAGAGACATCATGCTTTGTGAAGTGAAGAAATCCTTCACTTCCCTCATGCGAAGATAACCTTGGAATGAAGATATAATAAAAAGTAGTCAGAACTGAGTTTAGTATACGCCTATAAGTTGATTTTCTAGAATATTTATTGTACAACGATATTCCTTTAAAGCTATGGTTTATCTACGACGCAAACCGCCAGCGCAAACCGTCCTTGTAATCGCACCCCTTGTTTTTAAATGCATGTGGTTTCTCTACAACGCGGAGCGAGAATTTTACGCTGACGTGACGCGTTGTATATTTGAACTACTTGAATTCCGGATGCAATTTGCCAGCGTTTTCAAAGAATACAGAAGCTATTATCCGTACTCATTGGTGTAATTGCTAAAAACTAATGATTTTATGACAAAATGTCAGTAAAACAGCGCTTATTTTGTAACTTCAGCAAATTTAACGACAAAATTTTGATTAGTTTTATTGCAAATCATCGAATGCTGTACAATATGAGCATGAAGGAGTACACAGATGTACTGAAAAAAGTTATTGTAACTTTAACTTGGTCAACAAATAAATAAAAGCTGTAAATACTGTATTGTATCTTTGGGATGTTATGAATGTACATAAATCTGAAGTATTCTAAATTTGGTATTATCATCAACCATACAGTTAGTGCAGAAAGTATTGATACACTTAAAAATAACACAGACAGAAATAAATAATTTCATTATTTCTTCACTACGTACAAAAACGAAAATATACACCTATAAATTGAACTCTATGAAGTTAAATACACGCAGTTTCCTCTGTTTTAGTATGATACGTAATTAACGAGTAAAAAAATAATTTGTACATGAAGAACAACAATTAACAAACAAAAAGTATTGATACAGTACTAAATTTAGGTCAACAGAATGTTCACATGAAGTCGAGTCGGGGTGGGTCTGGTAGTGTTGTTATTCACTCTAGCCTCGAGTACTTTGCCGTGTAGTTGTGTGTGTTCTAGCTGCAGATTAAGCTGGAATGGGGCGCAAAGGTGGAAAGACTACAGTAGAAGAAAGGGAATTAATTATTGGTTTGCAAATCAGTGTAAATCGCTCAATGGGATTAGTGAAATAATTGGAAGTCCAAGACCAAACATTCAGCATATAATTGATAGAGTTGGCGAACTAAAATCTTTCGAAAATAGCCACAGTTCAGGACGTCCTAGAAAAATGTGTGTTAGTGTTGAAAATCATTAATGTGAAAAGTAAAACAAAAACCTAAAAGTAGTGCCCCTAAATTAGCAGCTAGTATCAAGAATGGCTTTAATATTAGTATTTCTGCTAGCAATGTTCGTAACAGTCTATGGGCTAACGCAATGCATAGGAAAACAGCCCGTAGAAAATGCTCGTAATAAGTGAAGAAAACTGAAACAAAAATTTGAACTTCGCTAAAACTTACATAAACAGCCCCAAAGAATTTTGTAAAAAAGTAATTTATACCGACGAGCCTAAAATCAACATTTCCCGTTCGGATGGAAGAAGAAAAGTCTGGAAGAATTAAAATACAGAGCTACAAAAGCAAAGTCTCCAACCCACTGTGAAACAGTGGTGATTCTTTATTAGTATGGGGATACAAGAGTACCTCTGGAGTCGGGACCTTGCATTTTATCGATGGTGTGATGGAACACAAACAGTATATGAACATACTGAAGACCAATCTTCATACCTCTGCAGAGGAAATGGGGATCAAACAAGGTCTTGTATTTATGCAAGATAATGATCCCAAACACATCGGTTTCAATTCGCGTTTATGGATTTTGTATAACACACCAAAGTACATGCAAACGCCTCACTAATCTCCGGACATAAACCCATTGAGAATTTATGGGAACATCTGAAAAGGAGAATTCGTTCAAGACAGGTTTCCAACAAGCAAGACCTGAGAAACGTTTTGGAAGAAGAATGGAGAAATATACCTTCTTCAGTAACTTCAAATTTAGTCGGGTCGATGCTACGTCGTCCTCAAGTCATCATGGAATCAAAGGAGCTCCCAACCAAGCATTTGAACTCAAAAAGTAAAGACTCAAAACAGTCATAATATGAGACTGTATAAATACTTTTGTTTGTTAATTTGTGTTGTTCGTGTATACATTATTTTTACTTGTTAATTGTTATGTTAAATCAGAGGAAACTGGGTTTATTTAACTTTATAGAGTGCAATGTTGTTTTTTATGTGGTAGTGATATAGTTTTCTCTCTGTGATATTTTTAAGCGTATCAATACTTTCTGCACTAAGAACTTAAGAATAATTTGTTCTATTATTTTCCATACAACATTCATATGAGGCTGATGTTTTGCCGTCTTTGCTAATATTTCGTATTATTTTAAACTTTTTACAACGTTACTTAAAACTTTTTTTAAAGAATTATATATTTATGTATGTACGCAATTTATAACTTTTCCTCTCAATGATTTTTCGAATTTCTTTAGACTTGAAGTGCCAATGCGCGAACGCTTATAAAATTAAATCCACCAGATGGCAGGACATATGTGTGAATGACCAACATCCGCATTTAATTCCAAACACATTTTAAGAAATAAATGTTCAATCCATTTTATTAGGTTCCGATGGCTCAGTTTAGTGTACATACGATTCGTTTATAGTTTACTAAATAACATTTGTCTCACAGGTGAGGAAAACCCCGATAAAAAACCTCACCCAGAAAAACTGCCCCGACCGGGGATCGAAACCGGGCCCACTGCGTGACAAGACAGCACGCTACCTCGAGACCACAGCGGTAGACATATATATATATATATATATATATATATATATATATAAAGTTTTGTCGTTACCTTCACACTAAAATAAAAACATAAAGGAGATTTTGTATATAGAAGGTCCAGAATTCAAAATCTGGCGATGGACAGTATAACTGGAGATTTTCATCGTTTCCTCAATTTATCATAAGTAATGCCACGAGTGAATTCCAATTTATCTAGAGAATTTGGAAATCAAGAGTGGCATTTGTTAAGACTATTTAACGAATAAAATTAAGCTGTTTACTCACAAATCATTGTTTAACTATAGTTATTTTAAAATATTTATATATTTAATGTAAACGGCGATGTTTGAAAATACATCAGAAATGTGAGGTTATGTTCATTCACTGCTGCTTAATCGTATTATTTATTGCCAAATAAGATTGCAATATTGTAAGAGTGCACCCAAGTGGAGAAAGAAATAATGAAAAACACATCAAACAATATATCATAATCAACATTACCTACGGGTTATTCATTAATTTTTTTAGTAAACAACTCAGTAAAATCAAGGAATCTTTTCATTATTTGCTATAATCAATGTATTTGTTGGAGAAAAATAATGCTTTGACCTGTTCAGAACATTAAAAAGGAGGAGCTTTCTTTATCACAAAAGCAGGAGCCGATAAAGGGAAATCGATAGAGAGCGAGGTAAAATACGACTGTCATTGGTTGTAAAACAACATTCATTGAAACGTGATTGGTCATTTACTAGCATTTGTGGCATGGGTTAAATAGTGAAACAAACTTCTAGGTTTGCATTTCATTATCGTGTTCGATTTCATCATCTATCATCATTCCACGATTAATTTAATTAATAGCGTTCAGATTCACACAATGAGTGCAACGAGCTTGGTGGTCGCTACATCGGACCGCTATTGTAGCGGATACGTACTAAACATTACATTAATTATAGTAGAGAAGTTCATTTAGTTTGGAGTATTAAGTGACAAAATAAAGGTCCTGCACCATAGCCGAGTGATTAAGGCAAGAAGCCTTGGCGCAGAGCTGCGGGACTTGCGCTGGTTCGAGTTCCCATGGGGGAAGAAATTTTCTCGTGGAATTTCGGTCAATATGGGACCGGTTCCCACCCAGCATCGTGAGGCATTTGGGTAGCTACTATAAATAGCGACACCAGGTTGAGGAGACGAGCTATAACGGCTGGGGGATCCGACATGCTGACCCATGTCACCCCCACACTGGCTAGATGATCATTTACCTCTATGATTAACACATGTTGATGTGAGGCCAGCAGCCGGCTGGTAGGCCAAGGACCTTCTAGACCTTTCGCGCTTGGAGTGGAGACAAAGTAAAGTTTCTTTATATTTTCCTTTGACATTGGACATTGTAACGAAATCACTGAATGTTGGATTTTGTACATGTAATTAATTTAGTCATAAACCATTAAATTAATATCGATATATCCCTAGCAGACGTAGGAGATTTAAAAGTTTAATGCAAAGTTATGCCTGGAGCATGAAAACGGTATGTTTATAGAAAAAGAAACCTGTTCAAAACTTTATGTACTCGTACTTACTATGTCCCCTCTGCTAGCACTAGAATTTTGTAATGGAACTTTCTGAAAATGTTGTATAGACCTAGGTTTAAAACATGTTTTATACTCTTTCTTTTACACTTCAATGGTATATCCCACAGATTAGATAATACCTGGATATATCCTGATTCCGCAACAGGCTTTTAATTAAATTATAGAATTCGCCACTTCTTTGTATGTTTTTTTCTTCTTCTTCTTTGTTAATCTTCACTTCCTAAATAAACTCTTTGGCTTGTTTAAGATATTGTCCCCTATTTTCTCTATTGACTTTTCTCTTGTTACTTTCATTAATAATGTCTTTCTTCACTGATTCTTAATCCATATTCTTTTAAGTCATCATCCCATTTTGCTAATAATTTTCTATTAATTTTTCGCTAGAGTTTCGCTATAGCCTATTATCTAAATATATTAATGTATTCATATATGTTGCTATATTTTCTCATACAACTTTATTTATTATTTCAATCATTACCACAAAAAACATATATATATACCGGTGTTTCAGAATAAATATTACAGACTTCTAGGGATTTTAGAGGGGACTTAGTAGATCAAGTTTTGCTAAGGAAACCACGTCCGGAAACATACCACGTCCGGAAACATACCACGTCCGGAAACATACCACGTCCGGAAACATACCACGTCCGGAAACATACCACGTCCGGAAACATACCACGTCCGGAAACATACCACGTCCGGAAACATACCACGTCCGGAAACATACCACGTCCGGAAACATACCACGTCCGGAAACATACCACGTCCGGAAACATACCACGTCCGGAAACATACAACGTCCGGAAACATACCACGTCCGGAAACATACCACGTCCGGAACATACCACGTCCGGAAACATACCACGTCCGGAAACATACCACGTCCGGAAACATACCACGTCCGGAAACATACCACGTCCGAAACATACCACGTCCGGAAACATACCACGTCCGGAAACATACCACGTCCGGAAACATACCACGTCCGGAAACATACCACGTCCGGAAACATACCACGTCCGGAAACATACCACGTCCGGAAACATACCACGTCGGAAACATACCACTTCGATGTAAATAAGTTTTAATATCGAAACACAATGGGTTGATATCGCGTGTCTTGTGTTTCAGAATACCCTTATTACAGACTTCTAGGGTTTACTACACATGTCGAGTCAGAGGAAGATCTTGCATGAATTCTGGCGGCAGCATAAATTATTGAGCATACACCAGCTCTTGTGGCCGTGTGTATGAAAACATGAGTCGCAGGTACACTTTGTGTAACGAACAACAGGGTCGCCACGTGAAACCGTACTTGTAGTACATCCCTAGAAGTCTGTAAAACTTGTTCTGAAACACATGGCACACGATTTCAGCCCATTGTGTTTCAAACCTATTATACATCGAAATGGTATGTTTCCGGACACGTGTTCCTTATCAAAACTTTATCTACTAAGTCCCCTCTACAACCCTAAGAAGTCTGTAACACTTATTCTGAAATACCCTGTATAATAAAGAATATCTTCTTGTTTCACTGGCTTGACCTTGTGGGGATTCGCAATTGGCAAGTTGCCTTTATTGGTAGGTTTACCTTGATTTATATTTATAAAGCAGTTTTATGATGACAATCACATGAACTGTGAAAAAAAAAAACAAGCTAAAAGTCAAATCCAATTAAAGGATTTATTTAATGAATTATTTTCACAGTATAAAATTATAGAAATAGAAATTATATAAGTTATTATATATTTCATCCACTTGTTAATTTAATATTCGACCATAGAAATATTTCGTCCATGGAATTATGTCTAAGACAATTTATATATTTTTCTGACCATTGATAATTTATTCTATTCACATTTGTCAATTTTTCTCTCATGTCCGTCATAACTTGATTTTTAAAAATAATGCCTGCTGTTGAAAATAGTTTTAAGTTACATGATGCTATGATTCAAAATTATATTGGCAATGTAAACATTACGATACAGTCTCCCCCCTCCCGCTATCTCAGGTAGTAGCTTGCCTACTTTCTGACTAGCTGTCCGGCAGGGATAGAAATTTTAATTATAGAAATGTTCACTGTCGGAGCTGAGAGTGGTGATGAATATACAATTGTAATCGCTAAATTGTGAACCAGATTAAATTCAAACGCTTCCGCAGTACATACGGTTGAGTATGATATTGGTTATAGCGATTCGCCCATCGGATGAAGAAGTTAAGCCTGGCGCTCCTATTAGTCATTTTCGATAGAATTAATCTATGTCCCGGCACTTGAAATTTCCTTCTCCTTATCATCATTCCTCACACTACAGAAAACACTTGAATCTATAGCCATCCCACACCCTTTTCTATGAACATGTATCACTTACGTAATCTGCCGAAGTGAAGCATTAATTTAAAATAGACTATGGACGCCATCTATACGCTTAGCATTGAACTCAAAGCACGAGAAGTAAAATCAAAAGAAGATATTAAGAAATATACGTGGGCTGTAACAAAAATAGTGGCAACGCTGCTGTAGAAGCGAAACCAGACGGAGTTAATTGTTGTAATTTCTGTTACATGTTAATATATGTCTTATAATGGACTCGTCCGTACGTCTCAAAGTCCATGTGATTTGGAGAGATAAAGTTAATCTCCTCTGAGTTGCCGCTCTAAGCTGTTGTGTTTCGCCATGTTTACAAAGCAGGAACAGGATATATATATTTTTTGAAAATTCGGTGTGCCCGTGTCCGTACAGCAAGACAATGTCATGAAAGTCTTGTGAAATCATGGGGGGAGACGGCATTAACTTACCATACAGGACTGTGGTGAGGTTGGTTAGAGAGTTGAACGAGGGGCTTGACCGCGTGGAACACATGGCCAGGCCTTGTCCCAGTGTTGCTGAAGAGGACTGGAAACTCTTTTCTCATTACTAGACACCGATTGACGACGACAGTACATGAGTTGGCCCTGGAGATAGTACTGTCGCATATGACTGTTTCTTATTCTGAAGAAACGCCTGAGAATATGAAAAATTGCATCTCGGTGGGTTCCCTGGGATTTTGACTGAGACGCAGTGATGGCTACAATAGACTCCGCTGCAGTGTTACGGTCGTGATGGTGACGCCTTCTTACGGCACATTATTGCGCTTGATGAATCCTGGGCCAGGTCATACGAGTCTCCACTTAAGCGTCAATCCAGTGAACGGCGTCATCACGGGTCATCGCCCAAAACAGTGTGTGTTGTTGTACCCCTACAAATGTCAAAGTGATGGTTATTCTTGCATAAGAATGCGACGGCGTCATTCTAACGCATTTCATCACGCAAGGACAGAAAGTTAATGCGCAGTATTTCCGTCGTTATTTGGAGAAAAACCTGAGACCAGCATCCACATTTTTTGCAGAACCCTCCAATCATTTTTGCAGGATGATCCTCGGGCGCACACGGCACACTCTGTAGCTGATCTGCACTGTCGCTGGGGGTGGGAAGTGCTTTTCCATCCACCACAGTCACCGGACTTAAGCCCGTGTGATTATTGATTTGATCCCCAAGATGAAGGAACCCACTTCGTGGCATTCGATTCCAGACTGTTTCCGAGATTCTGCTGACATTAAGGCGGTCCGTGAGAAACATCAGCAGAACAGGAGCTGCTACAGGGATACTACGTCTTCCTCATTGTTGGCAACGTGTTGTACAAAATGATGGGTACGACTTGAAGGACTGTACAAGTTTCACAGGTCTGTCACTTGTATTCTAGTAATAAATAAATAGTTGCCACTATTAAAGTTACAACTTAAGTACATGCGTCAAGGGAGAATGGCTTATAAGATATAACTCTGAGCTCTATCAATTGTGTGCCTATAAGTCTCCTGTTATGGTTACATAAATGAAAACTTCAGGATTATGATGGGCAGGGCATATATAAAGAATGGCTGAATATAAGATATCCAAGAAAAATATGGAAAGTAAGTTTAAAGGAAAAATGAATGTGGCACGACCGAAACCGCGTTGGATATGGAATTCTGGAGGATCTGAGGAAGCTGAGAATTGAGGGATGATGGCTGATTGCCTGAGACAGAAGCCTTGAAGGTTCTGACAGAAGCCGAGACCCGAATCAGGCTGTAGTTCTGCTTCTGATGATGAATATCAATAAGACTGAGTTGGGCTGGTCATGTGGCACTTATTAGCGATATGGAAAAATTCTAAAATGATACTCTTTGGAAATACTGGTGACAAAGGAGGAGGACGACCAAAGATATATGATTGGATGGAGTTGAATAGAATACAAGGAAGATAGGTTACATAAATTGGAAATTGTTGGCAAAGGTAGCTATACTATCACCTAATGAGTTTATGCTATCACAATAAATTTATCAAGTAGCCGAAAGGTAATCTATATGTACGTGTATATGGCACTGAACTCCTTCTAAACGACTGGACCGATTTTGATGTTTTTTTTTGTTAGAGTGGGTCCCATGATGGTTTAGATTCACAATTGGATCCTCTAAAACCATTAAGGTGTAGGAGTTCGCCTGAAATTAAAACTTAAAAATCACTCTATCTACTTAATCTATCTATAATAGCGTAGCCCATTGTTGAGCTCCTTTATAAGGAGTTACTAGACCAAATTAATTTTTAGTTACCTTATTTGTTCGTAATGTTATGGATGTCATGCGGTCAACACACCGACTCAACGAGGCATTTAACAGGCAACTAAGGCATTACTAGAACGTTGTCGGTAAATTTTGCTTAGAGTCCTCCTTATTCAGGCGTAAGGAACTTTTACGAGCCTGAAAATCTTCAGACTCGCGAATGACGGCTTAAAGTCCCTCCCGGAGGACTTTCTCCTTGGATTCTCCCGTCCTAAAAATCCATCGACCGCAGCCGGATTTAAACCCGCGACTCTTGGAACCAGAGGCAAGGAGAATAACCACTAGTCCACCACGGCCGATTAAAAATCACTCTAGCGGTCACAATTTTCAATGTTTCAGAACGAAACTCAGTATATCCAATTAAAATAAATCGAGGAGGTATTATCAAAAAATGAGCGAAATTCGAGAATTAGAAGTGTAGGTTTACCTGAAATCCGAAATAAAAACTGTCTAAACCCTGGACCGATTTTGATGAAAATTTTGTGTGTTTGGGTTGGTCCCTGGATGGCTTACATTCACAATTGAACTCTCTAAAACCATTATGAGTAGGAGTTCACCTGAAGTAAAAATAAAAATCTCTCTAGCAGTCACAATTTTCGATGTTTCATAACGAAACTCAGTATATGCAATTAAAATATATCCAGAAGTTATTATTATAAAATGAGCGAAATCAGACAATTATAAATGGAGGTTTACCTGAAATCTGAAATTAAAAACTGACTTGCAACTGCCCTGTTAGGTTCGCCTCTGCGTATACCATACAATTTAATTAATCTTTAATATTTCATTTATTTAGGCGTAGCAACGCACGCTCGGTATTTGCTAGTCAAATATGAGTATAAAATAAGTGATGAGAAGTTACATAGGCTACGGTACATATTATGAACCTAAAAGTGGCCTATTTTACTGCTACCTTTGTCCTTAACTTACTGAAATGGAGATATAACATTCAAAGCTTTAACCACAGGAGTTGCTAGGAAATTAGTAAAGTTTTTTTTTTATATGAAGCTTTATGTAAGATAATACGTAAGCAGTTCGTACATTTTGCATGGATATTGAATTCCTCTCCGTGTCAAAAAAGAATCGTGATTATCGTCATAGCGCACGTTTTTGAACACTCGTTCTCTTGTTTCGCAACAATTTTAATTTTTATATTATACAATGACTGTAAGGTGTCTGAAAATTCACCAGCAGAAACTAGTTGTATTGTGATAGGTTCCAGATAGATAAATATTATTTTTATTAGTATTATTATTATTATTATTTCGATCGGCCGCAGGGGGATAGTGGTTATGCTCCTTGCCTCTGGTTCCAAGGGTCGCGGGTTCAAATCCGGCCGGGGTCGATGGATTTTTCAGGACGGAAAAATTCAAGGAGCAACTCCTCCGGGAGGGACTTTAAGCCGTGGGTCCCGAGTCTGAAGATTTTCAGGCTCGTAAAAAATCCTTAAGCCTGAATGAAAAGGTCTCTAAGCAAAATTTATCGAATTTTCCCGTCCTAGTACTACCTTGGTTTCCTAGATGTCAGTATGAGACGGAACGCCTAAATCTCTGTAAAGGGTAAACATGGGCTTACAATACAATACAATACAATTATTATTTCGTGCATAAAAAGATGAGGTAGTCCTAAAGCATATATTTTACAAGGTATTATCCCATTACAAACTTCTAGGGCTTGTAGAGGGGATCAGGTACGTAGTTAATGATTTGAATTCGAACCTTTCTACGGAAAAGTAACGCCACGAGTGATTTCCAAATTATCGATAAATTGGAAATCAAGAGTGGCATTTGTTAGGAGTATTTGACCAATAAAATTAAGATTTTTTTTTCTCATAAATCATTATTTAAATATAGTATTTTTAAATATTTATATATTTAATGTAAACGGCGATGTTTGAAAACAAATGAGAAACGTTATGTTTCATTGTTCTTCACTGCAACCAGATCATATTTATTGCCAAATATAATTACAATAGGCCTATTGTAAGAATGCATCCTAGTGGAGAAAAAATGAAACACATCATTACATGTTATTAATTTCTGATATCCTATGATGTAAATATGTCAATTATATTTTTCTGAAACGTTAATTCCTGGGAAATAATACGTTTAAGATAGTGCAAACAGTAGTTCCTTTTTTTTTTGGTATAAACAATTGCTACAGTTGTTTTCCTATTATATCTCGCAAGCAGAATCTTGTTACATTAATGCACTATATATACAATCTGGGAGCCACTTGATAAAATTAAAGTGATAAAATCGAGGTGAAAAACGACTGTGATTGGTTGTAAATCAAAATTCATTGAAATATGATTGATCATTGACTGCCATTTGGGGCATGAGTTAAATAGTCACTATAAGAACAAGATGTGTTGAGAAAGTGGTACCAGCATATGATTCGCAGGAAAAATCTGTGCAACAAGCTCGGTGGTCGCCACATCCAACCGCTGTTTTAGTGGACAAAACTAACCACAATGTGAATTACAGTTGAGAAGTTTGCTTAAATTGCGCATGGGCCTAAAGATGGAAACGTACATGTCGATCATTATTGATGATGTGCCAGATTGGATGTGGTAGCAAGATTATGGTGATAAGGAAGACGAACCAATGGCGGGATGCCAAAAAAAGTGTGCAGAAAAATGGAGGAACGCCATAGCAAACTAGATCGTCCTCTAATGCTCTTCTTTTTCATTCTTCTATTAGAGGTTTAAACTTGTCCTTTCTTCAATTCTTGTTGCCTCATCTTAGATCGTCATACCCCCACTTTCTAGGACGTCCCTGTTGTCTTCTTCCCCTAGGTAGAATATTCCTTGAAATCTTGACAATTCTATTGATATTTGAAGAGAAAAATTATACGCTCAGACCGGGACTTGAACCCGGGACCCTTGGTTCTCTAGACCAAGTGCTCTACCAACTGAGCTACCTGAGCAAGTACCGATCTAAACGCAAATCTTTCTCTATATACATTGTAATTCCCATCCACCAAATTCTGTGAAGCCATGCTTCTATCTTGCAAATGGCGGCTCCTTTATTAAGAAGACATATTTGGGAATTATACATTACAGCCAGTACGGCTTTTCCAAGTTTTTATTATTGATTTCGTACATCTCAATGATGGATAAATCATATTTGAAGAGAAAAAATTTGGTGGATGGGAATTACAATGTATATAGAGAAAGATTTGCGTTTAGATCGGTACTTGCTCAGGTAGCTCAGTTGGTAGAGCACTTGGTCTAGAGAACCAAGGGTCCCGGGTTCAAGTCCCGGTCTGAGCGTATAATTTTTCTCTTCAAATATGATTTATCCATCATTGAGATGTACGAAATCAATAATAAAAACTTGGAAAAGCCGTACTGGCTGTAATGTATAATTCCCAAATATGTCTTCTTAATAAAGGAGCCGCCATTTGCAAGATAGAAGCATGGCTTCACAGCATTTGGTGGATGGGAATTACAATGTATATAGAGAAAGATTTGCGTTTAGATCGGTACTTGCTCAGGTAGCTCAGTTGGTAGAGCACTTGGTCTAGAGAACCAAGGGTCCCGGGTTCAAGTCCCGGTCTGAGCGTATAATTTTTCTCTTCAAATATGATTTATCCATCATTGAGATGTACGAAATCAATAATAAAAAATTCTATTGATGTCCATCCTGCTTATATGCGCATCCCAATCTTGTTTTCTCCTATTTATCCATTATTTAATACCTTCGACTGCACATTTTTCTCTGATATTTTTACTCCTTTCTCTACCCCACAAAGTTTTTCCTACAATTTTACAAAGTATTTTCGTTTCTGTTGTTTTCAATAATACATCATCATCCAGGGATTAAGCCTGTTGGCTCGTTCCGGTTCCATGAAAGCTAGAATTGTTCAGACCATCTTCTGTGTGGGCGTCCAACATTTCTCCTTCCGTGCGGTTTATAATTTTGCAATAATTTTGGAAATCTTCCTTCTGACATTCTATCAATATGTTCTTTCTAGTCGTTCCTATATTTAATTATCCGGTCTGTAAGTTTGAAAATATTTAGTTCCTTTTCTTATCCAGCAGAGTATATCCTGCTATATTTCTTAAAAATCTCATCTCAGCTGCTTCCAATCTTTGTTCTTGTATTTTAGTGATCGTCCAACATTCTGATCCATACATCAATACAGGGACAGCCATTACTTTATAACATTTAATTTTTATTTTCTTGTGTTTTTAAGGGTTCTTTTAATAGTGCCACACATTAGATTAAATGTATTTATTTTGTTATTAATATCTTCAGTTTTAACATATGATAAACTGAAACCTAGATATTTAAAACTTGCTCTAAAATTTTTATTATCAATTACTATTTTGCTCTTAAGGTATTCTGTCCTTTAAATGATAAAATTTTAGTTTTATTCTTTGAAATTTTTAAATTGTAATTGGCACTTACTTTTTACAAATTAAAAATAGCTCTTTGTAGATCTTCTGAACTGGAAATCACTACTTGATCATCGGCAAATAATATTGTATCCAACAGTGTATTATTTATTTTAAAATGTTTATTTAAATGAATCTGCCACTTTAACATAACCTCGTCTATATATAAATTAAAAAGGAAGGTGATAAAGGACACCCTTGTCTGACACCACGATTTATTATTACCATTTTTTGTTGTTTAGATTTAAAACCCATGTCTATTACAATTTTATTATATATATATATATATATATATATATATATAATATATTTTATATATAACAGTATCATGTCTTGTTTCTGCCTGATAAGTTATTATAGGACTTACTACTGTTTTATGAATTCTGACCTTAGTTTCTATTTTTAAATGTTTATTTTTCTAAATTATATCGTTAAGACATCGAGCAATTTTTATTCCCTTTAATAACATGACTTCTCCTTCTATATACCCATAACTTGTTAGTTCAATTTCTAAATATTTGAATTTCATTTCTTGTTGAACAATTTTACCATCTATTTGCAATTTACATATTTTGGGTTCTTTGGATGTTACCATACAGATACTTTTTTATGTCAAATTTTCAAATTAACTCTTTCAGCTGTTTGGTTGAACATATGCAATAATCGTTGAAGGCCATCCTCACTTTCCGCCAATAGTACTGATCATTTGCATAACGATTTATGTTTAATTCTCTATTCCCTGCTTCATAACCTTTCCCTCTCTCTCCAAAAACACAAGATCCCTAACACTGATCAAAGTATTTTTGAAAAAAGAGATTCACTCCGGGCGAACTCTGCTTTTCAAAGAAGGAAAGAAAATTTACCCCACAATATGATCAGAGGCTGCCAGGATACACTCGTACATGATTATGTCAGTCATTTCCACGGAGGAAAAATCTTCTCCCCAATGTATTTTCTGTCAGCCAAACCACAGAAATAATTTCCCTAAAAATAAACCTGTTGTCTCATATAACATCAATCATATGATTTCGGTTAAGCGAATATGTGGAACTAGTGGTACATGGAAGTGAAACCTGGACCATGACAAAGAGGTCTGAGAATTGAATT
This sequence comes from Diploptera punctata, assembly GCA_030220185.1. Taxonomy (NCBI): domain Eukaryota; kingdom Metazoa; phylum Arthropoda; class Insecta; order Blattodea; family Blaberidae; genus Diploptera; species Diploptera punctata. The sequence goes on along the minus strand of JASPKZ010003799.1, from coordinate 1,241,646 downwards.
AACACTTTTGAAAGAAATATTTTCAGAAGGATATATGGAAGTAAAAGAGAATGGAAGATGGAGAATAAGGTATAATAAGGAAATCTACAATCTTTTTTTAGGAACTTGGTTATATCAACTCTTGTGAAATTAAAAATAATTGCAATGGGCCGGACACGTTCAAAGAATAGTCAAGGGATGCATATCTAAGAAAGTGATGACAGAGGAGATATTTGGGAAGCGGACAGTAAGAAAACCTAAGAAAAGATTGTGGACTCAGTGATGGAAGATTGCCATCAAATCGTGAAATATAGGGACTGGCAACAGAGAGCATTGGAGAGAGAAGATCGGGGGTCTCGCATTAAGAAGGTCCGGACCCGCTATGGGTTGTAGCGCTGTTGGAAAAAGAATATGTGGAAGACTATGAAGGATATACCTACTATTGCAAGTATTTTCGCTCACCATTTCTTTATTGCATGAAGATTGTATCCTGCTGGAATTATAGACAGCAAATAAGGCACTCATCAAGTCGTGACTCGGTTACGAACTTTGAATGACATTTGATCTCTCCGAGTAGATTAGCTTCATCCAACCTCTTGATGTGTATTTATTCCGTCCATACCTAGCTTTTGTCAAGTATATCACGGGCAACATTATAACGATGATTGATTTCAACATAGGCCTATGGCACCGAAACAACTTGATTGAATTGCAGTCCCTTCCTCTCAATCAGTTGTCCGCCCGTTTGTACGCGTAGTATCCAACTGCCAATGAACCAGAGCCGTTTCAGACGCCAAGTCAATGCTGCTTCGACACTGTAATGTGATGATAATATCAGAGCTTGTACAATTTTCCTTTCGTACAATTTGCGTTGCACTAATGTCATTGCTAACATCATTCTTTGAACTTCGAAAGCACTATAGTTGTTTGCAATGCGATGGCTTCGAAAATAATATTATTTATCTCTAGGTTTAGAGACTGAGTCACTTCCCACACTACCATGTTAAATTTAAAGTTCCATCAATGTTGTCCCTGTGGAACTCAGGCAGAAAAGTATCCCCTGGCGACTTACTTTTTTATCCTCTTCCAAAATAAATAGGCCATATATATATATATATATATATATCCATCCATAGTAATTCTGCCCGAAGGCAGGTCCTTCACTGCAATCATAGCATTTTCATGCTATGCTTGCAGCTTTACTAGGGAATTGTGTAGGTGTGGTAGCTTCCCGTTGCTTTCCACACCGGTGAAGGATGATGATGATAATGGTAAGGATGATAATGATAAGGATGACGGCCATATGATTTCGGGGACCGTTTGGGCCTTAAAGTTTCCTGACATTTGTCTTGCAGGTGAGGAAAAAACCCCGATAAAAACCTCACCCAGAAAAACTGCCCCGACCGGGGATCGAACCCGGGCCCGCTGCGTGACAAGGCAGCACGCTACCTCGAGACCACAGCGGTGGACATATATATAATATATATATATATATATAAATCTAGAGCAAGTCCTACTGGAAGGACTTTAAGCCGTGGGTCCCGAATCCGAAGATTTTTAGACTCGTAAAAGATCCTTAAGCCTGAATAAAAAGCCTTTAAGCAAAATTTATCGATCTCATCATCCTAGTAGTACCTTAATTGCTTGCTAGATGTTTCATTGGATCGGTATTTTGACTGCATACCATCCATGACATTTATGGGCAAATCAGCGGAACTAAATTAACTTGGACTAGTAACTACTAAGAAAGGAGAGACTAAGACTCAACATTGGGCTACGCCATTGTAGGAGTGTGTGTGTATATATATGCGCTATATAGACCAGAGCCCTCCAAACGTATTTATATCGCGGGCCAAATGGAAGAAACATCAAGATGGTGCGGGCCATAGCCGCTATTATAGCTGTTGTGCATTATAGTTTATTTATTTACCGGGTTTCACAATGCTCCACAACATCTACCTGCGCCCAATTGTCATTCTCCTCCATATCTCTCTGTCATTCCAATCTCCATCGCCCAATCCTTCCTCTCTCATGCTGCTCAAAAACACTGTTATTCTTTTTTATACCAAGTGGCACCCATTCTAGTATTCTTCTTGGGAATCTGTCATCTGTCATTCTTTTTACAGGACCATAGAATTTTATTGTTATTATATTTATTGTTATTTATAATAATATAATATATAATATAATGCAGGCCTATAATATATTATTATCCTTATTATTCTTATAAGCATGTGTTTATACTGATAGACTAATAGTATAGACCTACCCTTAGAATATTTTAATTTATTAGAATGCTATAGGCCTTCAGGTGCTAGATAGAAAGAGATGGAGGGTCGTTTCCGGCCCGCGGGCCGTAGTTTGGGCGTCCCAGATATAGAGTGAAGGGAAAGAACACAGAGAAGTCACTTTTTTGTCCAAATGGAGTTTGAGGTCTTATTATATTCCCGATGGAAAGCATAATCATTTATAAATGTGAAATAGTAAAAAGATACAGTTTAGTCATATAGGTTTGGGATACAGATAAGTAAATATGTATGTCGTGGGCCTCCTACTAAAAGAACGTTTTCTACGTTTCGAGGAAAAAAGTGACTTACCTTTTTTTTCTGTCCAATTCATAAATTTACACATGATTTCCGGTACTCTATTACACCTCTGTAATTTAATGTTATATTAGACGCTTGTATATGAAATATAACTAACTAACTAACTCACTGGCACGATAGAACCCTTAGGTTCATGGCTGTCCGGACATAGCTCTCCATACATCCCTATCCTGAGCTAATGTTTTCCAATCATTCCTTCTATAATCTACTTCCCTCAGATCATAGTTAATGTTATTCTCCACATCATTCTTGGTCTACCAACTGGGCGTTTTCCCTCTGTTTTTCCTACAAGAAGCCTCCATGCACATCTTTCATTCCCCATTCGTGCCACATGTCCCGCCCGTAGCAGTCTACGAGACTTAACTGTTCTAATTATATCTGGCTTCCTATAAAGACCATGTAGTTCACTGTTATGTAGTCTTCTCCATTCACCTGTCTGTTCATCTCTCTTTGGCCCAAAAATTCTCCTAAGAACTTTATTCTCAAATACCTGTAATCTCCTTTCCTTCCTTAAAGTAAGAGTCCATGTTTCGCATCCATATAATATATCTGGTAGAATAATAGTTTTATATATATTTTCAGTTCAACGTTTTTTTAACGGAGTTGGGACGTCAAGAGTTTCATATATAGCTACATGTTAAAATATAAAAATTGATATTGAAACTGTATTTTAAATTATGTAAAAAAATATGCTACAATAATAAATGAAATTATATAACCTGAATTAGCCGTAAATAATTATGGATTCTTCAATATAGCCTACTAGATTTTTTAAAAACTTAGAGTGAATATGTAGAATGTTTATAGGCTATTATGTTTTTATATTCAGTGCCCCAGGTGGACATTTCTGATGTTTCTTTCCTGGCAGTGGCGTATTGTAACCCACTTGAAGCTAGGGCGTCTGGAAGGCGGGTTTACGCTGTTGGTGATAATGATGCACCAGGAGAGTTCTTTATCTAAGACGAATATGAATTATAATGGCCATATGATGTTCAGAGACCGTTTGGGCCTTAACGTTTCCTGACATTTGTCTTACAGGCGAGGAAACACCCCGAAAAAAAAAAACCTCACCCAAGGAACTTGTCCGGACGGAGAATCGGACTCGGGCCTGCTGCATGACACTATCTCATGGCCACAGTGGTGGACTTATTTAAAATACAGGGTACGGCATAAGTCAGTTAACCACTGCACATGGTAGCAAGGGAAAAAAGAAATCAGATTGGTTGAAAACTGGGATTTGAATGCGGGACCTTCAGAATATAATCTCAAACACTACTGCTTAAACAACAATGGAGGCCACTTTGAACAATTTCGGTAGTTGTTTTTTTTGTATAGATGTTGTAAGCTACTGAAAATAATATATTTACATTTTCGGTTAACTGACTTATGCTGCATCCTGTAAAATTAAATGCGAAAACGTATAAAACATTGAAACATAGTAAATAGAAAATAAATACAAACATTAGTGATGAAAACCATCAATGTTGTTATGGGACCCTTTTTTTTCACATTAAATAAAATTTCGCATTATAAAAAACTAAAACTTATTAATAATCTTATATTATTGAGTACTGTATATCTTTTTACGTAGCTTGGATTAATTGTAGTTCCGCTGCCTTTGAAAAGTGAAGTATAGTGTGTACGAGCGGTTCGACGGTAACGCGCGAAAAAAAAAAAAAAAAAAAAAAGAAAAAAAGAACAGTCTCGTTTCGTCGGCGTTGAAAACGTCTCTTAGGCGCGTATCCTGAAATATTAAAGTATGTAGTTTCGGTTTCCGCTCACTAACTACACTATCGTCCACATCCTTTGATTCCCCGCAATGTGTCATCTTTTAAAACTGTCCAAGCCAACCTGAAGATGCCTTGAAATCGTTATTCCCTTGGGATTTAGTAACAGCTAGAACTTGACTTTGAAGCATCGGTCCGAAGTTTGGAGATTTATCTTCAGTCGCTTTCACTTTTTCGCTTAATGACAATGATAATACGTTTTAGCCATCTTTATTTCGTTAATTCAGAACGCTACCTGTGAAAGATCGGTCTCAGAACTTAAACTAATTTAAGATTTTACAGTGCAATGATTATTTGTAAGACAGAATCTCTGTTTCGCATAAACGGGTATACAGTGAGGCCCAAATAAAATTTTAGGTACAGGTAGAATGTCTACTTCACCCAGCGCGCTGCAGCGGCTAAAATCATTCCTTTTTTTTTTTCCTAACGAGAATTAAATGAAGTGGAAACTAATTTATTTCTCTGTCTTTCCGCCTTATAAAATGTTTTTTCATGAATTCTGGAAATATCCCTCCGTTTCCGCGTTGGACAGATTCCGTTTTATGCAAAATACATACATATAAATTACTATTATTTCGCCGGGACCAATAAATTTGTTCACATTGGACAGATTTCCGCATTATTCACGTTCCGGATTAAACAAGTATTACTGTATATGCCATATACTGAAAGATAATCTTAAGTTCTACAATTATTTTTCTAACACGTTTGTTGAAATTAATCTTAGTGCATGAAGCTGCATTTTCTGACAGCTCTTCTCAGAATGATGTTATAAAATCACGTGCTAATACCACGTGTGTTCATTCTGACAGTTCGCGTGAGCTTCACGGTATTGCAGCTCTTAATAATGCCTATCTAATTTATTGTTTAAATACCCTAACACACTGGATGGTGAAATAGGGTTCACATTATTGGAGATTCAATTATTGTTTAGATACCCTATCATACCGGATGGTGAAATATGGTTCACATTATTGGAGATTCAATTATTGTTTAGATACCCTATCATACCGGATGGTGAAATATGGTTCACTTATTGGAGATTCAATTATTGTTTTACTTACTTACTTACTTACTCACTGGCACTATCGAACCCGTAGGTTCATGGCCACACGGACATAAGCTCTCCATATATCCCTATCCTGAGCTAATGCTTTCCAATCATTCCCTGTATAATCGACTTCCCTCAAATCATAGTTAATGTTGTTCTCCCACCTCATTCTTGGTCTACCAACTGGGCGTTTTCCTTCTGGCTTTCCTACAAGAAGTTTCCATGCACGTCTTTCATTCCCCATACGCGCAACATGTCCTGCCCATCGCAGTCTACGGGACTTAACTGTTCTTATTATATCTGGCTTCCTATAAAGACCATGTAGTTCATTGTTATGTAGTCTTCTCCATTCACCTGTCTGTTCATCTCTCTTTGGTCCAAAAATTTTCCTAAGAACTTTATTCTCAAATACTCGTAATCTCCTTTCCTCCCTTAAAGTAAGAGTCCATGTTTCGCACCCATATAATATAACTGGTAGAATAATAGTTTTTATATATTTTCAGCTTAACGTTTTTTGAAAGGAGTTGGGACATCAAAAGTCTCTGCAATGCATAATAGCATGCATTTCCAGAATTGAGCCTATGTTTAATTTCTTTGTGCATCTCATTCCTATTTGTGATTATTGTTCCTAGGTATTTGAATTCAGCCAATTCCTCAAAATTTCCCTCATTTGTCATTAGCTGTCCATTTCCATTATATAATGTATTTCTACGTGTGACCATATATTTAGTTTTACTGATATTTACTTCCAGTCCTAATTTCTTAGTGTTACTCAATAGTGTGTGCGTGTTGGCCTTTAGTATCTCCTCGCTATCGGCCAGTAGTACTACATCATCAGCATAAACTAACAGCTTATTAATACCATTCAGTTGTAAGCCTTCCTCATTCTCTAAAGATTTAATGGCATGCTCTAGTACAAAATTAAATAGTAGAGGAGATAGTGCATCTCCTTGCTTCAACCCATTCTGGATTTCAAAAGTGTCTGAAAACTGTTTGCCTACACGCACCCTACTCGTTGAGCCATTTAGACACATTCGTATAAGTCTAACTAACTTTTTAGGAATTCCGAACTCCAGCAGGATACTATATAACTTCTCCCTCTTAATTGAATCATATGCTTTTTGGAAGTCTACGTATAGTTGATGTACAGTACCATTATATTCCCATTTCTTTTCTAAAATCTGTCTTATACTAAAAATCTGATCTGTTGTAGACCTGTTTCTTCTAAATGCACATTGATGATCTCCTAGAATGTCATCAATATAGGGAGTAAGTCTGCTTACTAATATATTTGTTAGAATTTTGTACGAAGTTGAAAGTAATGAGATGCCCCTATAGTTGTTGCAATCAGTTTTATCTCCTTTCTTATAAATTGGTACGATAATTGATTCCTTCCATTCATCTGGAAGAGCTTCTTTTTCCCAAATCATACTAAGCAAACAGCGTATCTTGTCCATCAATTTTTCTCCCCCTGATTTTATCAGTTCTGCTGGGATCTCATCTGAACCTGATGCTTTATACATCTTCAATTTTTCAATTGCCATTTCAACCTCTAATGCACTTGGCTCTGCGACTAGCATTTCTGCTGTCTGTAACTTATCCTCCTCAATGTCCTGTTCTGTATGTACATTTAATAGCTGATTAAAATAACTTTTCCATCTATTTAATATACTCTTGGAATCTGCAATCATATCCCCATTTTCATTCCGAATTATGTTTGTTCTAGCCTGAAACCCTTTCTTCTCTATACTAATTCCCTGATATAATTCTCTAATGTTCCTATTTTTTGCATTCATTTCAAGATCATTAATCTTCTCTCTCAAATATTCCCTCTTTTTACTCTTTAGTAACTTGGTGGTTTCCCGTCTAACACTACCCAATTGCTCTAAATTTACTTCATTTGGCTCGTGTAACCATTTCATTTTTGCTAGCTTTCTTTTCTTTACAATGTCGGCACATTCCTCATCAAACCATTTCTTGTTTTGCCTCTTTTTTAAACAACCAATGCTTTCTGATGCTGACAATTTAATAGTATCTCTCATAGCCTCCCATTCTTTATTTATATCAGTTTCTTCTTCGTTTGCCACATTGTCATCTGAAGATTCCAGTATTTCAAATCTATTAGCAATTTTGATTTGGTATTCTTGCTGCATTTCATCATTTTTCAAGTTTTTTAATTCATATTTTACAGAATCATCTTTAGCGTTTGTTCCTCTCATAAGCGATAGCCGTTGTCTGATTTTCACCCTGACCAGATGATGATCTGAATTGCAGTCTGTCCCTCTAACTGATCTAACATCAATGATGCTACTGTGCCAGCGTTTATCCACTAATACATGATCTATCTGGTTCCGAGTTTCTCCATCTGGGGACGTCCAGGTGTATTTATGAATATCCTTATGCTGAAATGTTGTGCTCTTAACAATGAGATTCTTTGATGTGGCAAATGTGACTAATCTAACCCCGTTGTCGTTACTATCTTCATGAAGACTGAATTTGCCTATTGTTGGTTTGAATATATCTTCCCGCCCCACTTTTGCATTAAAATCTCCTAAGACAATTTTCATATGATATCGTGAAAGGCTATCAAATAAGCATTCTAATTCTTCATAGAACTCATCCTTGATCTTGTCATCTTTATCTTCTGTGGGGGCATGTACATTTACAATTATAAAATCATGTCGTTTACCCTTTAGAATTATGTATGATATCCTATCACTAACAAACTTAATATCTCGGATAGCGGATAGGATCCTCCTTCTGACTAAAAAACCCGTTCCAAATGCAGGTCTTTCTGCACCCCCATAGTATAATGCAAAGCTTCCTGATTCCTGACTACCTTCTCCTGGCCACCTAACTTCCTGTAAAGCGACTATATCCAAGGGCGATTTATCCAATTCCCGCGTTAATATCTCTAGTGCCCCGCTATTGTATAAAGTCCTAACATTCCATGTTCCTAGGAACATGTCCCTGTGTTTGAGCCTTTGGCATGGGTTCCCTGAAGTAGTCCCCGCCCGGAGAACCGAATGGGGGACTATTTGACCTCCGGAAAATTTTACCCCAGTAGAACCCATGTCCGCATTTCTTGACGGTTGTATTTTTACGGTGAAAGATCGTCACTCTTTCGACCAAGGTACTTATTTCGTCTGGCTTATCACCTTCGACCAGTCCGGCATGGGTAACCCTATCGGCAGCAATGCTACCGCCGGCATAGCTCTTAGGATCATTTAAGCACACAAGCCACTCCACCACGACAAGGTAAAGATTTGTTTAGATACCCTATCATACTGGATGGTGAAATATGGTTCACATTATTGGAGATTCAATTATTGTTTAGATACCCCAACATACTGGATAGTGAAATAGGATTCACATTATTGGAGATTCAATTATTGTTTTAGATACCTCTTCTAAAATGATTAGATGTTTTTTCTTTTTTTACCTTTTTTTGAATAGTAATATTATATAGTAGTTTACGATTGGTTTTAGATTAAGGCCTTTCCTGGAGCATAATTTTTCATAAGTAATGCCACGAGTGATTTCCAAATAATCGATAAATTCACGACTCACGAAGTGAGGATTGAATTATCTAGAGAATTTGGAAATCACGAGTTGGCATTTGTTAGGACTATTTAACGAAATAAATTAAGCTCTTTACTCACAAATCATTGTTTAACTATAGTTATTTTAAAATATTTATATATTTAATGTAAACGGCGATGTTTGAAAACAAATCAGAAATGTGAGGTTATGTTCATTCACTGCTGCTTTAAATAAGGTCGCAATGTTGTAAGAGTGCACCCAAGTGGAGAAATAATGAAACACATCAACCTATATATCATAATCAACTTACGGGGTTATTCATTTATTTTTTTAGTAAACAACTCAGTAAAATCAAGGAATCTTTTCATTATTTGCATATATTCAATGTATTTGTTGGAGAAAAATAATGCTTTTGACCTGTTCAGAACATTAAAAAGGAGAGCTTTCTTTATCACAAAAGCTGATAAAGAGAAATCGATAAAGAGCGAGGTGAACACGACTGTCATTGGTTATAAAACAACATTCATTGAAATCGTGATTGGTCATTGACCTAGCATTTGTGGCATGAGTTAATAGTCACCATCATCACTTATCATATCATCGTGATAGCCGAGCACTACCCTCTTCCGGTCGCCCTAACCCAAGAGGTAGGTTACAAGTACGCCATCGCCAGATGAGAATACCAGAAATGTCTTAAATGACAACCTGGTGCTGTTGATTAAAAAATACTTAATTGATAGCATTTTAATTATTACTGTTAGGCAATATTTAAATACACTAGCTTCCAATTCAAAGCTAGCTGTGAAAGGGCTAAACAATTTTGCTAAATTTGGCGACACAGGACCCCTGACCAAAAAAGCTAACCAAGGGCAGAGATTACACGCGTCAAGTCGACATCTGTCCTGTTATCCATGTCTCTATACCTGGGATACCCGGCCCGCGGGCCGGAAACGCCCTCCATCTCTTTCTAACAGGCCCCCTGTATGCCTATAGCATTCTAATAATTAAAATATGCTAATAGGTAGAGGGTTATAATATTAGTCTATTCAGTAATTGGAATAAGAACTTGTGAAATATGTTATAACGACAAAGAAAAACAGCAAAGGAACACACATGCTTATAATAATAATATAATAATAATAATAATATAATAATAATAATAATGATAATGATAATGAATAATTATAATGGATAATGATAATGATAATGGTAAGGGTAATGACTAATGCCCTCCTGCTCCCTGCTCCTGCTACTGCTCCTGCTCCTGCTCCTGCTCCTGCTCCTGCTCCTGCTCCTCTCCTGCTCCTCCCCTCCGCTCCCTGCCCTCCTGATCCTCCCCTCTTCCTGCTCCTGCCTCTCCCTCCTCTCCTGGCCTCCTGCTCCTCCCTCCTGCTCCTGCTCCTGCTACTCCCCTCCTCCTCCTGCTCCTGCTCCTCCCCTCCTCCTCCTGCTCCTCCCCTCCTCCTGCTCCTGCTCCTCCCCTCCTCCTCCTCCTCCTGCTCCTCCCCTCCCTCCTCCTCCCCTCCGCCTCCTCCTCCTCCCCTCCTCCTCCTCCTCCTTCCTCCCCTTCCCCCCTTCTCCCCCTCCTCCCCCTGCTCCCTTTCTCGTCCTTCTGCTTCCCCGGGCCGGTCTTTCCACTCATGCATCCTCGCATTTTCACTGCTATGCTATTGCAATGCTTTTCTACGGGATTATAGTGTGGTAGCTTCCCGTGGCTTTCTACACCCCTTGAAGCCGATGATGCTGATTGAATGAATGGGGAATGGCCGGATGATTTTCGGGGACCGTTGGGTCCTAAGCTTCCTGACATTTGTCTTATCAGATGAGGAGAAACCCTGGAAAGAAAACCTCACTCAGGAGCCTGTCCCACCGGGAATGTCAACTCATGCCCGCTGTCTGTACATGGCAGCAAGCACGCTTACCACTCGAGACGCACCGCGGTGGACAATAATATAATAATAATAATAATAAATAAAATAATACTAAGAATAATATATATAATCTTAAACATAATTTTGTAGAATTTTTCAATCCTTTTTAATTTCCAAATGACTCCATCGGTGAAAGGCGTATTGGATGTGCCATTCACTGTCCTATCCATCTCTTGGCTGGTCTTTTCCTCTTGTTCTTTTCTCCCGTCCACCAGCGCGCACACACACACACACTTATATGACAAATGAAAAATAATATGTCATAAGCTGTAATCATGAATGAAACAAATAAAAAAATCTGTATTACTCACGTAATATATATATCATCATCCAGGGATTAAAGCCTGTTGGCTCGTTCCGGTTTTGTTAAAATACAATTGTTTTATACGCATCTTCTGTGTTGGGCGTCCAAAATTTCTCCTTCTGTGTCGGTTTATAATTTAGTGGCAATAATTTTGGAAATCTTCCGCTCTGGCATTCTATACATACTATGCTCTTTCCAGTCGTTCCTAGATTTTCATTATTCGGTCTGGTAAGTTTCAAAATATTTAGTTCCTTTCTTATATCTTCATACCTTTTCTTATCCCAGCAGAGTATATATATATATATATATATATATATATATATCCATCCATCCATCCATATAAAATTCTGCCCGAAGGCAGGTCCTTCACTGAATCATAGCATTTTCATGCTATGCTTGCAACTTACTAGGAATTGTAGCTGTGGTAGCTTTCCGTTGCTTTCCACACCGGTGAACGATGATGCTGATGATGATGATGATAATGATAAGGATCATGATGATGGCCATATGATTTAGGACCGTTTGGCCTTAAAGTTTTCCTGATATTTGTCTTATAGGTGAGGAAAAACCCCGATAAAAACCTCACCCAGAAAAACTGCCCCGACCGGGGATCGAACCCGGGCCCGCTGCGTGACAAGGCAACACCTACCTCGAGACCACAGCGGTGGACACACACACACACACACACACACCACACACCACATATAATATATATATATATATATATATATATATATCAATGATTTGTTTAAAAAAATTATATGAATAAAGACGTATGAAGAAAATTAATAAATATTATTAAGGTCAACCCGAAAATTAATTGGAGCACTGTATGTAAATATCCGTAATGGTAATAGACACTGCATATAAACTTAATAAATCATAATTAAGTGTAGTGTGGCAACTCTAACCGTTTCCTAGAGACACTAAAGTTGACATATAAACCATAGTTTGTATAACACTACTAGAAAGACGTTTATTTTTTAGCAGCTTGAAAAGTACTAAACAGATTGGAAAATGTTAATGTTTCTATCTAGGGAATAAGTTTAATTTGACTGAATGTATTATTTTCATTTCGATTTGGGATTCTTTACATAGAAATGATATCAAAATAATAGCCTTAAAATAAATTTAAAATATGTATTTATATTAAAAAATACTCTTGTCTAATATTCGTTCGGCGGTTGCTCGGTTCAAATCTAGGGTCAACCAATCCTGCACAAAGATGTTCTTATTTTCCTCAATAGTCGAGGCAAATGCAGAGTTGGAATTTCATTACCAGAAACCATTCCGTAGTATCATTAAAATAAAAATCAGTAAAATTAAGAAAATATATGAAAAACAAAAAATAGAAACACAAGTTATTGGGTTGCCTACACTTAAAGATTCTAGACGAGATGTGACGTTAGTTGATAAAGCATTTATAAATACTAGTATGCCTACCTTAGCACTCTAAACTAGCGGGGTTGTGGCGTTATTGTTTTACTTGGGAAATAAGAGGTGAATTGGTACTCCTGACTGACTTAAAATATCGATGCATCTGTTTTATTTCTAAAAAAGGCATTTCAAATGTGAATTTGTACTTAAAATTAATCTAAGTTAAGCAAAACTTATAACCGACTACAAAATTCCGTGTGCAGCACACGACAGTAACTATATCAACACTGACAAACAGACAGCATTTTCTTTCAGGTCTATACTATGGGTTGGAAAGTAGAGTGAGATGTAGCCCTTAGGCTATAAGGCGAGAAATAAGTAACGGTCCCCACAGATTAGATAATAGTGCACGAATATTGGAATGATAAAACATTTAAATTAATATTGGGAAGTAAACATTATGAGGTTATATCATTAATAGTGAGTGGAGAACATATTTTTAACGATTCACCTCATATAATTTCAAATTTCTTTGATACCGGCGGTTTCAGACAATATCTTGTCCCTCTTCAGTCATGGCTTCTTTTTAATTTCGGATTTCAGGTAAACCTCCAATTCTAATTGTATTTAGCTCATTTTTGGATAATACCTACCAATGTTTATTTTAGTAGATATACTGAGTTTCGTTGTGACTGGAGAGGGAAAAGATATTGTCTGAAACCGCCGGTATCAAAGAAATTTGAAATTATATGAGGTGAGTCGTTTAAAATATGTCCCCACTCACCATTAATAAACATTTGTCTAGATAAACGGGAGATGTTATTAAACTTAATGTAAGTTTTTTATACCTGAACTTAGAGCTTTTGATTTCCATGCAACAACAAGCAAATTTGTAGGTCTTTATACTCGTATATTAGCTTGGGGGGGGGGCTATGTGGCTTTGCTAGAATACCACAGATACCAGAACTGAAAGTTATAGATTTGTTTATATTTACACCAACAAGATTGATTATAACCGTGTGTTCTGAATAAGAAATTAACTGCATTAATAAATAATGTCTGATGCGTTGTGAGTTGGGTTTGCCTACCCGTGAATTTTAATTAGATATTTGCATACGTAACGAATATCATGATTTTTATATTTGAAGTTCGATTCTGTCAAGCAATAATGTTTAATAGTATTTATTTTATATTTTGTATTATCGATTTTAACATTGAAATTTGACACTGCCAAGAATAAAATAAAATAAAAATGTCTAATGCCCACCTAACACGTGAGGAATAAAGAAGCACGTGCAAAAAAATCCAACTTTGAAGGTCAGAAGTATTTCATGGTCGCAACTTTCTTGTTAATAAGGATCGCTGAATTCAAATCAGTTGCATTTGTGTCTCATTGTCAGCTCAAGTCCAGATGTGATATGTGAGTAGTCTAAAATACTTGGGTATTAAATATTCTATTACATTCTTTTCGAATTTATCACTTTTTAATTTTTTAGGCATACCGGCTTGAAAATAACGAAATTTTGATCGCCATACAAATAATTTATATAATAAGGATTTTTATTTTGTTTTCTGGAAATGGATTAAAATATCTGCATTTTCATCTAAATTTTACTAAAAAAGAATGAGTATTTCAAATACTTTAAAACTGTAATATAATATTTTTATATTTTTAAATGATAGACTACTCGGAAAGAAATGTGAATTTTATTAGCTAAACTAGTTAATACCCGGTGTGCGTTCACGCCTAAATAAATGAAATATTAATGGTTAATTAAATTTATAATATACGCTGAGACGAACCAAACATTGCGGTTCCAGTTTTTAATTTCGGATTTCAGGTAAACCTCCACTTCTAATTGTCGTATTTCGCTCATTTTTTGATAATACTGTTTATTTTAGTAGAATATACTGAGTTTCGTTGTGAAACATCTAAAATTGTGACCGCTAGAGCAATTTTTAAATGTTCAATTCATGTAGACTCCTATACCTAATGGGTTTAGAGGGTCCAATTGTGAATCTAAAACGTCCAGAGACCGACTCAAACAAACACAAAAATTTTCATCAAAATCGGTGCAGTCGTTTAGGCACTTTTTAATTTCGGATTTCAAGTAAACCTCCACTTCTAATTTTTGGATTTCGCTCATTTTTTGACAGTACCTACCTCGGTTTATTTTAATATGACATATTGAGTTTTGTTGTGAAACATCGAAAACTGTGACCTCTAGAGCAATTTTTAAATTCAGTGAAATCCTACGCTTAATGGTTTTAGAAGATCCAATTGTGATCTAAATCACCACTCAAACACACCAAAAAAATTAATCAAAATCGGTTTTTAAAAAATGTGGATAGGAAGCTGTAAATTATTCCTAAGTTTTTGAACTTAGATTATAAAATTATTACGGGAACCATGCTTATATATATTTCAATTTTAATTGATGCAGAAAAAAGTCTGGTGAACAGAAATCACTCGTGGCATTACTTATGATAAATAATAATGTTGGTAACCTAGAGTTATATAATATTCTGATTGTTGTTATAATATTGTGCTGTATGTAGCTCTTTATTGTGTCTGTCCTCGCTAACAAAAATCTTCTTTAATCTAAACAATGACGTATATTTTAAATTGTTATTGCAGATTTTATTTTTAAATATTAATATTGACATTGCATTAATAAACTGCTTTGTAGTGATTTACTTTCTTTTATTTATGCAAAACACAATTTTTTTTAAATTACGTTATTTAAAAATATGTTTTTTGTATTTTAATCCCCCGTACAAAAATATTAACGGGAGCAATGAATATATTCGGGAGTATTGTTATTGCTATTTTTTCAGCATCATTATTTGCAACCAAAAAGTAAAACGTCGCCGTAAAATATAACTGACTCTTATTCTCAAGGATATCCAGAAAATCAAGAACGAATTTGTAGCCAAGTACGAAATCTCATGGGAAAGTGCTTACTGTCAATGACCTACTGGTATATACGTAATGGATTGATATAATAATAATAATAATAATAATATAAATAATAATAATAATAATAATGACAATACTAATAGGCCTAATTACAACAATAATAATAATAATAATAATAAAAATAATAAGACAATAATCCGTTATATATGTTGTTTAGTAATTTTAATTAATTACGATGTCAGGGTTTTCCAAAACTACGAATTTTGTTTATTGATGAACTGTGAATTTTTATAAATTAAAATTCACCAATCTGTACCGGGCTTTAGGACTAATCGTGCTACCGTTGAATTCATTAGCGAATGCGTTACCAGTGAATAAATTCGTTTCAGGATTTTTTTATAAATTCTACGATAGTTTATAACGTATAATTCATTTCAGTTTTTAAAGTAAAGCCAATATACAGAATACATGCATAGAATGTAACCTTACATTTATTAAAATTATATATTAGTATTGTTACCAATTGTATAATTGGCGAACCTAAGTTCGCTGGAATTTAATTTAGAAAGATTCAGGATCACCAGGGATAAAAATTAAAAACTGAAAACTGTATTATTAAACTACATGGTCTTTATAGAAAGCCAGATATAATAAGAACAGTTAAGTCTCGTAGACTGCGATGGGCAGGACATGTTGCGCGTGTGGGGAATGAAAGACGTGCATGGAAGCTTCTTGTAGGAAAGCCAGAGGGAAAACGCCCAGTTGGTAGACCAAGAATGAGGTGGGAGAACAACATTAACTATGATTTGAGGGAAGTAGATTATACAGGGAATGATTGGAAAGCATTAGCTCAGGATAGGGATGTATGGAGAGCTTATGTCCGCGCGGCCATGAACCTTCGGGTTCGATAGTGCCAGTGAGTAAGTAAGTAAGTATGTATTAAAGATATGGTATCAAAAATAATAGCATACTATATTGATGCTGGTAATCCTGCAATTATATTGGTTTTGTAATTTATAAAGTCTGAATTTTGCAGGAAGTTCTAAAAAATATTTAAAAAACAGTTCAGGTCCTATTCCATTCCTGTACACGAAATTTACAATTTCAAAAAATATATTTGTCAAACTATTACGGAAATGCTAAAAAAATCTGTTGGGGAATTAGTTGGCAATGTGCTTTAGGTCATGGAAGTATATCGTATGGAGAACGTTAAAGGTTTTTCCTAGATTGGAAATGTTATTTACAATCTAAGTATTTTGTTAAATATTAAGCTTATATATGCTAGACATTGTAATTAAAACATTATTAATTGAAGCTAATATAAAATCCTAAATGTTTACAAGACAATGAGATCGGAATGAGTATTTGGCCTAATCCATGAAAATGATGATGCTGATTTTTATCATCGTCCGGGTTTGAAGCTATATTAACATGAACCTATAAGAACTAACTCACTGACACTATTGAACCCATTGGTTCATGGCTGCGCGGACTTACGTCCTATAGACATCCATGCAGTAAGCTAATGTTTCCAATCATCCCCTGTGTAATACTTCCCTCAAATTATGGTTAATATTATTTTCCCAATTCATTTTTGGCCTACCTACAGGATGCTTTCCCTCTGATTTTTCTATAAGGAGTTTCATGTCCCTCTTTCATTTCCTATTGTGCCTCATGTCCTGCCAATCGCAGTCTACCACAATTAAATGTTCTTATATTTGATTTACCATAAAGATCATGTAGCTCACTGTTATGTAAGTCTTCTCCATTTACCTGTCTGTTCATCTCACTTTCGTTCAAAATTTTTCCTAAGAACTTTACTCTCAATTCAAGAAATTTTTTCTCATCCCTTAAAGTAATAGTCCATGTTTCGCATCCATATAATATAACTGGGAGAATAAGAGTTTTATATATTTTCAGTTTATTGTTTTCGAAAAGAAGTTGGAACGGTAAGAGTCTCTGAAATGTATAACAGCAGGCATTTTCAGAATTCAGTCTTTGTTTAATTTCCTTCTGCACCTCATTCCTGTTTGTAATTATATTTTATATGTATTTGAATTCAGCAACTTCTTCAAAATGTCTTTCATTTGCCATTAACTGTCCATTTCTACTACATCATATATGTCTATGGGTGACCATTTATTTAGTTTTATTGATGTTCACTTCTGGCCTCAATTTCTTGGTGTTACTTAATAGTGTGTACATGTTGGCCCTTAGTATCGCCTCGCTTTCTCCTAATAAAACGACATCATCAGCATAAACAAACAACTTATTATTACCATTGAATTGTAGGCCTTCTTCATCCTCTAAAGATTCGATGGCATGATTTAGTTAAAATTGAACAGTAGAGGTGATAGTGCATCTCCTTGGTTTAACTCATTGTGCCAACCCTACTCTTTGTGCCATTTAGACACATTCGAATAAGTCTTAACTATTTAGGAATTTCGAACTCCAGCAGGATACCATACATCTTCCTCTTAGTTGAATCGTATGCCTTTTCGAAGTCTACATATATTTGATGCACAGTGCCATTATGTTCCCATTTATTTTCTAAAATCTGTCTTGTACTAAAAATCTGATTTATTGTAGTCCTTTCTTCTAAATCTATATATGTCGTCAATATAGAGAGTAAGTCAGAATAATAATATTTTTGTACGAAGCTGGAAGTAATGAGATCACATGTACTTGTTGTATTGAGTTTTCTTATAAATTGTACGATGTAATCGATTCTTCATTCATTTAGAACTGCTTTTTCTCCCAAATCATACTAGGCAATGGACGTATCTTGTCCATCAATTTTTTTTCCCTCCTGATTTAATCAGTTCTGCTGGGATTCCATGTGAACCGGTTATACATCTTTAATTTTTCTATCGCTATTTCAACCTCTAATGCGTTTAGTTCTGTAAATAATAGTTCTACTATCTGTAAATCATCCTCTACAATATCTTGTTCTGCATGTACATTTAATAGATGATTAAAGTAACTTTTCCAACTATTTAATATACTCCTGAAATATCCAATCGTATCCCCACTTTCTTTCCTAATCATATTACCGTAATTATAACCTGAAAATCATTCCTCTCTATCATGATTCGTTCACATAATTATCTGACATTCCTATCTTTTGCATTAATTTGAAGATCATTAATCTTCTCTCTCAAATATTCCTTCATTTTGCTCTTTAATTTACCCAGTTGTTCTAAATTTACTTAATGTAGCTCGTGTAACAAACATTGAACCTTTATAATTTAATTAAAATTGAGATCGGCTATTTTTAATTCTATTTTATCAAATCTCCTTTTGTAAGATCTGTATTATCTATAGTATATACGAACTAAAAAAGTCAATAATGCCTTGAGCGGATAGTTGTTAACTGTGGAGCAGGAATTTTGAATCCTGTACAACGGCGAACCTCTCTGCATTGTGGTTATGAGGGCTACCGCTGAAGAAAAAGACAGAGCATCGCAAGACAAGGAACATACACCCTGCACAATGTGGAGATTTAAAATTCTCTACCCCATTGGGAAACGAACTCAGATCATTGGAGTGGATGGTCATGTTCCTATAGACCACTCCACGGCTGTTAATTGAAATTAACTATAGCCCTAGTCTGTATAAATAAGGCACTAAGTTATAGGATTTTTTAAATATCCTTAACTATTATACTGTGCATTTTATTAGACTGCCTTAATAATGTATAAATTAATATTATAGATTTCATATAAGGATGCATTCTTTCGAGTACTAAACATTTCGTCTAGATCCAATTTATTCTCTTCTGCAGTGTTCTGTATTCCCGCGTCATAACAGTGCAGTCTATGACATAATGCATTGGAGCAGAGCTACAGGACGTGCACTAGTTCGAGACACTATGGAGGAAGAAATTTTATTACGAAATTTCGATTAGTATGGGATCGATGCCCAATCAGCAACACGAGTATTTGTTTAGCTACAATAAATAGAGTCTCCAGATTGCTAAAGGCCAGCTCTAGCGGCTGGAGGACCCGACATGCTGACCATACAATACCCCTACATTGACTAGATAATAGTCCACATCTTTAAATAGCATATCTGTATGTGAGGCCAGCAGTCGGCTGGTAGGCCAAGGGAATTCTAAGCTCTGTTGCGCCATGTAGGCCTATATTAGTTGAGAGTGTTGTGTAATATATTTTACATTTTAACAATATTTGCTATGTAAGATCTAAACTTAGTAATAACGGTGTATATAATTTATGTTTCAGAAAATCTGTTGCAATGGGCTCAAAATATTATGAATCTCCATTCAAACTAACCATGAAAGATCTCCAGTATTTACTGGCAAAGGAACTGAAATCAAACCTGGAAGTCGTCAACTTCAGAACTGAAGGTCTCACTAAACCTGGAGATAATTATGGAAGTACCATCTTTGCTGTTGAAGTAACCTGTAAGGAAAATTCAGATGAACCTATTCATAATCTGTCTTTAGTCGTCAAACTGATGCCACTATCAGAATTCCTTTGCGACGTCTTTAACATTGGTATTACATTTAATAAAGAAGTAAGAACATATGTTTTGGTATGTCCAGAACTTAAACGTCTGCAGGAAGAAACGGGAATAAAAGAGATAAAATGCTAAATATATTTCCTAAATTCTATGGTGCTCGTACAAATATTCAAGAAAATTTATTTGAGGAAGCTGATCATAGTGCTGTTCTTCTTCTAGAAAATTTGAAAACTGCTGGGTACTTGTAGGTGATCCTAAGAAAGGTTTGGATTTAAAACATCTTCGGTTTGTTGTGACTCAGCTGGCTCGTTTTCATGCACTGACGCTTGCTCTTAAATTTCGTAAACCCAAAGTGTTTAAAGAAACAATCCTGAAAGCCTGTGAGAAGTACCGTCTCGGCAGTAAATTTATAAAAATGCTAATATCTACTACCCTCAGAGATGTAGAAGCTGTACTTGATTGCACGCCTTACATTAAAAGAATGGAGAACAAAATTGAAGCAGGTTTAGAAGTTGAGTTTGTTTCAAGACCCGTGCCGAAGGAACCATTCGCTACAATGCTGCACAATGATTTGTGGTTGAGTAACATGCTATTTAAGTACGATTCAAATACTAATAATGAAATTCCAATAGGAATGAAATTTGTGGATTATCAATTGGTTGTCTACGATTCTCCAGTGAGGGATCTGCTGTTCTTTCTCTTCACAAGCTCAGCGGAGGGGTTATTGGAAGAACATCTTGACAACTTGATACATTTGTATCACGAAGAACTTGTTAAACAGTTAAAGAAGCTTCATTGTAACATACGTACCTTTAGTTTGAGCAACTTGCAAGAGGAGTTAAATGGATATGCCCTCAGAGAATTCCCTTATATTTTATTCATGTTAAGAGTGATTTCAGGCGAAAATGATGACTCGGAGAGTTCGCCAGAAAGTGATATTGACTTGTTTAATTCTAATATAGGTGAAGCATACTTACGAAGATTGAGATCGCTTATCTTAATTTATGTAATAAAGGATGGTTATAAATGTTTACTAACCTGGCAAAGCGGAGGGTAAATTTGGAGTATGTTGGCACTCCTGCACGGAGAGAATCAAACAATAGGCCTATATTCATTCCTATACCCGAATTTTCTAGATAGTACTCGCCATAGAGAACTCTTCGCCACAAAGCGCTATGTCTACGCTTCCTTGGTCTGGGTGCACTCAAAGAAAAAAAAAAAACTCCAAGCGTGACAGGCTTAGAAGGCCCTTGGCCTACAAGCCGGCTGCTGACCTCACGGGCACGAGTGTTAATCACAGAGGTAGACTCATAAGCCAGTGGGGGTGACATGTGGTCAGCCTATCGGGTCCCCGAGCCGTTATAGCTGGTCTTCTCAACCTGGAGTCGCTACTTATTGTAGCTACCCAAATGCCTCACGATGCTGGGTGGGCACCGGTCCCATACTGGCCGAAATTCCATGAGAAAATTTGCGTAGCTTTGCGCCAAGGCATCTTGCCTTAACCACTCGGCTACGGCGCGGGACGGGTGCACTTCAAGAGTTCCGATTAAGTACTGTACAGTGTTCGGGGGTTGAATGATTCCACTATTTGGACAGCCTGCCTGTTTACATTTCATACTTTTCACAAGTGTTTCCACTGTTTAAGTGCATATATCATCAGTACAGTTTTCATGTGAATAACAATGTTGCATGTCATTTTAATATAAAGGAATAAGAATGTTTACATATTAAATTAATAATTGCATGATTTTCTAATAAATGAAGACATAACAACAAGTTGTAGAATGTTTATTTTTATCTATGTTTACGATAACTACTCTTTCCTCATATCATAACTATGAATGATTGTCTTTCACATAATCTTAAGATTCTCGCTCTTTGTAGATATGCACTGTACAAAAGATTAGTTTTTTCTGTTTTTAGCAAAACTGTGGTGTATACCTGTTTTTGCACCTACAGTTGTGTTTATTGAATAGTTAATATTTTATACTTTCTCTGAATAATACGTGATTAGGTCACAATATTGCATCCATACATTCTAATGTTCTATCTAATCAATCTCGAACATTGGGGTTATTAAGATATATTGATACTCTTGGACTAAAGAATTACTAGACACTTCTTATTAAGAAATTCCAGTGAATTCTTAGGAAAATACCAGGTGCACAATATAGACTATTATATCCATAGGACATTACATTATTGCAAAAAAAGTTACAACATAGTAATTTAAATAAATTATACATAATATAGCACGTAATCTATAGGCCTATAGGCCTATCTAAATTAAGTTTTTTTTTTAAATTAAAGTGCTTAGTGCAATTTTTAATTTCCAGAAGCTTTAATGTGAGTATTTTGAACCAATTTGAATATCTAATCCACAATATATAATTGCACTGGTGAATTCCTTAGGCATTATTAGTGTACGTTTCACAGAAAATGTAATTTATAAAACTCTCACTTGTATTATCATGTAACATCGAGTTTTTTTATTACTTTAGTGTAGATTTTCTCTGCTTACTTCTTTTACTACATGAAGAATGCCGAAAATTGTTTGTCATATTAGGGAGATATCAACGTAGAATAAATCAATATGTCAGTCCAAAATTCCGATACTTTCCTATATTTTCGACCAAAGTTCTGCTTTGGAAAAATCTACTTTATGTAGAGTTACAGAGCAGATACGTATTCTTCTACACTATAATAAAATTTTAGGTTACTAACATTTGTTCGATTGACAAAGTTCCCTAGAGGCAGTTACAAAAATGAATATCCTAAATGCGTTAAAAGCAATAGACACACTGTTCCATATGGGCCTAAAGCAGATTTTTTAGAAAATTTGACGACCTTGAAATTCGCAGTGCTTTAGTTAGAAAGAAATATTTGGGGGAGGGGACTCAACTTTATAGGAACTTCCATAAAGGTACATATAAACTATAGGGCCATTGCACTGTACACTGTACCAAAACTAAAGTTCTCAAAGATATTTTGACAAAAAATAACTATGTACAGATGGTTTCGGAAATATTATCGTAGTAAATTGCTTTATAAAGAAATCGACGTTAAAAATCCACCCCAAATATTTGGTGGGACGCTGTCTCCCCGCACCTTCAGGAACTAAAGCACTGAAAATTCGACTTTATATATATATATATATATATATATATATATGGTATGATAAGAAAAATAAATGCCTGGACGGGATTCGAACCCGGATCTCTGAGTCTGTACCTCAGCGTGATATCCATTACACTACCAGGCGAATCCAATTCAAACACTTATTTTTCTTATATATGTATTATACTCTCCATTATTACTAGATGTCGCGAGAACACTGTCTTCACTGCCATCTAGTAGCTGACTATATCAAGTAAGCAAATTAAAGAGAATATTTATTTTACTTTATAGCAGTGACGCTTTATCGATGTTATAATTAAATCTTTAACATTGAGCAATGCAAGCTTAATATGGTATGATAAGAAAAATAAATGCCTGGACGGGATTCGAACCCGGATCTCTGAGTCTGTACCTCAGCGTGATATCCATTACACTACCAGGCGAATCCAATTCAAACACTTATTTTTCTTATATATGTATTATACTCTCCATTATTACTAGATGTCGCGAGAACACTGTCTTCACTGCCATCTAGTAGCTGACTATATCAAGTAAGCAAATTAAAGAGAATATTTATTTTACTTTATAGCAGTGACGCTTTATCGATGTTATAATTAAATCTTTAACATTGAGCAATGCAAGCTTAATATGGTATGATAAGAAAAATAAATGCCTGGACGGGATTCGAACCCGGATCTCTGAGTCTGTACCTCAGCGTGATATCCATTACACTACCAGGCGAATCCAATTCAAACACTTATTTTTCTTATATATGTATATACTCTCCATTATTACTAGATGTCGCGAGAACACTGTCTTCACTGCCATCTAGTAGCTGACTATATCAAGTAAGCAAATTAAAGAGAATATTTATTTTACTTTATAGCAGTGACGCTTTATCGATGTTATAATTAAATCTTTAACATTGAGCAATGCAAGCTTAATATGGTATGATAAGAAAAATAAATGCCTGGACGGGATTCGAACCCGGATATATATATATATATAATTGTATAGTTTTGGTTTCGCATTGGTAACAACGAATTATAATTTATCCTACCAAAAGAGGGTAATTTGCTTTCGTACTAGGTTCATACAGAATGAATTTTGATAACTTTTCCGTACATTCTCTCACGACAAAAAATATGAAAACATATTTTATCGTTCTAACTATTTGCAATAGGGAGTAGAAATGTTAGAATATCAAGAGAGACAACGTGTGCTTTATGTTCTTATGATACTGAACACCTTATTTGTAAGCACAGTAATCAATTAACATTTTTTTACAACTTAAAAATATTATCTATTAGAGGCTACAAATTC
This sequence comes from Diploptera punctata, assembly GCA_030220185.1. Taxonomy (NCBI): domain Eukaryota; kingdom Metazoa; phylum Arthropoda; class Insecta; order Blattodea; family Blaberidae; genus Diploptera; species Diploptera punctata. The sequence goes on along the minus strand of JASPKZ010003799.1, from coordinate 1,217,226 downwards.
CTATTGAACGACTTAGAGTTGGAAGAAAATTAGATGCAAGTACCTGATGACAGAATAGGTTTTGCATCGCCATTATTTTATTCTATCTTCAGAGCTGTGGCTTTAAGAGATACAGAGAATGAGGAAGATAAACCAGATGTTAGGGACTGTTACGCGATCTGTTTACTGTTTTTAGTACTATGTAATGTTTCCTCTTGGATCCACCAGAGTGACTTGTTGTATTGTTAAATAAATTGGAATAGAAAGAAGTCTTGTTTCAATCACGCACGCAAATCCTATTAAAACCCAACATCTGCCCGGTCTTATGAGATCCTCCTGGAGGAAAGGATTATATCGTGCAGAGACGGCAAGGTGCGAACCCTCGTTCTCCGAACACACCACGGGACTTACATCACTCGACCTATATGATACGTCACAAGAGCACCCGCTATACGTTCTCTATCTTCTCTATGACCTATACAGCTGGTCGTTCCCCTCGAGATAATAGAGATCGACCAGGGTGGGGAGGATGTTGGGGACTGATATGCCATCTGTTTACTGTTTTTAGTACTATGTAATGTTTCCTCTTGGGTCCACCAGAGTGACTTGTTGTATAGTTGTAGTGTTAAATAAATTTAAATAAATTGGAATAGACAGAAGTTTTGTTTCAATCACGCTACTTAAACCCCAACACCAGACAGATACACTAATGATTAGACGTAGGTATAACACTTACCAATCAAATACAAATCAAAATAATTTTCTCGCCCATGTCAAAATATGTAGTTGGAACTATCGCCGTTCACTTTCAAAGCTTTTCTAGTGTTTATTTTGCTCAGTTCTGGAATCAATAGATCCTTCTGAAATAAAATCAAGTGAGTGGATTTGTCTGTACACTAATAATAAATTATTTTAATATTATTTTGTTACAGATAATAATATAGCTTTGCTCTATTAATGATGAGCCACCGTATTTTCTCCGTAAATCATAATCGGCTGCACTGTATATATGGCATAATCATCTTCTTCTTCTTCACGGTTTAGGCTTATTTACTAGCCTGTTACGGCTCCAAATGGCTGCTCTTTCCATCTTTTCTTTGGTCTTCCCAAACTTCTTCTTCCTCGTGGTAAATAAAATATGCTCCTTTTGGTATTCTATTCTCAGTTATTTGGAGCTTGTGAGTATTTTGAAGTGTCCCCTGGGTACGCTACTAACGTTCTGCAGGGTTAGTCCTTTGGAGGGGCTGCCTCCTTAAAGCCTTTGGACTTGCTTCCTTGTGTTTTATCCCCACAAGGAAGGTTGCCTCTTCCGCCTTATGCCGTTGAGGACTTCACTCTTGTTCCCCGAGTTGGTCTCTTATTTCATCCCCAGAGATTGGGTTGCCACTTCCGCCATTTTCGCCGTTCTGATATTTTTATCTCTGCCGTTGCGGTCTTCCGTGTTTGCAGCTTCCACGTTGCGGATTATTCTTAGTTCCCTCTCATTTTATCTAACCGCAAGCCAAGGCTTCCCGGTTATGATCCTCTGGGTCATTGGTACTAAGCTTCCCTATCACGTCAAGGAGATAATCCACAGGTAGGGTATATGGCATAATTCTGTTGGAAAATCTACAAAGTTAATAATTAAAACATAAAATACACAGTATATTATCAGAAGTTAACAATGTTCACTCACTCGCTGGGAGAAGGACGCAGCATACCATAATTTCAAAGTACTATAATAAATTACCCAGTAACTTATCGTGACATTATAATACAAACGACTGTTGGCACGCGATATCCGAGACCATTAATATTTATTTACTTACTCACTGGCACTATCGAACCCGTAAGTTCATGGCCGCGCAGACTTAAGCTCTCCATTCATCCCTATCCTGAGCTAATGATTTCCAATCATTCCTTGTATATTCAACTTTCCTCAAATCATAGTTAATGTTAATCTCTCACCTCATTCTTGGTCTACCAACTGGGCGTTTTCCCTCTGGCTTTCCTACCAGAAGCTTCCATGCAAGTCTTTCATTCCCCATACGTGCAACATGTCCTCCCCATTGCAGTCTACGAGACTTAACTGTTCTTATTATATCTGGCTTCCTATAAATACCATGTAGGTCATTGTTATGAAGTCTTCTCCATTCACCTGTCTGTTCATCTCTCTTTAGTCCTAAAATGTTCCTAAGTACTTTATTCTCTAATACTTGTAATCTCCTTCCCTCCCTTAAAGTAAGAGCCCATGCTTCGCACCCATATAATATAACTGGTAGAATAATAGTTTTATATATTTTCAGTTTAACGTTTTTTGAAAGGAGTTGGGACATGAAGAGTCTCTGCAATGCATAGCACGCATTTCCAGAATTGAGCCTATGTTTAATTTCTTTGTGCATCTCATTCCTATTTGTGATTATTGTTCCTAGGTATTTGAATTCAGCCACTTCCTCAAAATTTCCCTCATTTGTCATTAGCTGTCCATTTCCATTATATAATATATTTCTACGTGTGACCATATATTTAGTTTTACTGATATTTACTTCCAGTCCTAATTTCTTAGTGTTACACAATAGTGTGTGCGTGTTCTCCTTTAGTATCTCCTCGCTATCGGCCAATAGTACTACACCATTAATTTTTTTTTTAATTTTTCAAAAACTTCAGAATGGAAAAGTAAAAATAATATGACTCAACATGTAGTTATTTTAAGGTGCTGTAAGGTTTATATTTAAAGAAGAATAAGCTTAAAAATGCCCATAAATGATCCAAATATGTTGAGATCGAAAAGAGATTACACAAATTGCCTGTTTGTTTGGTAGGTTCAATTTGAGGTATTTACCATGCTAACAACGACTCCAAGGGTTAAGCTACATCTTTAAAAATGCTATGGACATGATTTTCATCAAGCTTTATTCTTTAATGTGTCACACATTTATGTGACACTGGGTCGACTAGTATCAACTTTCTGTCTAAGGAAGCCCTGTTCCCGAAATATCCTCACTATTAGCCGGGATCAGACTCTAAAAATGTTAGATTGATAAATGTATGTGGTAACTCGAAAACACCCAAGTTCGATTACAGTATTTACTTAAGGAATTTGTAAATTATATTGTTATTGAAAGTTGAAAAGAACATAATTGCAATTATTTTAGTTTTTAAAAGTAGGATGCTGAATGCAGACCAATTAATCAAGGAGTTAGACAGGGATGTGGTCTTTCACCAATGCTCTTCATAATATACATGAACTCAATTATATTAAAGAATGGAAACTACAATCACATGGCAGTATATCACTTAATAGATTATATAATTTAGACACCCTATTATTTGCAGATGGCATTGTGTTTATAGCGAATCTAGAAGATGGCCTACAACGTTCAGTCCACTCTTTTCACCAAATTGCAATAACTACAACATGGAAATCTCAACAGAAAAATCTAAAGTTATGGCTTTCCTAGGAAAAGACCCAGTTCGCAGTAAAAGTATTAATAATAAAATATTAGAACAAACTAACATATTTAACTACCTCGGATACCAAGTCACATACGAAGAAGAAAAAGATTGTAGTCAAAAAATCATAAAATTTAACAGAATAACAGGAATTATAAATAATATTTTCAAGCCAACAACACACACAAACTAGAATTTATAAAACACCTGACCAGACTCATATTATGTTACAGCAGTGAGGCCTGGAAAATTCGCAGTGTAGATGAACAAAGACTAACTGTGGCAGAAATGAAATTCATGACACGTACTGCAGATTACTCAAGAACAGACCATAAAAGGAATTCTGAGATTCTCAAAGAATTACAAACAGAATCAATGATGGAATATGAGCAAAAATACAGAAACAACTGGAAATTGAACGTAAGAAGATTGAGCAGAACAAGAATACCACGTCAAATCTTAAATTACCAGCTACCAGGCAAGAGATCATTGGGCAGACATTTCAAACGTTTAGATTGAGACATAACTATATTTAAATAATGATTATTGCGTAAGCAGTTTAATTTTATTCGTTAGAGTGTCCTAACAAATGCTACTCTTGATTTCCAAATTCTCTAGATAAATTCACTTCGTGAGTCGTGAATTTATCGATAATTTGGAAATCACTCGTGGCGTTACTTATGATAAAGTATTCAACTTACTGAATGAAATAACTTATAGCCTAATTGTGTACAGTATGTAAGGACTTTCTTATCCAGTGACGGCAGATAGCGGCCATGTGGGATTAGCCTAGGCATGTCTGTGAATTCTGTGAAACACTTCGTCACGAGGAATTCGACAATATTTTGTGAATGTAGGAGGTTCTCAGTACAACTATTTTTAATTATGATGCTCTCGAAATCAGCATTCGTCACACACCAAGCATTACAGAACCCCCTATCTTAACAGTTTCAGTAACTGATATTTTCATAAAATATGTAGTAATTAAATATACCAAAATTTAAAATATTTGGACATTACTATATCAACAAAAACAATGCAGTCGTGAGTAATTCATTCGATTCGCATTCCTGTCTGGAGTGTTTTTTATAAACGTTAGGTTTCACTGTATGCTTTCACACATTTTCTCGTTAGTCTATCTATACCCGCGAATCCCATGTGCGACATTGGTGCTCACTTGCTGGAGTTACTTCTTCTTCTTCCTCTTCACTTCACGGGCTAGGCAAATTGCCTGTTCCGCCTCACAGTTGTTCTGTCCATCTTTTCACTGGCCTTCCTACATTCCTTGAACCTCTTGGCTTGTAGTTGAATGCTGCTCTTGGTAATCTTGTTACACTCATTCTTTCCACGTGTGTAAACCATTTGTCTCTATATTCTCTGATTTTCTCATCCAATGGATATATATATATATATATATATATATATATATTTAACTCTGTTCTTATATCTTCATTCCTTATCCGATCCAATCTTGTGCAGCCTTTTGTTCTTCTAAGGAAGTTCATTTCTGCACTTTGTATTCTACTTTGCAATTTTTTGGTCATTACCCAAGTTTCGCTCCCATAAAGTCTGCTGGAGTTATTTAAATTAATTTAGTTAAGCATATTTCTCTACATATGCCAGCGAGCGAGTGACAAATGGTTAGCTCACTTGGATGGGAAAGACTAATTAATTTTTTCTCAGAGACTTGAGTTTTTTTTTTTTCACGAGCTCGAAAATCTTCAGACTTTGGACCTATGGCTTAAAGTCTTTCCCGAAGATCTTGTCCCTTAGATTTTTGCATCCTATAAAATCCATTGACCTCGACCGGGTTTCAACCCGCGATCCTCGGGATCAGAGATTAGGGATTAAGTTTTTTAATCACCGAGGTCGATTCTGCCTATTATGCATTTTGTATAATAATTATGTATTTTAAAACTTAATATTTACATTTTTTTCAACATTTTGTTTGAGGATTAAAATTATAGGACCAATACGAGCCTATAGCCGAGTGTTTAAGGCAAGATGCCTAGGCGCAGAGCTATGGGAGTTGTGCTGGTTCGGAGTCCCCTAGGGCGAAGACATTTTCTCATGCAATTTCAGCCTGTATGGGGTCGGTGCCTCCCAGTATCGTGAGGAATTGGGGTAGCTACAATAAGTAGCGGCTCCAGGTTGAGAAAACCAGCTGTAACGGCTGGTGGACCCGACAGGATGATTGTCTACTTCTTTGATTAACACAAATACCAGTAGCCGGCTGGTAGGCCAAGGACCTTCTAGGCCTGTCACGCAGTGGAGTTTTAATAGGAAGCTATGTGGCTGGATACGCAGCACAGACCCATTATACATCTATAGCTGAACCCTTTCGTCTGGAAGACTAAGTAGACATAAATGTGATTTATCCATCAACAAAATCCTCTTTCTTTCTTTCTTTCTTTTGCAAATGCCCCAGGCTGTCTTTGGACATTCCTGGTGTTATCTCCTGGCTTGGCGTACTTGTAACCCACTTCTGAGGTTGGGGCGCCTGGAGGCGGGGTTACGTTGTCCCAATGATATGATGGATGATGATGATGATAGTGGTGCGCCAGGAGAGTCCCTAATCCTAAGCTTAATCTAAGATGTATATGAATGATTATGATTGCGATGGCCATATGATTTTGGGGACCGTTTGGGCCTTAAAGTTTTCCAGACATTTGTCTTACAGATGAGGAAAAACCCCGATAAAAACCTCATCCAGAAAAACTGCCCCGACCGGGGATCGAACCCGGGCCCGCTGCGTGACAAGCAGCACCCTACCTCGACACCATAGCAGTGGCCTGAACAAATTCCTTAAATGAGTGAGTTTAAATATATTATGGACTAATGTTACATTATTCTCATTACGTAAATTATCAGTTTTCCTGTTTATACTTTCTTCCCATGATCCTTTCAATTTCCGTTAACATTGCGATAATGAAGCTGTACAACAGGTTCCACTTCTCAAGGCAAAATGTTTTCATGGTCGTAACTTTCACATAATGTTATGCAACATCATGCAGATTGTATTTGAATGGCCTTTGTCTATCATTGTTAGGTTGTAAAAGCTGACGACCAGATGCAAAAATGTAAGTACACATACATTTAAAGTAACATAGGTGTTAAGAGTGATATATTGCTTTTTATTCAGTCAGTAATTCAGTACAGTATTATAGGCTGGGATGGAACTTCAGAAACAAATCTATTATCACTTATATTATTGCAGAAACGTTTTATTAAGATTTCCATAGATTACGCTACAAAGCTTATTTATTCAAAATTTAATGACCCTAATTTTGAAGAAATTAAACAAAATAAAACAATTTACTTTAGTAGTAATTACTACTAAAGTAAATGGTTTTGTTTTATATATCACAAATTTCCGAAAAGTTACGTCTAACTCCTTTAATTATTGAATATATTTATAAATATATTATTAACGCCTAGTGAGCATTATCTAACAGACCTGTTATAGATAAAATTAACTAAAAAGGGACGTTTTTCCCTTCTGAATATGACTGAATATGAATATAGGGTCGGTGACGTATATGTGTAGGAATTACTAAAACTCCCACTAAGTACATTTTGCTAGCCAATACAAATTCATCCCTTGACGCGGTGAAGGGTCGGTGACGTATATGTGTAGGAATTACTAAAACTCCCACTAAGTACATTTTGCTAGCCAATACAAATTCATCCCTTGACGCGGTGAAGGGTCGGTGACGTATATGTGTAGGAATTACTAAAACTCCCACTAAGTACATTTTGCTAGCCAATACAAATTCATCCCTTGACGCGGTGAAGGGTCGGTGACGTATATGTGTAGGAATTACTAAAACTCCCACTAAGTACATTTTGCTAGCCAATACAAATTCATCCCTTGACGCGGTGAAGGGTCGGTGACGTATATGTGTAGGAATTACTAAAACTCCCACTAAGTACATTTTGCTAGCCAATACAAATTCATCCCTTGACGCGGTGAAGGGTCGGTGACGTATATGTGTAGGAATTACTAAAACTCCCACTAAGTACATTTTGCTAGCCAATACAAATTCATCCCTTGACGCGGTGAAGGGTCGGTGACGTATATGTGTAGGAATTACTAAAACTCCCACTAAGTACATTTTGCTAGCCAATACAAATTCATCCCTTGACGCGGTGAAGGGTCGGTGACGTATATGTGTAGGAATTACTAAACTCCCACTAAGTACATTTTGCTAGCCAATACAAATTCATCCCTTGACGCGGTGAAGGGTCGGTGACGTATATGTGTAGGAATTACTAAAACTCCCACTAAGTACATTTTGCTAGCCAATACAAATTCATCCCTTGACGCGGTGAAGGGTCGGTGACGTATATGTGTAGGAATTACTAAAACTCCCACTAATGACATTTTGCTAGCCAATACAAATTCATCCCTGAACGCGTGAGCGGGTTGGTGGTGCGGTGACGTAGATGTTTGATATGTAATTACTAAAACTGCCACTAAGTACATTTTGCTAGCCAATACAAATTCATCCCTTGACGCGGTGAAGGGTCGGTGACGTATATGTGTAGGAATTACTAAAACTCCCACTAAGTACATTTTGCTAGCCAATACAAATTCATCCCTTGACGCGGTGAAGGGTCGGTGACGTATATGTGTAGGAATTACTAAAACTCCCACTAAGTACATTTTGCTAGCCAATACAAATTCATCCCTTGACGCGGTGAAGGGTCGGTGACGTATATGTGTAGGAATTACTAAAACTCCCACTAAGTACATTTTGCTAGCCAATACAAATTCATCCCTTGACGCGGTGAAGGGTCGGTGACGTATATGTGTAGGAATTACTAAAACTCCCACTAAGTACATTTTGCTAGCCAATACAAATTCATCCCTTGACGCGGTGAAGGGTCGGTGACGTATATGTGTAGGAATTACTAAAACTCCCACTAAGTACATTTTGCTAGCCAATACAAATTCATCCCTTGACGCGGTGAAGGGTCGGTGACGTATATGTGTAGGAATTACTAAAACTCCCACTAAGTACATTTTGCTAGCCAATACAAATTCATCCCTTGACGCGGTGAAGGGTCGGTGACGTATATGTGTAGGAATTACTAAAACTCCCACTAAGTACATTTTGCTAGCCAATACAAATTCATCCCTTGACGCGGTGAAGGGTCGGTGACGTATATGTGTAGGAATTACTAAAACTCCCACTAAGTACATTTTGCTAGCCAATACAAATTCATCCCTTGACGCGGTGAAGGGTCGGTGACGTATATGTGTAGGAATTACTAAAACTCCCACTAAGTACATTTTGCTAGCCAATACAAATTCATCCCTTGACGCGGTGAAGGGTCGGTGACGTATATGTGTAGGAATTACTAAAACTCCCACTAAGTACATTTTGCTAGCCAATACAAATTCATCCCTTGACGCGGTGAAGGGTCGGTGACGTATATGTGTAGGAATTACTAAAACTCCCACTAAGTACATTTTGCTAGCCAATACAAATTCATCCCTTGACGCGGTGAAGGGTCGGTGACGTATATGTGTAGGAATTACTAAAACTCCCACTAAGTACATTTTGCTAGCCAATACAAATTCATCCCTTGACGCGGTGAAGGGTCGGTGACGTATATGTGTAGGAATTACTAAAACTCCCACTAAGTACATTTTGCTAGCCAATACAAATTCATCCCTTGACGCGGTGAAGGGTCGGTGACGTATATGTGTAGGAATTACTAAAACTCCCACTAAGTACATTTTGCTAGCCAATACAAATTCATCCCTTGACGCGGGTGAAGGGTCGGTGACGTATATGTGTAGGAATTACTAAAACTCCCACTAAGTACATTTTGCTAGCCAATACAAATTCATCCCTTGACGCGGTGAAGGGTCGGTGACGTATATGTGTAGGAATTACTAAAACTCCCACTAAGTACATTTTGCTAGCCAATACAAATTCATCCCTTGACGCGGTGAAGGGTCGGTGACGTATATGTGTAGGAATTACTAAAACTCCCACTAAGTACATTTTGCTAGCCAATACAAATTCATCCCTTGACGCGGTGAAGGGTCGGTGACGTATATGTGTAGGAATTACTAAAACTCCCACTAAGTACATTTTGCTAGCCAATACAAATTCATCCCTTGACGCGGTGAAGGGTCGGTGACGTATATGTGTAGGAATTACTAAAACTCCCACTAAGTACATTTTGCTAGCCAATACAAATTCATCCCTTGACGCGGTGAAGGGTCGGTGACGTATATGTGTAGGAATTACTAAAACTCCCACTAAGTACATTTTGCTAGCCAATACAAAAGCACATAGGTATATTATAATCGGCTCAGTCTTTTAGTTTACATGAGCTTTGCTTTGTGGTTAGGAGTTCTGTTTTTTCACGCATAAGTATTTAGCATATTAAGCGTCGTTGCCACGTTTTATTCACTAGAATATTTTTTTATCAACTAGAGATACCGCAAAAGACAAAAGTTGCAACGCTGTTGAGATAATTCAAAAGACAAAAGTTGCAACGCTGTTGAGATAATCATATCCACGTGGGGTAGACATACTTACTTACATACTTACTCACTGGCACTATCGAACCCGTAGGTTCATGGCCGCACGGACATAAGCTCTCCATACATCCCTATCCTGAGCTAATGCTTTCCAATCATTCCCTGTATAATCTACTTCCCTCAAATCATAGTTAATGTTGTTCTCCCACCTCATTCTTGGTCTACCAACTGGGCGTTTTCCTTCTGGCTTTCCTACAAGAAGTTTCCATGGTATCTTTACCTTGTCGTGGTGGAATGGCTTGTGTGCTTAAATGATCCTGAGAGCTATGCCGGCGGTAGCATTGCTGCCGATAGGGTTACCCAAGCCGGACTGGTCGAAGGTGATAAGCCAGACGAAATAAGTACCTTGGTCGAAAGAGTGACGATCTTTCACCGTAAAAATACAACCGTCAAGAAATGCGGACATGGGTTCTACTGGGGTAAAATTTTCCGGAGGTCAAATAGTCCCCCATTCGGTTCTCCGGGCGGGGACTACTTCAGGGAACCCATGCCAAAGGCTCAAACACAGGGACATGTTCCTAGGAACATGGAATGTTAGGACGTGGGGTAGACATGGAAACGTCATTTAAAAATGCGAAGATGTTTTTGGCAGAGAACTATTTTCAGTTTTTGGTGTTTGGAAAGGCGTCTTAGAAGCCTCTAACAACAATCCCTGGTTCTGTCTGGCAGTAACAATGTATTTTTTTTAAACCAGAGGGAAAGTGTTGGCTTTGATGCCGCCTGTAAGCTAAATAACTGAGCTAACTCATTTTTAGAAACATTGTAAAGGGTGGCGTGTGAGAAAAGATACCCTAGTATTTACGTATAATACCGAAATTTATTTAAGTGGCGAAAGAGCAAAAAATCGCTCTCGTAACTCATAAATTATTATTATACACCGTGTCCACAAATATAGTATCATACATTAAACTACTACTACGTTGCTTTGGATTATCGTATCTATATGAAAATTCTGACAATCAAAAGAGAAACTCAAAACGTTGTGTGCATGTTAACAATGTCAACAATGGAGAATAATGGACAACAATACAGAAAGTAAACTAAATTAATCACATTTTTTGTGGTCGATATGGGTTCATAGTTGGATACTTAGATGCCTGCAGCGTCACTCATGGGGGCCACATTCAGTGTATATTAGGTATAACAAAACCTTTCTGAGTTTCTCTTTTGATTGTCACCAACATCATTTAGATACGATTATCCAAAGCGAACATAGTAGTAGTTTAAAGTATGATACTATATTTGTGGACACGGTGTATTATGACTCATGGACGGACCATCTCGCTGTCAAGATCCAGAGTTTTGCCGATACGTAAGTCCGTTCTGTATCTAGACATCACACATCCAAACCTGGGACTTATCAATTTGTTTGAAACCATATATGTGAACTTTTAATTTTAGTTACAATTCTATATTGTGGACTTATAATTTTGCATATACAAACTAGTTTGCAGCTTAGATATTATGATGATTCAGTGATTTAAAAGCTGTCCATCGCCGTGGCATAGTCGGTAGAGTCCTTATCTTCCACTCCGGCGATCCGAGTTCGATTCCCGGCGGGGTAGCGTATTTTAAATCTCCACCTTAGGTCTGGGTGTGTGTCCTGTCTTTGTGCCTATATGTGAGAATAAAATAAAGTTAACAAATAAGGTAAAACAAAAAGAAAAAGGTAAAAGAAGAAGGAAAAACAGTGTAAACGAAAAGAAAAAAAGTCGCCTTAAAACACAATTGCTTGTAAACAACCCATTTTAACTGAAATGAGTTATGAAATAAATAATTGATAAGAATATTCTAATTCCAGCATTTTCTAGTAGTCGAAGCGACTCTGTGATAAAAATTACATAACCACAACCCATTAATCCACCCCAGAGTTAGCCCGGTAAATAAACTTAAAATTTGGCATTCCCATTAAACCCATCTTAGATTAATAAATCGTGTTAATCCGTAAACTTCCCCCTCCAAATTGTAGCTCATACGTTGGAGCTGACTAAACACTATCCTAAAATCCCCCTCGACGTGGTGTTTCGCTCACTTATTAAGTCTCTAAATTTTCCTTCCAGACTTTAATTGAACACAAATGTCACACAACTCAGTGCTTAAGACACGATAGTACTTTTGGTCCAAGGTTACATAACTCCATTATGTAAATTAAATCAGGGTTCAGTAATCAGAAAATTGGTAAATTCATAACTGAAATTACAAGATACATCCAACAAACACCTATTTATATGTAAAAAGGAAAACCACTATCTAATTTATAAAATATGTAATTTAGGTTAACATTATTATAGCAATTGTAAATAAAATGTGTATATCCTTGCGTCCATATTTACGCATCCAATACTGTTTTAAAATTGTGTTATTTTGCTTTTCTACATCTACTTTTCATATGTACGACATATAAACCAAATTAAATATTATAATAATAATTATGTAATTTGTTATATCTTTCGAATATTGTATTACGTATTGCCTTTGACATTTTTAAAATAATAATATAAGTACTTTTTATATCCGTCTTCCACAATTAGAATGAATTTTTATTTAAAAATAACTTCGTTAATTATTAAAATCATCAGGAGTATATTAAATAGATGGAAAAGTTACTTTAATCAGCTACTAAATGTACATACAGAACAGAATATTGAAGAGGACTATTTAACTCATGCCCCAAATGGGAGTCAATGACCAATCACGTTTCAATGATTTCTGTATTACAACCAATCAGAGACGTGTTTCACGAAATAATTATCAACGTTAGGATTATCATATATTAAGCAAAGCTCCTCCTTTTTAATATTCTGAACAGGTCTGACCGTTATTTTGCAGTGACTGAGCCTATAACAAATACGGCTACCAGATTGTATATAATAGTGCTTACATGTCAACATTTGTAGCAATTGATTATACCACCAAAAAAAGAAACCACTGTTTGCACTTTCTTAAATGTATACGACATCAAAAATGAATTAATATACAGATTGATGTGTTTCATTTTTTCTCCACTAGAGAGCATTCTTACAATATTGCGTTCCTTTGGCAATAAATAGTATGATCTGGTTGCAGTGATAAACAAAAGAAGCAGTAGAAGCGTAGGCTACCTATCGTTTCTCATTAGTTTTCAAACATCACCGTTTACTTTAAATATAAAAATATTTTTAAATAACTGTAGTTAAATAATGATTTGTGAGTAAACAGCTTTATTTTATTCGTTAAATAGTCCTAACAAATGCCACTCTTGATTTCCAAATTCTCTAGATAAATTCACTCCTCACTTCGTGAGTCGTGAATTTATCGATAATTTGGAAATCACTCGTGGCATTACTTATGATAATTTACAGACAGAAGAAATGTTAGTCACAGAACCAAGTGCATTAGAGGTTGAAATGGCATTAGAAAAATTGAAGATGTATAAAGCATCAGGTTCAGATGAGATCCCTGCAGAACTGATAAAATCAGAGGGAGAAAAATTGTTGGACAAGATACGCCGGTTGCTTAATATGATTTGGTAAAAAGAAGCTCTTCCAGATGAATGGAAAGAATCGATAATCGTACCAATTTATAAGAAAGGAGATAATACTGATTGCAACAACTATAGGGGCATCTTATTACTTTCAACTTAGTACAAAATTCTAACAAATATATTAGTAAGCAGACTTACACCTTATATTGATGACATTCTAGGATATCATCAATGCGGATTTAGAAGAAACAGGTCTACAACAGATCAGATTTTTAGTATAAGGCAGATTTTAGAAAAGAAATGGGAATACAATGGTACTGTACATCAACTATACGTAGACTTCAAAAAAAGCATACGTTTCAGTTAAGAGGGAGAAGTTATATAGTATCCTGCTAGAGTTCGGAATTCCTAAAAAGTTAGTTAGACTTATACGAATGTGTCTAAATGACACAAAGAGTATGGTGCGTGTAGGGAAACAGTTTTCAGATACTTTTGAAATCCAGAATGGGTTGAAGCGAAGAGATGCACTATCTCCTCTACTATTTAATTTTGTACTAGAGTATGTCATCAAATCTTTAGGGGATGAAGAAGGCCTACAACACAATGGTATTAATAAACTGTTAGTTTATGCTGATGATGTAGTACTATTGGGCGATAGCGAGGAGGTACTAAAGGTCAACACGCACACACTATTGAATAATAATAAGAAATTAGGACTGGAAGTAAATATCAACAAATCTAAATATATGGACACACGTAGAAGTACATTATATGATGATAATGGACAGCTGATGACAAATGAGGGAAATATTGAGGAAGTGGCTGAATTCAAACACCTAGGTACAATAATCACAAATAAGAATGAGATGCACAAAGAAATTAAACATAGGCCTAGGCTCAATTCCGGAAATGCGAGTGTTATGCATTTCACGATTACAGAGACTCTTGACTTCCCAACTCCTTTCAAAAAACGTAAAAATGAAAATATATAAAACTATTATTCTACCAGTTAGGCCTATATTATATGGATGCGAAGCATGGGCTCTTACTTTAAGGGAGGAAAGGAGATTACGAGTATTTGAGAATAAAGTTCATAGGAAAATTTTTGGACCAAAGTAGGATGAACAGACAGGTGAATGGAGGAGACTAATAACAGTGAACTAATGGTCTTTATAGGAAGACAGATATAATAAGAACAGTTAAGTCTCGTAGACTGCGATGGGCAAGACATGTGGCACGAATATGGAATGAAAGACGTGCATGAAAACTTCTTACAGGAAAACCAGAGGGAAAACGCCCAGTTGGTAGACCAACATGAGGTGGGAGAATAACATTAAATATGATTTGAGGGAAGTAGATTATACAGGGAATGATTGGAAAACATTAGCTCAGGATTGGGATGTATGGAGAACTTATGTCCGCGCGGCCTTGAACATAAGGGTTCGATAATGCCAGTGAGTTAATTAGTTAATTATTAAAATCATGAATGTCTTTCAAAACATATTTCGTTTTCGGTATGCTATTTGGTACTGATGTCGGCCTATAAATCATTTTTTTTATTCATGATTGTTTCTGTTATTTGCACAGGTATCATTATCATCAACCATAACGCTTTAGACCATTTCTGATCTGTTCCGGCTCCATATTATAGTTGCTCGCACCATCTTTTAGTTGGTCGTCCACGACTTCTATGTCCTTATGGATTATAGTTTAACATCCTATAAGGTATCCTCTCTTCACTCATTCTACTAACATGTGCAAACCATTCATTTCTATTTTCTTCTATTTTTGTTATCACACTAGTTATTTGTAATTCCTCACGAACATCTCCATTCCTCCGTTTGTCCAAAGAGTACATCCTGTCACATATCGTAGATATTTAATCTCGGCTGCTTCCACTCTTTTTTTTTACACAGGTATCCTCAACCAAAATATACAATGCTTTTCTTCAACACTCCCCGATCTTGTATGTCTGCTTCTGCTATATTTCTCTTCTTCATGTTGCCTTGAATTCCCTTTATCCACGTTGGCTTTGGTCTTCCACGTTTCCCTTTTCCAGGAGATATCCATTTAATAATTATTTGTTTGTTTCTGTGTCCCTTCTTCTCATTATATGTCCATACCATCTCAGTTGGATTTCTTCGATCTCTTGTACAATATCCTATTCTACATTCATAATTTCTCTTATTGTATTATAAATTATAAATTTAAAAAATATATTGTCTCATATAGTCTTTGGTCAGAGGATGAGCTATTGCTCATCGGGTATATTTTAAATGAATGTATGTACAAGAACATAAATAAATAAAATGTGTAATTAAACAGTCAATGCCAGGAAATATGACATGTATTGTCACAAGGATTCGGTGATGCAAACAAACCAAACACACATCACAATCTAAGCACGCGCATGTTTTTACCGCTATGTTGTAGGCCTACGCTAATTGTTCTAAGCAGGATAACTTAATCTTTACAGTATATTACAAGTGATGAACTTGGTACTCTGTGCGTGTCCTCTGACAACGTATTTTTTTTTAAATATTTGCATAATATGCAATTTAATTACAAGTATGTGATTTATGGACAAATTTCTAAAATATATTAAGTAATTTATTTCTAAAAATATAGTTTATCTTTAAAACCCAACATACGCATTTTATCTGAAATTAATTTTCCAGATTTGTATATAAACGTATATCGGACCATGCAATATAATATTATTTTTCTTATCATATCATATTAAGCTTGCATTGCTCAATGTCAAAAATTTAATTATAACATCGATAAAGCGTCGCTGCTATAAAGTAAAAATATTCTCTTTAATTTGTTTACTTGTGATAGGAGCTACCAGACAGTAATGGAGAGCGAGTTCCCACTACATCTCGTAATAATGAGAATATATTAAAAGAAAAATGAATGTTTGTACTAGACTTGCTCGATAGAGTAATCGAAAGCGCACTGGGGTATCATCCAGAGGTCCGGGTTCAAGTCCCGCCTGAGCATTTATTTTTTCTTATCATGCCATATATATATATATATATATATATATATATATATATATATATATATATAAGATATATGTATGTGCCGGCAAAACTCTCGAAGCCAGGAGCAATTTCAACTAAATTTGATACTACTATAAATTACGATCTAGTAACATAAAGAATAAGGGGCACGCCGTAGCGTAGTGGTTAAGGCACTGAGCTACAAGCCGGAGGGTCGAGGGTTCAAGTCCCGTTGGGGTCAGGATTTTTAAACTGACGCAAAGCCCTCTGGCGGCACTATGGCCCTGGGGTCGACTCAGCCTCTAACGGAAATGAGTACCTGACGCTTGTTCTGGGGGTAAAGGCGGCCGTCACGCAGGGGTGACAACCCGGCTGACATAAAGTGTCGATTATCTAGAAAAAGTGGGAGCCTTAACCTCCTACTACCCCAAGGGCCTCCTTAGGCCTGTTGTGGGATCACTTTACTTTAACATAAAGAATAAAATACCTATAGAATCCCTAGGGACATGAGAGGGGGTTGAAATGGAAAAATGATCGACAACAACCTATATATGTAAATCTAGAACATCTGGAGTAATTTGAACCAAATTCAGTACGCATATGACTTACAATTTGGACCCGTAGCACCTACATTCTAGAGGTGAGATGGATCGACAACTAAAAATAAAACGACTAATATTAGTATCGAATTCAGCGTTTGTGGTCGCTAAGCCCATTGGAGGCAATTTCGGCGACATTTAAACCCAAATTTAACCCCAGAGTATTCCTAAAATGGTGAGAAGGGGTTAAAAATAAAATCAATAAAGTAGTCGAGATTAGTGTCAAATGCGCAGTTTTTTAGGGTCACATATATGATTGGTGACAGTCCAGATGGTATTTAAGCCAAAGTTTGATCCCAGTATCCCTAAGGGGTGAAAAATAAGTTAAAATGCCTGAGATTAGTGTCGAATCCATAGTTTTCTGGACCCCTAAGCTGATTGGTGACGTTTCCGATACTATTAAAGCCAAAATTGACTCCATCTTAAGGAGATGAGAAGAGGTGGAAAATAACATTTCCAAGATGACTGAGATTATTGTCGAAACTATAGATTTTTTTGGTCCTTATTTGATTTGTGTAAGTCTCGATAGCGTTTACATCCAAATTTGACCCCTAGCTCACCTGTGGGGAATATGGTGAGAAGGGGTGAAAAATAAAATTTTAAAAAAGTAGCCAACGTTAAAATCGAATCCATGGTTTTGGGGGTCGCTATGCTGATTGGTCACAGTCTTGATGACGTTTAAAACCAAGTTTGACTCCTAGCAATATCTAACAACGGCCAAAAATACAGGGTGTACATAAAAGAACACAGCGATCTTAAAGGTGTTGAATTATACAGGGTGGACCGCTCGAATGGACCTAATTTCAATTGCTTGTTACTGGCAAACGGTTGAAGATAGAAACTTAAAACAACGTTCATATTACAGAAAAACTCACCAAGTTTTGATATCCAGATCACCACATCTCTATATGAGCCCCAGCAGTCACTGTGACGATATCAAAGCGATGAACAATTTCTTGCCAAGTACGTTGGAGTATGTCTTCTGGAATGTTCTCAATAGCCTCTATGATGCGCTCACGAAGATCACGAAGGTCTTTGACTGGGGTGGTGTAAACTTTATCTTTGACATAGCCCCAGAGAAAGAAATCCAGTGGTGTTAAATCGGGAGATCTCGGGGCCACGCGATTGGTCCTCCCCTACCAATCCAACGGCCAGGGAAAATGTTGTCCAAAGTCGTACGAACTTCATTGGACCAGTGGGGAGGAGCACCATCTTGCTGGAAAACGATGTTAGGCTGCAGTTGTTCAATTTGTGGAAAGAAGAACTGCTCCAGCATGTCAAGATATGTGGTACCAGCACGAACAGTTTTCTCGGCGAAGAAAAAACGGGCCAATGACCTTATTATGTGACAAACTGGCACCAAACATTTCATCTCTCGCGAACTATCACGAACACTGCTCTTGATAAGCTTGAGGAGTCTCCGATCCCCGAATCCGCACATTATGCCGGTTTACGCTTGCCTGACAAATGGAAATTGGCTTCGTCCGAGAAGAAAATCTTGTTCATGAAGTCAGGATCAACGCCGAGACGGTCCAAGCAACGTATTGGCGAATTCCACTCGTTTCGGCATGTCATTCGGCCTCCAGACGTTGCACTGCTAACTGCCACTTTATATGCGTGCAGTTTGAGGCGTTTGTGGACCATCCGTTGTAATGTCGATTTTTTTGTATTTGAAAGTCCCGCGAAGCGCTTCTTAATGACTTCCGGGGGCTTCGCTCAACCGCGGGCTTGAACATTTGCTAACCGTTCATCGGAATACTTGACTCCTCTGCGACCACCACCATGCTTCTTCAACACAGATCCTGTAGCTAATAATGTATCACGCCACTTCTTTATGCTTCTAGCAGTTGGAGCATCACGGTTAAACACACGCCGGAACTCCCTTTGAACTCTAATGATTGATTTAAACTCCGCATACCACAAAACAGCTTGCGCTTTCATCTGCGGAGTCGCCATTTTCACAAACAATTAAATCTAAGAACGAGAAACGTATCTTTGAGCCATCTACCGACAGGATTCGAAACTTGGTGAGTTTTTCTGTACTATGAACGTTGTTTTAAGTTTCTATCTTCAACCGTTTGCCAGTAACAAGCAATTGAAATTAGGTAGATTCGAGCGGTCCACCCTGTACTTTAACTAGCTGTGACAAAAATAAAACTCATGTTAAATAAAAGAGTAACATCTCCAGTTTACATTATAAGTTCATGGGTGTTCAATGTGAGCCCTGTTTGTTTGACGCACATCCAACCTGTAGGCTAATTCTTCCCATACATTAATAAGCATGTCTGGATTGATGGTAGCAACAGCTTCTCGAATCCTGTATTTAACTCGGGCAGGTTAGCAGGCAATGGAGGCTCATAGACGCTGTCCTTTACAAAAACCCAAAGGAAAAAATCGCATGGGGTGAGATCCGGTGATCTAGGAGGCCACTGGAGATAATCCCTGTCATCTGGACCATGACGACCAATCCAATAATGACAGTGTAGAAGGTCTTATGAAAACGCTTGCATACGCGTCCTTACCGTTTACAATTGTTGCAGGCTCTACTGATTACCACGACTTTGCGCTTGAAACTTTTTTTTTTTTGCAGAAACATTCTCCTCAGACACTCTTGGTCGTCCCACACTTTTGCCTTTACACCGACAACAGGTCCTTGCGAACTGATTATGCCATCGACGGATGTTGTTGGCATTGGGGGGGATCACGATTGAACTGCCTGCGAAATGCACGTTGAACTTTCACAACTGATTTACAACTCTCAAACTGCAAAACACAAAACGCTTTCTGTTGAGGAGTAGCCACCTTTGTTATCATTGTTGCCATGAAAACAAAGCAAAAGAAAGCTATCCACTCACTCACACAACTAAAACTATCTTCTTCTTGTTTAATTTCAGTCTACACACAAGTTTCTACGGCTCATCTGAGTGATAACATTTTTACTTCAAACTATTATATTCTTTCATGTACGCACTGTATATAAGTATATTTATTACATACAACTTTCCTCATTAGAGGATTGCCTCAAGGACAAAGTGATACAGACAATTAATTTTTGGAATTAATTAAATACATTTTGTAAATACATTTAAAAAATTTCAAATTGTAGGCCTAATTGAAGTGTACATATGCCTACTATAAACATTTATTTAACAAATGCAATCGACTAAAGGGTTTGTTTACAAGATGTATTGCTTTCACTGGATTTTAAAATCATGTTTCCATAATATAACACTTTAATATAGTCTAACACATAAATAATATGGACTCTGTGTGTACACAGTATATTACAATGCGAGGTTGGGAAGTGGTTCTTATAGAAGAGAGGAAAATATTTAAAACCGAGCAATAGCGAGGTTTTTAATTTCCGAGATTCTGTAAAACACTTCACAAATGTACGTTGTGCATTAGGTTTTGGGCGATGGTGTTTTCAAAATAATAAATAATAGTAAAATAATAACATCTTTGTTGGAAATATTTGCGTTCATTATAAACAACTGAATAACGTTAACAGTGTGGGCAATGTTTATTAGTTGAAACTACAGGAGGCCGTGAGATCAATTAGTGATAACATGGCGGAAAGTGCATATTTATTGCTTTATATTGCTTCAAATAAAGTTCAGTTCATTTAAAATACAGTAATTTGTTCCGTATAATGTATATTAACACTTCCTTTTGGATATATATTTGTTTTTTTTTTGTATATGCATTGTATGTAGTATACATAGAGGGCTGTGGTTTTACTTCGCACACGTGGGTTTGTAATATGTAATATTACTGTATAGTTATTTTATTAGAGTATAATTATTTAGGTTGGGAACCCCGAAGTGTAGGAAGTTGAACTTTCAATCATGGTCGACATTGCTGTAAGTACGACAAAACGCACTGTCGCGCAAAAACATATTTTCCTATTGGACAGTTGTGTGGTGTGGGGCTTACGTAATGTTGCCGATTATGAACTAATATCTCAGTCGGGGCAAAGATGAATAAGAAAAACAACAGCTTGTCTTTGTTTAATAATTCCTGTCATAGTCTCCAGACATCCAGTCCTGACGCGTTGAAGGCATATTGTGGTGTAAATTGGAAATATTCAAATGCTGTGTTAAATAATATCAGTTTAATTCTTCTGACGCTAGATGGTGTAACCATGTATGTTCCGATGCTTCAGGTAAACCGTGGGCTTATATTGATAAAAATACAAATTATTTATTGTTTAAGTATATATTTTAACAGGAGCAACAACTGTTACGTAGAATGCACGCATCTCTTATTGTGGTATATTACGGGGAAACATAAATACAGTAATATTAATACATTTTTGAACTTGTTGTCAATTTCAGATGATATACAGTTTTCACAATTGTAAATTTAAAAAAATCGTTTTCATATATTTGAGTAAATATTTAAAATCTGAAAATTCAAAATTATGACGAAAATTCTTAGATTTTTCAATATTCGGATTATTTTATTTAACGACGTTCTCTAACAAATGAGATTCCATCGACAGTAATTCTGCCCGAGGGTAGGTCTTTCACTGCAATCATAGCATTTTTATGCTATTCTTTGCAGTTTGCTAGGGAATTATAGGTGTTGCCAGACGATTTTCGGGAACCATTGGGCCGTAAGCTTCCGGACATTTGTGTTACAGGTGAGACCTCGCCGAGGAGCCTGTCCCGACCGGGAATCGAACACGGGCCCGCTGTGTGACAAGGCAGCACGCTACCTCGAGACCACAGCGGTGGACTCAAATTATATTATTAGATTAAAATTCTAATCTAGACGTGGAAGGACAAAAAAAATCCTCTAAATTAATTTTGAAGGGTTTTGCGGTAACGTTGTGTTTCTCTATGTTGAGTATGCAGCCAATAGATAGTAAATTTTGAGTTTCTCCATTCTCTATTGATAAATCTTGTGATTCATAATTTTACAATTTTATATTTTATTTAAATTTTCAATATTAAAATCTCCATTTATATATATATATATATATATATATATATGTGTGTGTGTGTGTGTGTGTGTGTGTTTTAATAATTATAATTCACGAAGTTTCCTTTAATTAGAGACCTAATATTATATATTTGTTATGTTATATGATTTAGGCATATATATATATATATATATATATATATATATATATATCGCCTTATAATTCCTGTTACAATGTCTTTGTTTGCGCTACAGTGTTTGATATAAACAAGAATTTCTAAATAAATTACCATTGTGTGTGAATAAAGGTTTGCATGTCTCAATATATGTGCACTATTACTGGTTTTTGTTATGTATACCAAAAAGGTTGCTTATTTTTTACATGTGGCAATTTTAAATAATGCAAATTTCTTAATCATTATTTTAAAATCTATAACTGACTTTCCTAATCATAATTTTTATACATAATGTGTTACATTATTTCATTGGTAAGAGATAACTTAATAATGTTTGCAGTTAATGTATTGCTTTGTTTTCAGACGTTCTCCTCTTGTAATGGATATCAACAAATGTGAAACATCATTTAAACTAACTAAGCACGACCTCGAATACGTAATAAACAAAGAACTGAGATCGAATTTTGAAGTGGTGCACTTCAGAACTGAGGGACTCACTAAACCTGGAGATAATTACGGAAGTGCTATACTCGCTGTTGAAGTGACTTGTAAAGAAAAATCAGATGAAACCATTCATAATTTTTCTTTGGTGGCAAAATTAATGCCACCATCAGAATTTCTTCGTGAAGCTTTCAATCTTCGCACCTTATTCAATAAGGAAGCGAGGACATACGTTTTGGTATGTCCAGAACTTATACGATTGCAAGAAGAAATGGGAATTCCTGCAGATGATATAATGGATGTTTTTCCTAAATTTTACGGCGCTCGAACAAATACTCAAGAAGACTTGTTCCAGGAAGCAGATCCTACAGCTATTCTTCTTCTAGAAAATCTTAAAACCTCTGGGTATTTTGTAGGCGAACGTAGAAAAGGTTTTGATTTAAAACATGTTGAATTTGTTGTGACTCAACTGGCTCGTTTTCATGCACTGACACTTGCTCTGAAGATTCATAAACCATTAGTGTTTAAAGAAACGGTTCTCAAAGCTTGTGAAAAGTTTCAAGTAGGCAGTAAGTTCGATACAGAAAGACTAATTACTAATACTATTAAAGGGGTTGAATCCGTTTCTGCATGTCTGCCTTATATTAAAAGAATAGAAAATAAAATTCGAGAAGCTTTAGAAATTGAATTTGTTTCATCACCGATTCCAAGAGAACCATTTGCTACAATGGTGCATAATGATTTTTGGGTTAACAACATGTTATTTAAATATGATAATTTAAACAGTAGTACAAATGGCCCAATTGGAATGAAATTTGTAGACTTCCAGATAGTTGTCTATGATTCTCCTGTGAGGGATCTCCTCTTCTTCCTCTTCACAAGTTCAGAAGACGAGTTATTGGAAAAGCACATTGACGACTTACTGCGTTTATATCAAGAAGAACTTGTTGAGCATTTGAAGAAGCTCAAGTGTGATACCGACGAATTCAGTTACAGCAAGTTTGAAGAGGAATTGAACATTTGTGCTTCTAGAGAGTTTTCTCACATTTTATTTCTTCTAAAAGTTGTTTCTGCTGAATATAATGATGCACAAAGTGTATCAGAAAGTGATATGGACATTTTTAATTTAAATGGAGGTGAAGTATATGAACGGAAAGTAAGAACACTTGTTTTGACTTTTCTAAATAGAGGATGGTTGTAAAATACAGTGTGTTCCGATGAAACTTCCCACGTTTTATCAGATCATAGGACATTAAGTACTAAGAGAAATGAAAAGTCACGAGTAGACCTAACTTAAAAGTTTTTTTTTTAAAATAATAAACACTAACAGCCATGCACTTCTGAATGCTTGTCACTGTTAGCAAAAAAAAAGTTAAATTTTATATCAGTTTATGTTCTCTACAATTCAATCTATCAGAATCTACCCCTAGCACTCTTTTTATTCAATGCCACCAGATCGTCATTTCGACATTTCTAGTAAATTCTCCTGGAATTGGCATATTGTAACCCACTTCTAAGGTTGGGGTGCCTGAAGGCGGGGTTACGCTGCCCCAGTGATATGATGGGTGAAGATGATGATGGTAATGATGCGCTATGAGAAGCCTTAATCTTAATCTTAATCTAATGAGATGAACATGATAATAATATCCAGATGATGTTCGGGTACTGTTTGGGCCTTAAAGTTTCACGATGTCTTACAGGTGAGGAAAACCCCCAAAAAAATCTCACCCAGGTAACTTGTCCCGATCGGGAATCCAACTCGGACCCACTGCGTGACAAGCAGCACGTTACCTCGAGACCACAGCGGTGGACTCCCGCTTCATGTCACATTTTTCTGGGGATTATAGTTTTTATATTCTAAAAATCTTTGACATGCCATCTATCGGTATGGTATGTACTGTAAGATCGACCGAAGAATCCACCTTCCTCGATTTTTTCATCTTATATTTTCTTCGATTTTGACCGGATAGAGCTCGTGACCCTCGATTCGGAGGCGGATATTCTAACTCTGGCATCAAAGTAAAATGTGTCTATCCTAAGAGCATGTTCATAAGATATTCAATTGAAGAATTTTTAAAATGGTCGCCAATTAATAGAATTTTTTTATTGTTTCAATTTTTAATACATACTAGAAATTATTTATTTGTAAATTATAATGTGTATGTTTTAATGCCAAGGCCTACAACCAATGGTTAAACTATTAGTTTATGCTGATGATGTAGTACTATTGGCCGATAAAGTAAAGTAAAGTAAAGTGATCCCACAACAGGCCTCAGGAGGCCCTTGGGGTAGTAGAAGGTTAAGGCTCCCACTTTTTCTAGACAATCGACACTTTATGTCAGCCGGGTTGTCAGCCCTGCGTGACGGCCGCCTTTACCCCAGAACAAGCGTCCGGTACTCATTTCCGTTAGAGGCTGAGTCGACGCCAGGACCATAGTGCCGCCAGAGGGTTTGGGTCAGTTTAAAAATCCTGACCCCAATGGGACTTGAACCCTCGACCCTCCGGCTTGTAGCTCAGTGCCTTAACCACTACGCTACGGCGTGCCCCCACTATTGGCCGATAGCGAGGAGATACTAAAGGCCAACACGCACACACGATTGAATAACACTAAGAAATTGGGGCTGGAAGTAAATATCAATAAAATTAAATATATAGTCTAACTAACTCACTGGCACTGTCGAACCCGTAGGTTCATAGCTGCGCGGACATATGCTTTCCATACATCCCTATCCTGAGCTAATGTTTTCCAATCATTCCCTGTATAATCTACTTCCCTCAAATCAAAGTTAATGTTATTCTCCCAACTCATTCTTGGTCTACCAACTGGGCGTTTTCCCTCTGGTTTTCCTACAAGAAGCTAACATGCACATCTTTCAACCATTCGTGCCACATGTCCTGCCCATCGCAGTCTACGAGACTTAACTATTCTTATTATATCTGGCTTCGTAAAAGACCATGTAATTCACTGTTATGTAGTCTTCTCCATTCACCTGTCTGTTCATCTCTTCTCTCTTTGGTCCAAAAATGTTCCTAAGACCTCTATTCTCAAATACATATGAAAAATTCTAATATATACCTTCTTTGGTCAGTACCGTCGTCTCAACTTGTGGACATATATATATATATATATATCTTTTTCTTTTCCTGAAGGCCTTTCAGAATATATATTCCATCATGAGGTATGAACAAATGTAACGAAGAACTGTACCTGCTGATGAAGAAATAGATAGATATTCGAAAGGCCTTCAGGAAAAGAAAAACATACGTACCTTTTTACAGGTTGAGGACGACGGGACTGACCAAAGAAGGTATATATATTTGAATTTTATCATATGACTATCCACCCCAACAGTTTTATACAAAGAATGTAATTAGCATTGATTAAATATATGATCACACAAAGAAACACTTTATATACCGGTAGTGGAAACGTACAGCTAATGACAAATGAGGGAAATTTTGAAGAAGTGGCTGAATTCAAATACTTAGAAAAAATAAACACATCAGTTTCAAGCTATTTGCGGTACAATAAATAGAACATTAAATAATAAAGCCCATAAACAAACAAAATTAAAATTTTATAAAACAATGGCTGTCCCTGTCCTTTTATGGGAGTGAATCTTGGATTACCACTACCAAACAAGAAAGTAAAATCCAAGCAGCCGAGATGAAATTTTTAAGAAGAGTAAAAGGCTGTACTAGAATGTACCAGATAAGAAAAGAGGATATCCGTGAAGAACTGCAGATCTACTCCATAAAAGAAAAGATATTTAACAACAAGATACAGTGGAAAGAACATGTAGAAAGAATGGAAGAAAGTAGATTATCAAATAAAATCTTCCATTATTTTCCAAGAGGAAGAAGAGATGTCGGACGTCCTCGGAAGAGATGGTATTAGATCTATTAGTGAAGACGGAACAGGCAACTCTTGCCTAAACCAGGAAGTGAAGAAGAAGAGAAAAAATAATCACAAATAGGAATGAGTTGCAGAAAGAAATTAACACATAGACTCAATTCTGGAAATGCATGCTATTATGCAATACAGAGACTCTTGTCGTTCCAACTCCTATCAAGAAACATTAAACTAAAAATATATAAAACTGCTATTCTACCAGTTATGTGGATGTGAAACAAGGACTGTTACTTTAAGAGAGGAAATAAGGTTGCGAGTATTTGAGAATAAAGTTCTTAGGGACATTTTTTGGATCAAAGAGAGATGAACAGACAGGTGAATGGAGAAGACTACATAACGATGAACTAAATGGTCTTTATAGGAAGCCAGATATAATAACAGTTAAGCCCCGTATACTGCGATGGGCAGGACATGTGGCGCAAATGGGGAATGAAAGACGTGCATGGAAGCTTCTTGTAGGAAAACCAGAGGGAAAACGCCCAGTTGGTAGACCAAGAATGAGGTGGGAGAATAACATTAACCATGATTTGAGGGAAGTAGATCATACAGGGAAAGGGAAAGATTGGAAAATATTACCCCAGGATAGGGATATATGGAGAGATTATGTCAGCGCGGCTATGAACCTAGGGATCTGATAGTGCCAGTGAATTAGTTAATTTGTTTTAATGCCGCCCATTGGATCCGATGTACGGAAAATCCAATGGGTGGCATTATATATATATATATATATGCTATATTATAGTAATGTAGGCCTATAGGGCCTAATGTATCTTATCATCACCCTGAGGTGCGACAACAACAAAAGTGAAAATTTTGGCCTTCTCAACAATCCTCCTCCATACCAATTTGTCTCTTGCTATATTCAAATTAGTCACTTTCATTTTACTTAGATCGTTCATTGTGTCATCCTCCCTCTGATCTTCGGTCTTCCAACAGCTCTGCCTCCTATAGGTTTCCATTTAAGAGTTTATTGACCATAATGTATCTATATCATATAATTTATGATAATACTCTGGATGTCATATTACTGAATATAAGTAATATTGCTACGTAATTTATAAGCCTAATTTATGTAATTCATTACTAAAGAAGCATAAATTATATTCGATTTACAATCGATATAATTAGTCAATTTTATTCTTAATATGAAAAGAAGTTTAAGGTTTTACTCACTTTTGTCACACCACTGATATGCATAAAAGAAACTCCTAAATTCGTGTCCGACACAGGGCCAAGTCGAGGGATGAAATGAATGAGATGAGTGTGAAGAAATGATGGAATGAAATTTGTGGCAGGGGATCTCGGGAAAAACCTGTCCAGACTCAATTTCATCCCCCACTAAACCCACATCGAGTGACGGAGACGCGACTCCAGATGCCAGCAGTGAGAAGCAAGCGGTTCCACTGACATGTATATAAGATACAATTTCTACGTGCTTATACGTTATTTTATTTAATGATGTTCTTTAAGGTGAGACGGTAGGTCCTGTCCCATCAATGTTAAAAGATGCGAATTTGAGACCCATTTTCACAAGAACTACTAGATGGATTGTAATGACATTTTTACAGCATATTAAATGAGGTTTGTAAAGACCACTGAACATCAGTCTAACTTTTATATAAATATTCATGTTCTACATAATTTTTTTGCCACTAGTCTCTTTTTTTTATTAAAATACTTTTAAAAAATCATAAGTGAGGATTTATAGAAGAGATCACATGATTGTGGTTCCATATCATTAGTATAACTAGGGTTACAGCCTGTAAAAATGTAATCTAAATATCTCTAATAGTTCCCGAGATAATGGGGCAAATATCCGAAAATTTTCACTTTCGAGAAAACAAGGTTTAAAGTATTACAGTCTGACAGCTGTCAAGTTTAAACAAATTAATTAACACGCTTATAATAATAATATACAGAAATGTTCAGAAAAGAGTAGACTATTTAATTATGATTTTTTTTTTCAAATTTTGGCCTACCGTCTTACCTTAATAGCTAATGACATTCCCGTCACATTTCAAATCTGAGCGTGAAAGGGGCGATAAATTTTGCTCAGAGATCACTTTTTCAGGCTTCAGGTTCTTTCACGTCCCGTAAATCTATAACACGGGACCCATGACTTTAGTTTCCTTCCGAAGAAACTCATTTTCAGAATTTTTACGCTCTGAAAAATGCATCGAGTCGGCCGAGTTTGAACCCGCGAACATTGGAATCAGAGGCCAGCATAGTAATCGCCGGTCAGTCAGACTGACATGAGCTTATAAATGTTAAGTTCTCTATTTTATTATTATAAATATAAAAGTAAATTGTAAATTAATGTAATTACTCGTATTAAAAAAGAAGAGACACGCCGTAGCGTATTGGTTATAGCAAAACACTACAAGCGGAAAGATCGCGGGTACGAGTTCCAAGGTCAGAATTTTTAAACTGGGGTCGACTCAGACTCTATGGGTGGATTTCTCAACCCAAGTCTAACCACGACCGGGGTTTTCCGATTTTTTATCGTTTCCATAACAACCATAAAAGCTGAAAATCTATGGCTGTTAATTATAAAAATGAACGTTTGAAACTTTTCTATAGTTTCATAATAATTTCAGTGATTTTTCAATTATTTTAAGGTGTTATGGAAACAATAAAAATTTGGAAAACCGGGGTCGTGGCTTAGACTTCGGTTGAGAAAATTTTATTGTTTCCATAACACCTTAAAATAATTGAGAAATCACTGAAATTATTATGAAACTAGAGAAATCTTTCAGACATTCATTTTTATAATTAACAGCCATATATTTATAAAATTACTACCAGGCGTTTTTTCTGGAAGTAAAGGCGGCTATCACGCAAGGCTGGCCTCCAGTGCCGTTTCTCTAGAAACGTGTGAGTCTTAACCTCCTATCACCACAAGGCCTGTTGTAGGACCACTTTACCTTTACCATGGTTTGTATCGTACTCTTTTTATTTTCAATGCCATCAGTTTATCATTTCCACATTTCTGGTATTATCTCCTGGCATTGGCGTAGTACTTACTGTAACCAGTGCGCCCTGAAAGACGGGTTTACGCTACTCCTATGATATGATGGTAATGATACGCCAGGAGAGGCTTAATCCTAAACTTAATCTACACCATACACCATGACGCGACAGGCCTAGAAAGCCCTTGATTACCAGCCGGCTGCTAATGAAATGAATATGATAATGATGGCCATACGATGTTCGGGGACCGTTTGGGCATTAAAGTATCCTGACATTTGTCTTACATGAAACTTGTCCCGACCGGGGATCGAACCCGGGCTCGCTGCGTGACAAGGCAGCAGGCTACCTCGAGACATTACAGCCGTGGACCTATTTTTAATTAAAACCCAGCAATATTGTATGTTCCGCTATTAACAATGGACAAGCACATGACTTTTAGTAATGATTCTTTTAAATGTGGGAAATTTAAGGAACATTCATACTTTCCGGAATGTACACTTACTTTATACTGACCTTTATGGGACAAAATACTGTTAATTTCATATTGAGCTGTAATTTAAGCATATGTTCCGATTGAGGGTCTTTCCACTTTTCAGCGGTTGCTCTTTTACCAGCCGGCTGCTGGCCCTTCACATCCACATGTGTCAATCACAGAGGTAGAGGTAGGGGTGACATGTGGTTAGCATGTCGAGTCCCCCAGCCGTTGTAGCTGGTTCCTCAACCTGGAGCCGCTACTTATTGTAGCTACCCAATTGCCTCACGATGCTGGGTGGGCACCGGTCCCATACTGGCCGAAATACCATGAGAAAATGTCTTCCCCCCATGGAGACTCGAACCAGCGCAAGTCCCGTAGCTCTGCGCCAAGGCTTCCTACCTTAACCGCTCGGCTACGGCGACAGCATATGTACTTATGTAATATAATTGTTGAAAGGAGAAAACATAGTTTGTTGGTGCTAAGTTGTAACATAAAACATATCCTATCAAATATAAATGAATTTTATTTACTATTCTAACAAACAGTGCCGTTTTAGTTCTTAGTTTCTAGACAACAAAAAGTTATACCTTATATTCTAACAAAATAGATTGCCATAATAGATTTCAACTGCCTTTGTCAAATATTGTATGTAAGAAGTGTTGCTATAGAAAGCTGTGTGACTTTATCCATCATATTTTTAAGAGACTTTGAGTTAGTTTTTGTTAATTAATTAATGAATTAATTTGTTCATATTACGCTATTATGTAACGCTAAAAATTAACCATACTCTAAATTACTGTAAATAATTAATTACATTGTAACTAAAAACCTAACACACCGGATGGTGAAATAGGGTTCGTATTATTGGAGATTCAATAAAAAATATTCTAACAGAACATAAAACACGCTATCAAAACATAAAATACAGGTTAAAAAGCGTAAAATACACTTTAATTATGATTTCGTATAACTACATAAATAAATATCTAATCTTATAAATATTATTCCCGGAGAGTAGTTAATAATAACAACAATAATAATTAATCGTTATCTCAGTCAAATATTTAATTTATTCAAGTCGACGTTTCGATCTCCTTGAGTGAGATCATTTTCAAGACATTTGACATGGTTGTTTATAATACATAGTTATCATCACCAACACAATTTTGTGTGTGTGTGTTTTTTTATACAAATTTAAATGAACAAATTTAAAATTCCAATTTATGACAAAAAAAAATATTTTAACAAGGAATCATATGTTTCACACCATTCACTGAAATCTTTTTGTTTAATCAAAACTTTATTTTGATAATTTTTATAAACGTCACTATGTTATCAATAAGGTAATTATTTTCTTTGTCTACAATTTTCATGTCATCCCATTTCATTTCATGATTTTGATTAATTCTATGTTCACTGATTACCTGGTGTATTGATTTTTTATATAAATAAACGTTCCTTGACTTTTCTGTAATTATATTAATAGTTGCATATTGAACTCCTTTTAAAAATGTCCCTTATGAATCTTGAAAATCACCTTCTCCGCTCACGTTCACTTTAAATTCACACATGAAACTAGAACCCAAAATTGCAGAATATAACAACAATATGTGTTCATTTATCGTCTTTTTTTTTCTTCCAAGCCCACATTACTCTTTTTCTAAACATGTCGTTTCCGCAATAAATAAATTTCATTAAATATATATGTCCGCCGCTGTGGTCTCGAGCTAGCGTGCTGCCTTGTCAGGCAGCGGGCCCGGATTCGATCCTCGGTCGGGGCAGTTTTTCTGGGTGAGGTTTTTATCGGGGTTTTTCCTCACCTGTAAGACAAATGCCAGGAAAACTTTAATGCCCAAACGATCCCCGAAATCATATGGTATCATCATCAACACCATCATCATTATCGTCATCATCATCATCATCCTTCACCGGTGTAGAAAGCAACGGGAAGCTATCACACTTACAATTCCCTAGTAAAGCTGCAAAGCATAACACGAAAATGCTATGATTGTAGTGAAAGACCTGCCCTCGGGCAGAATTACTATGGATGGATACTAAATATACAACATATACTAAAATACCCTGAACATAGATAAAATATTGTAGACAACAAGTTACAAAATTAGGCCTAGAAACTCGCTACTCTTAGAACACTCTCTTTGATCGTGCTCTAACTTGAACATCTCGTTACTAAAGCTCTTCCTTTGTAACCAGTCATATAAATAACTATAGTAAATTTAGACATATTCAAACACTCTTATTTTATTAAGAATGGGAATTGTGCCTGTTTGCGGGAGACAATAATTTTGTATTACTTTAAGATAAGCGTAGAAGAGGAAAGTTAAAAAAATATTTTCATGCGGTTATGAAACTTTTCTGAAGTTGTTATGCACAGAAAAAGGCTGCAAATGAATCAAGTAATATAATTGTGTCTGCATTACTTCATATATAAAACTCAAAAGCTCGTGAGTATTGTAATGCATTAAAATGCGTGTTTAAATTGTTTCAAGGTCTACCAAGCTAAAATAATTCTCTTGTAAAGATAAAAGATAAATTTCAAAATTCAGGTAAGTTATATTCCAATAGAAATATATTAACGTTTCCATGATATGCCTCATGTACAACTACTGTAGGGCTGCATCTATAATAAAACGATTATCTAAGTTTTATTTTCCCTCTTTTAGGTCTACTGTAGAAAAAATGCTTAGTCATAAATTATGTTGTTTCATATTTTATTTTGTCCAGGTTATCTTAAGATATTTCTGGTATCGGCGGAATTTTAACTGAGTTCTGAGGTGGGACGCTATCCTGATGATATGGGTAATAAATGATAATGAAGCACTAAGAAAAATCCTTAAAACCAAAATATAACCTCAATTCCAGACTATTGGCGGCCACAGGAATAATTCCTGTGGTCTGACGGTAATCAAACCTGGGTCCTCATAAACTGTAGTCAGAAGCTCTGACCACAAGACAATGAGGCTAGTCTTTGTTCCATCATAATATAGGTAGTTTACGAATTTCTATATGGAACAATAGACCTATATAGTGAGTAAAATAGCGATGGATAGTAAGATAGGCACCAGATCGTAATCACATCTAATAAAGTGTAACACTAGAGGGGCCAGATTACCCTAACAAAATTCTTAATATTTGCATTAAAAATTATTGTGTTAATTTGAGGCTCGAACTTTAGAGGTGCCAGGTTTCTATCCTGAACCCAAGTACCTAACTTTTCTTTTCCTCATTGATCAAGGCAAACGCTGGGTTGAAACTACAAGGGAACTGTCTACCGTTGCATGCCATAATCTACCTTGAAATTTCTCCCAGAGAAACGTTGTGATGTACCAAGGCCGTGTCTAAAAAAATATCAGTCTTTTTTAACTGTAAGGCACTAAAATTCAGCGCCAAAGCTCTCATTAAACTACAGAGCAGTAATACAACTGCTTAATTGGTAAAATGGATAACCTTGAGAACCTGCCCGCACACAAATTCGGACAACCTGCCCGCACGCTGCGTCTCGCCACACTACACATTGCTTGACTCACGCAGGGACTCCATCTGCTTCGCACACTGTTTTGCCATAGCTGGATTCTGGTTTCGATTTATATATCTCGCAGTTAAAAACGGCAGATATTTTTTTGACAAGGCCTTGGTACATCACAGCGCTTC
The DNA here is from genome assembly GCA_030220185.1 of Diploptera punctata. NCBI lineage: Eukaryota > Metazoa > Arthropoda > Insecta > Blattodea > Blaberidae > Diploptera > Diploptera punctata. The sequence goes on along the minus strand of JASPKZ010003799.1, from coordinate 1,183,612 downwards.
TTTGGGAGAAATTTCAAGGTAGGTTTCGGCATGCTTCCTTGTTAGTTACAAGGACCAATTTCATTTAATTATATTTCATACTGAGACCACCGTCGTGGCGCGGTCGGGGGTGTAGAGTCCGATTCCTACTCCACAGACCCTAGTTGGATTCTCAGCGGGGCAGAATACTTTTAATCTTCCCTTTCGGTCTAGATGTCTAATGTCCTTAGTATTCTTCAGGTATTACTAACCATGGATTCAAGAAATCCGCCACTGTGCACCTGTGATTTAGAGTTCATATTCCTTGTTTTTAGTCAGAGCACCACTTATAAATCCCACCGGAGTCTTACAAAAAGAGAGCAAATAAAAGGAGGAAAAAAAGAAAAAAACAATTTCTACAGAAAGTATTAATACAAACATAAAACCCATAATCCATTAGGTTGAACCGAGATTATAGAAAGTGATATCACCTTAGATAATGGAGCATCTATAAATAATATAGAAATAAAAATGTTTTACAAATATTCAATTTAATTAATCAAATTTACTTCCTCAATAAATAAGACAAAATGTGACTTTAAAATTTATTTCACCAGCTTCTCTTGCATTTTTGATGATTGCGAAAATATTAAAAAAATATATTTAATAAATCAATTTGTACAAATATTCACAATGTTTTAGTCAACCTTTTTACTTATACAATAATTTTCATAATGGATGTAACTTAATACCAAAAGGAAATCTTACTGTAATAGGAATCACGCACCAGAGGAAGGCAGAAAACAAGAAACAACAGAATTTTACCAACAACTACAAAAAATAATAGACCAAACAAACAAAAACGATTACTTAATCATAGCAGGAGATGCAAATGCACGTAGCTATAGGGAAAACACCAATTACAAATGTAACAGGAAACAATGGAGAATAAACGCTAAATTATAATGGGAAAACGTTATTAAATTTCGCATGCTTTAACCAATTGAGAATAACGAACAATTACTTCAGACATAAGGAAATACATAAATATACGAGAAGTGAGAGAGGATCATGCTCTATAATAGATTAAATCATGGTTAATCAAAAAATGAAAAATCTACTCAGAGACACAAGAGTCTTCAGAGGAAGTGATA